>OX596142.1:6653895-7192432 GCA_951394285.1 Epirrhoe tristata
TTTAACCATATCCCGTCCCGGAGTGTGAAAAGTGTTCGGACAAGTTTTCACTTATAATACCACAAGAGCTTCAAAATTATCGGGTATTTCCCGATAGGTTCGTTGCAAACAAATGAAGGAGTCAAGTTTGAAGTTTTTCAGGTAAAAAAATCACGAGCGCGAAGCGCGATTGATTTTTCCTGAAAATGATGAAATGAATGAAATGGCAACAACCAGAGAAAATTTTCAAAAAATTATCAGTATAATACCATGTAGGTTGTACCACGTGACGTCGAATGGTGCAATTCTATTGGTCGATATTTGGGTCGGAAAAATAATCATCTGTATTTATTGCTACCTCGGCAAAGGTCAAGGCAGATCACCAACCCTATAAATTACCTTTATCTATGTAAGAGTAGGTCTAAAAGAAGTTATATTTTGTCGCCATCACATCAATAGGTATTTATTATAATCTCTCTATTGTTTGTTAGCGTGGAGATTCTTGTATAACATAATGTGCTGGTGTACTTTAGAAATAAAGTTAGGTTCGTTTTTGTGAAATATTATTTATTTTTGAACGACCTACCCTTTCCCCTATATATCTACCCCTAACAGGCTAGAGAAAATAGCATTACAATATACATTATGTATTTATAGATGATGTATGAACATAGACTGTATGTTATCGCTTTTGTTTTGGTAAAGAAGAATGAACAATTAGATTGATACTTTTTATAGTGTTAACCGCACACTTAGGGATATTTAAAGATTAAAAAAAAATGTCAACTCATGCGTCGGTTGCCCGTTAGCTCAGTTGGTTAGAGCGATGCCACGGATCGGCAAGGTCGTGGGTTCAAATCCCGCATGGGTGCTAATTTTTGGGATACATTTAAAAATCTTTAGATTGATACTCTTTACAAAAAGTAATTTCCTCTTACTAGTTGGAGGAAGTATTTAGGAAAATACAATAAATACTTACGAAAAGTTTGTATATTGTGTTTTTAGGGTTCCGTACCTAAAAAGGAAAAAAACGGAACCCTTATAGGATCACTTTGTTGTCCGTCTGTATGTCTGTCTGTCTGTCTGTCTATCTGTCTGTCTGTTTGTCTGTTTGTCAAGACCCTTTATCTCGGGAACGCGTGGAGATATCGAGTTGAAATTTAAACTGTATACTCAAGTCTATGGTCCCTTTAAGATGTGAAAATATCTAACTTCTAAGTTAACGCAAAAAAAAGATACAGCCGTTTATGCCGCAAAAAACGTGTATTTCGACAGTCATGGAAATAAAAATTCATAGGGTAATTCCCGTTGACCTAGAACTATGAAATTTGACAAGTAGTATCGTCTTAGACTACAAGTACAGGGAAAAATCTGAAAACCGTATATTTTTAGTTAGATCACAAAAAACAGCTATAATGCAAGGAATGGGTGTCGTATGAAAGGGCTTCATTAGCACAAGCTAAAACAGATTTTTAATATTTTTTATAATTTATAGTTTTCGATTTATGGCGAAAATAAGGGTTGATGAAAGTTTGTATTTTGACCAACATTGAGCAATACTTGGTGCGACCCTATTTTTGATGACCGCCTGACGACTTTTTGCACTCTAGATTTTTTATTTATTTATTATTATTATTATTAGATAATGGTACGGAACCCTTCGTGCGCGAGTACGACTCGCACTTGGGTTTTTTGCACAGGTTTTTTTTTCGTAAATACCGGCTTTGATGAAACGTATTTACGTGGATGTTTTTCTGTAATAACACATTAGCTGTTCTCATTTTCTAAAATCAACCCCCAAAAGGGAGTTAGCCATTGTATCGAAAAATATGTGGTACCTTCTGACATAATTCTGGATCTGATTGTTCTCCACTTACGACACGTAAATTACCACACAGGCGAAGCAGTATGCTTGATACATATTTTATGGTCCTATATCCTCAGCTATTTTCCTGAACCATAAGGATATTCTAACACAAATTAAAGAATTCAGTTTCGTAGTAACATCGGATGTAATCACAAGTGTAATATTGAACCATAGAAGAAATATTTTGCAAAAAGGTCGGGATAAGAGTTTCATCGATGATGGCAGAACGTAAGTCTAATTTCCAGTGTATGTTTTGTGCAATATTGTAGGAAGTTCTTCAAATTCTCAAAACGTTAGTTTGTTGTCTAAGAGCTATAGTTAGCTTATTCTATAAAACGCCACTTCACTTAAACCAAGCAAAAAACTTTAGATATTTGGGAATATTCTGGACTGACACTAACTTTATACATACTTACTTGGATCAACATACTTAGGTAATTTTTTTTGGTCATAATGTTATCCGTATCATTATGACCAATAAAAAATAATTAACCGGATTAAATTATCAGGATTATGCAGCTTTGTGAAATCATAATGATGTTAATAATCGACTTTCGTTGCTAATTATTATTTCTATTCTGTTGCAGAAAAACAATTAAATGCAAGCCCTCCGCCGTACAATCCTACTCAGGCTGCGTGTCCTCCTCCAGGCTTTTCCCAGCATTATCCTCAGCAATATCCTCAGCCGAACTCCATCCCTCAAGCTCAGGTGGTTTATCCCCAGTTTCCTCCCAATCCTCACGCACAACAAGGATATGTTCCTGTGGCTGTTCATCCACAACCAGGGGGCGTAGCTGTCCCTCCGCAAGTCGGGCCACATCCCGCTCGAGTGACATGCCCCGTATGCCATAATCAGACTATTACAAGGACTGAAAGCGTCAGTTCATCGAAAACCCACACGATAGCTCTCATATTGTGTATTTTGGGGTAAGAATACTTTGTTTCATAATTATTTGGTACTAACTTTATATTTATATGAATGCTAATTCACCATACCAAAATATCGGCATATGCTAAATATTACGTATATTGTTTGGAAGAATCATTGACTGGGTGACTGGGACTTGGTGGACTTAAGTGACTACTCAAGATGTCAACAGACATTATCCTGTTTTACTGGAGGTTAAAACTGTTCTTAGTGTGTAAATTGTTATAAGAGTGGAGTAGCTGCATTAAAAGAATAAACATTTAAAAAGTGAAAAATACACTGCTTTGTACATTTACTTTTTAAATATTGTTTTCGTAACCATTATCTTGTGTACAATAAAGAATTACAGAAATACATAAAAATTATGAGAACTCCTTGTAGCCGGTTTATTAATTCGGGTAAATTTATCTGGTTTTCAGATGCTGGCCGTGTTGCTTAATTCCATACTGCATGGACGACTGCATGAACATCAACCACTTCTGTGCCAGCTGCAACTCATATGTAGGAAAATACGAATCGTAGGCCATTATTGTACCTACCCTATAATACTTAGATGAGGCTGTAATAGTATAAACAGTTGTTTTACAAAACATATTATGGCAATATTGCAATCCTCTTCAGTCATCTTTGTAAATGCAAAAAATAAAATGTATTAAAAATAATAAGTTTCTTGCATCATTTAACATGACGAAATGGGTGTTTTATATGGTGCCTTAAAGTGCCACAAATTAATTCCACGAATAAGAGTTCAAGTTAACCCCTCTCCTACGATTTTAACTATGAGTGGTAGTCCCACTAAGCAGTGGAACCATGAACCCATGATTTCAGGGATAGTGGGACCACGAGTAATAGTGGTACAATCCCAGTGGGACCACGAGTCGCAACCCCTCAGAATCAAAAGAAGTAAAAATGTTTTGGAACAAGTAGTTTTAAGTTTCTTTATAGATCTTTATAAGTTCTACTTATCAAGTTATTTACAGAATTTACGTACCTAAATGACAAAGATTAAGTTCACGTGGCGATAACGATAAAATAATGACTCATTGTATTAAAAATATTTCAGTGAATGATAATTGTTGTAATCTTAACACGGAACTGGCTTGATTTCGGCACATAGCACCTACACTTATTTTATATTCTCTGAAAAACAAAGTAACTAGACTGGACTTTTAACACAGCATCATCTAGCCGCAAAGTAATTAGAGCTTGTGTTATAGGTAGGTAGGTATTACGAGTATATGACTGATATACTTACATTACTTTTTGTTTGTAAATACATACATAATATACCTACATAGAAAACACGCAGACCTGGGACAAATATCTGTAAGGTGCTTTCTGGTAAGACCGGACAAGTAGTAAGTCCGGATAAGTCATGTAACTACTAAATTCAGCAATATTTTTAAATGATGGCAACATCACCGTACGCGCCATTTTGTTGTGCCCCTCCCTACAGTCTGCTTTTTACGCTATGCCCAGCAGAACGTGTGCTATTGTCGTTCAAAAAAAGGATGTACCAAAAGTGGAAAAAGACATGATCCGATCTTCCACCTGAAACATTCTGTGAGCAATTTGGTAGGTAATTTTTGTTTATTTTTGAAGTTTTGCTGTTTTATTACCATTTGCGATGTAAGACTAATTGATTAGTACTATACAATCATGTCTACGACGTTTGTAGGCAAAGATCCGATCTTTAACCTCGTAGGTTAAGATCGGACATAATCCGCCGGTCTTCCACTTTAAAGTGTTTCTCAAACTTTTTACTTTACATGTTTTCCTGTAACTAGAACGGTTAAGGTACCTGAGCTATATGCTAGTCTCGAAATTCCACCCTGTATATCTCAAAACTGCCGGGTCAGATTTTGATGCCCCTTTGCATATGGATGAAGTTGAAGTATCTATACAGAAATACTATTACAGTATTGTTATTGGTTCAAATTCCGCTTATGGTCAGCACTTTTTTCGCTGACTGAACATTTTTTCCAAAATATGTGAATGCAGTTTTGAATATCTCAAAAAGTTATGGATGGTTTCCTAGGAACGTTTTCCTGTAACTAGAACGGTTAAGGTACCTGACCTATGAGATAGTCTCGAAATTCCAACCTGTATATCTCAAAACTGTAGGGTCAGATTTTAATGCCCCTTTGCATATGGATGTAGTTGAGGTATTTCTACAAAAATACTATTACAGTATCGATATTGGTTCAAAGACCGCTTATGGTCAGCACTTTTTTCGCTGACTGTACACTTTTTCCAAAATGAGTTAGTGCAGTTTAGAATACCTCAAAAAGTTATGCATGGTCTCCTAAAAACGTTTTCCTGTAACTATAATGATTAAAAATCCACCCTGTATATCTCAAAACTAAAGGGTCAGATTTGGATGCCCCTTTGCACAAATATGTAAATGAGGCATCCCTACACAAATACCATTACAGTATCGCTATTGGCTCATAGACCGCTTTTGAACAGTCTCCTTTATGATGTTTAAAATGTAAGTAACTTGTTTTACTAATAATGATGTAAAAGTACTTACTTTTTTGTTTTTACTTAAAGAAGTATTTGTTATGTTTAGTTGTTGATTGTTATTGATTTCTTGTTTGTTCTGGATTGTATAAAATACGTAAGTATTAAGATTTGTTGACAGAACGTGCTATAATACTGCATATTTATATTACTTAAAAATAATTTAAGTGGATTGACCGAGTTTGGTTCCACGCTGCGTTCAACGACTGGTATTTCGACGTAGGGCGCAAAACAGTCAAGTTGAAGTGGGACTGGGCAGGGCACGTGATCCGGATGCACAGCGGAAAATGGGCAAACATCTTAACACCCTGGAGACAACGCCGCGGACGGCCAAGGAAACGATGGAGAGACGACCTCGACTCCTTTGATAGTGGGTGGTGGAACCTATCAAAGGAGAGAGATGGTTGGAAATAATTGGGGGAGACCTTTGCCCAGCAGTGGGACAGTATAGGTTAAATAAAAAAATAATAATTTAAGAGTAAAGTGCCCACCTACAGACTGAAATGTTCGTCCTATTAAACAGTAGGTATTTGGTTATGTTCAACTTTACATAAAGTTTTTTGATTTTTTGCTTATTTGTTTGTAGATTAAAATTTAAGCTTATAATGAATAAAGTTGATTGATAATATTTTTTTTGTTATTATTAGAGCTTGAAAATGCAAGTTTCAACTCAGAAAACTGACTTCTATTTTGTTAATTGTCTGCCTGCTGTAATTATGAGTCTAATGAGCCTTTAGATGTAAAAGTTTGAGATACACAAAAATCTATGTTTGAAGCATGCGGGGTAAGATCGGACATTTGGAGTAAAAAAATGTATTAAATCTTCGCTAAAACTTAAATTTGAAAACCAATTCAATAACAATTTGTACTATGTTTTTTATTAGGTAAGTCCGAATATTTTCCTGTGATAGAGCTTATTCTAGCTGTTACAGAGGTGGTTTTATAAGGTAGTCCGGTCTTACCTTAACACGGTCCGATCTTTTACTGGCCATTCTGAAAAATTTTGCTCTGTTTGATCATTCATAAAACATCAACCGTTGTGTTTATCTAAACATTACAAATAAGAAATGAAACCTCTGTATTTTTGCAACAGTTTGGTTGCTATGGCGTTGTAAAAGAGTCACTAGAGGCGATACAATAAAATATTTTCAAAGACTCTTTAGGTTTTCTCAAAAATAGTCCGATCTTACCAGAAAGCACCTTAGATCATACAAACATTTGTCCCGCGGCGGGGATCGAACCCGCAACCTTCTGCTTCGCAGAGGCAGTAGCGTAGCTAGGTAGCCATGGGCCCTGGTGCAAAATAAACCGGGGCCCTAACTGAACGGTTTAGGTTTTATTAAGTCAAAATATGCAGGGTGTGGCGAAATGTAAACATATTTATTTTTTTGTAAAAACTTAAAATTTGATTCGTCATTTTCTGGGTACCTAACTATTTCAAAAATCTAATAATGCAGTTGTTTTTATTTTGAAAATAATCATACCTATAGTTTTCTAAGAACAAAACCTTCCGGACTCTCGTGACTCAGAGTCCGAGGGCCTCTTAAGCTTGGGGGCCCCGGTGCACTGCTTAGTCGCAAAATAACTCACATAAAACACATACAAAGCAAAATGCCTTATTAAAAACGACTTATTATTACTGTACCTCTACCTACTTATTTCAGTACCTAAGTATTTATATCAGATACTGACATTATTTTGGAAACTTATCAAAGGATACGCTAATCATATCGGAATCATCGCCCAGTAGTTATGGATCTTTGGAAATACGTGCTTGTTCGGATTGTGTTCAAAATAAGTTGTAAAGAATATTAAATGGCACAAAGTAAGTAAGACAAGATTTTGAGTAAGTATGCTTTTTAATTTATTAAGTTGGCAATAAGTTATATAAATTTTTTTCTACAGCAATCATAGTCGGAGGGACTGGACCAGGCTTCGTTGGAGGTGCGATTGCTTTTTTTAAATACTAGTAGGTTGTCTTAACACAAATCTTAACGAATATGTTTGAAATAAGCTCTGATCACACACACTATCGAATAATGCCTGAGTTTCAACAAATAATTTCCATTCAAAGAAAAATAGCAACACAGAAAATCTCAAATTGATAAAAACTAATATGTAATTAATTTAAACATTTCAGCGAATGATGCAGTATACTACCAACATGGAAACGTTGTGACGTCAGCGCCACCACCGTACAGCTTACCTACTGCCAGCGCTTACCCAGGATCATACGGACCTCCCCCAGGAAGCGCATACCCAGGATCTTACGGACCTCCTCCAGGAACTATCACTGTCGCACCTACAATCATCGTCAGCAATGAGTTGGGCGCAAAGCCACAACGCGCAACTTGCCAATTTTGCCAAGCCAGTGTCATAACCAGAGTAGACTCCAGACCAACGTGCAAGACACATTGTTGTGCATTAGCACTTGGTTTAATTTGGTAAGTTAGATTTTATTTTCTGATCTGAATCATCGACAAGATCGGACCAACGGAATCGAGGTCGTCCGAGAGCACATTGGGTCGACAACATAGTGAAGGTCGTATGAAATGTTTGGACGCGAGAGGCGCAAGATAGAGGAGGCTGGCATAAAAGAAGGGAGGCCGAGCAGTGGGTGATACCGGGCTGAGATAATGGTGATGATGAATCATCAGATTGTCTTTATGCATCATGGCATATATCGAATCGTAAATACTACTTATGAAAACTTTATTTACTTTATGATCAAAGTTGGGTGTAAAATATAATTACAATAACCGCATTTCGTATTAGAAGTTGACAAGATCGTTCTGTAAGTATTCCAAAAAGTCTGTTATAAATGTGAATATGTTTGTTTTAATGCACTTATTTATTTCAGCTTCTGGCCCTGTATTTTCATTCCGTACTGTTCGCCTGAATGTATGGGAGCTGACCATTACTGTCCAAACTGCAACGCACACCTCGGAAGTTATAATTACTAAGCTTCAAAGTAAATATCATAACTCTTGCAAATTATAAGGAAACATCTTAGAAAATATCGTGACGAAAACCTAGTAGAACCTTAAAGAAGTGCTATAACATAGTGTCAAGTACACCAAAGGAGCCTTTTACATCGTAATGAAACTGGCATGTTGTAGAACCTAAAAGAAGTTCTATAAGGCTTTTCTTAAAACTCTGTCACCGCACTCTGGTTCAAAAGAAGTAGTGACAAGAAGAAGAATATAATTAGTAAACAAAGCGCCCTATTGAGTCTAGCTAAGAGTCTAGCAATGGTTGGTTTGGAGATTACGTAGGAACACGCGCAGAAGAAAGTAAAAAACTACGAAATTGAGACTATTTTATTAATATTATTATAAAAATGGTGTTTTATACAACATTAAAAACTATGTAAATACAAGGTTTGTCTTATTTTCCCTTAAACGAGTGGCAGGAATTGAAGATGTGCAAGACGCGACACTAGGACACCTTAGTTGCATCAAAACAAAGTGTAGTGTAGTCTGCTATTGACATTTTACAAGTACCTACCTAGGTAATTTTACGAATTATTTATCAGTCATATACTTACCTAATACGTATCTCCTGTAACTAGATAATCAGAAACCCGACCCAAACCTAGCAAAGCAGCACTATGGACAAACAATAGGCACGGTTCCCAAAAACCTAAATATTTTTTTATTGACTGAGACAAAAAAAACCATACGAAGGAGACGCTGCCAGTTTGACGTTTATTAAGTTAGTTTTGTCCAATAGAATCATGTTTAGAAATACTAAATCTAGCCAAAGATTGTTATGACAATGATGGCCATACATAATATAAAAACAAAACACGTCTTATCGTGTCGTAGTCAGCTCAATTGAAATAAAAAACCCGAATAAGTAAGAGCTTGTGCTTGAATGAAGCCCTTTCATACGTTACCCCACATGACACGGTTAACTCATTTCAAAATGTCGACCCCCATTCCTTGTTTTGGCCCTGTTTTTTTGTGATTTAAATATATATATATGGTTTTCATACTTTTCCCTGTACCTACTTGTAGTCTAAGACGTTACTACTTGCTAAATATAGTTCTAGGTCAACGGGAATTTCTAGGAATCTAGGTAGGTAGAAATTCTAGGTATTCTATGAACTTTGATTTCTATGAGTGTCGAAATACACATTTTTTGCGGCATAAACGGCCGAATAGTTTGATTTTTTCATAGCTTAAAGAGACCGTAGACTTCAGTATACAGTTTCAATTTCAACTCGATACCTACCTCCACGCGTTCCTGAGATAAAGGGTCTTAACCATAGATTTAGCATGCTACCTTTTTATATAATTATGGTCTTGACAGACAATCAGACAACAAAGGCATCTAAGGATTTCGTTTTTTTTCCTTTTGAGGTACGGAACCCTAAAAATAGTTCATTATTAAAAATATGCTCTGATAAATAAACTCAGATTGTCATCCGGAACTTTCAATATCGATCTCCCAACCTAAAGCAATATGTAGGTACGTATCTATATGAACTGTAATTATCAGATAAAGGGAAATTTTGTTATCTTCTTCAAGGTACTTATGTAGATGTATGTAACCTATAACACAACCTGCTAACTGAACCAAAGCACAGTCTCACACCTGAATTGAAGAGGAGCATAAAGTGAAGACCGCAATACCTCAGACACAATTGAAAAAACAAATGATAATAGAGGCAAATTGATAATGGATTCCAATTTTGATAAACCAGGTGAGTGGAATGATCATTTTTACCAATTTGTTCAATCGCACGTAGGGACCTGGAGGTCCCTACGTACATGCGTGGCCACAGGGTTTTGGTGTCAATAGGTTCTTGTTACTTATCTTCTTTAAGTTAATGAAGATCTCTTATGCTATGTGAAGTCCCTTTCAATAGAAATTTAATATTATAATAGTAGTATTACAATAATAGGTACACTTTTAATACAACGACGACCTTTGTGGCGCAGTGGGTGAATGCCCGCTACGGGTTCGATCCCCGCTGCGGGATAAATGTTTGTATGATCTGCAAATATTTATCTCGGGTCTGGGTGTTGCTATGTATAGGTAATATCTATGTACCTACCTATTTACAAACAAAAATTATTGATGTAGGTACTTAGTATAATCAGTTATCCCATAGTAGGTACAAGCTTTGCATAATTTGGGGCTAGATGATCCTGTGTGAAAATGTCCAGCATTATTTATTATTATTATTTATGAGGGATCGGAACGAAAGAGTATATTCTGTGTCAAAGGAAACGGTTTGAACTTAGATCTGAGGGTTTGAACGATTGAATGGATAAACGGAGTGAATGTCCCAAGAAAATGCATGGGACTGAATGAAAGAACGGACATCATGGCCGGTAGGTAGTTTGCGGAAGGAGGTTTGGTTCTAACTAAAATAAATAAAACTAATAAGATGACAGAACAGAAACAGGATGGGGGCATCCTACATTTGGCTCGGCGGAAGAGCGCCAGGCAGAAACAGAAGACCAAAGAGAATAATAATATATAGGCAGAAGACGTAAAATATCGCAACGTGTTGGCTGCCACAATCGGCTTGAGGCATTGTTTTCTAACGACGCTGAAACGTATATCTTTGGATGGACTCTGCTCCAACAGCTATTGGTAGCAAGAAGATTCTCATAGGAACAGCGGTAGGTACTCTGTCTACGTGCAGAAAAAACACAAAAGAGCTGGGAAGAACTCAAGCAAGCTATTACGAAGGAGTTTCCCGACACGGTAGATATCAAAGCCGTGCATGAAATGATGAGCGCCAAAAAGAAGATATCTAACGAAAGTTGTCTGGATTACGTACCTACATGTTTGTAATGAAAGAGCTAGGAAAAAGAGGGAAAATGCCTGATTATGTAGCAATAAAATACATTGTCGACGGCATAACTGATGTGGAAACTAATAAAATAATGCTGTAGGTATGGTGTTACCTCCTACAGTGTATTAAAAGAAAAAATAAAAATCTACGAAACAATACCTAAAGAGCAAAATGATAAAAATTCGACAGAGAATGGATCCACATCAAAGAGAATAATAATATATAGATCCACATGCAAGAAAACGACAACAGCGCCGGCGACGGAGCGAATGAAAAGCTCGAAAAAGGCAGAAGAGGCGATCGGGAGCAATCGGCAGTCTTCGGGTGACTCCGGAACGGAAAAACGTGCCATGTTCGACACGATGACGAAACCGATGGATTGTGCTCTTCAATAAAGATTTCCCTTGGAGTTTTGAAAAGACAAGCCGCCATGTTTTTTCAATTGACTCAAATTGACGTGACGTAATACATATTTTGAAGAAAGATTTGAAGTGAAGTAAAAAGAAGAAGAAGGAATAAAAGAAGAAGAAGAAGAAACCAATAAGTGAAGTGAAACCATAAAAAATATGAAGACCTATATGATGAAGACCTAGACCTAGATGATGTTTATTACCGATTGGGCGATATAGTCGCTCAGCGACAAAGCCCTTTTTTGGTGAATAAATAATAATAATAAATATTGTGCATCTTACGTGGAACGGAACGTTTTCAAAACTGCGAACTATCAAAGTGACAACGAAAGCGAACTGTCAATGTCAATGTTGTCGGACACCGAAAGTGAGGTTATGGTCAATGTAAACAAAGAGTTTAAAAATAAACTACGAAAAATAGTAAATAAGTAAGCCGATAGTGAGTACAAAAATCGGTGGTTGCAGCGTGGAAGCCCTGATTGATAGCGGCAGTGAAGTAAATATAATATCATCCGACTTTTATCAAGCGCTCTGGATATGATATCATCATGGCCGGTACATTGTTTGCGGAAGGAGGTTTGGTTCTAACTAAAATAAATAAAACTAAGAAGATTAAGCTGATCGTGTTTCTGTAGGCTCCATCCTACATCCATACTAATATTATATACTTACTATATAATTGAAAATTGGATGAACTTACCAAGTGAAATCCAATTGTAATTTTATGAATGTAGATCTGAAATGTAAATTGACGTAGTTTTTTTTTTTTTTTTTTTTTTTATTCAAGTCTAAATAAAAATCGCGATGATCCATTTGAGTGGGCGAGGGATTACTACGTCAATTTACATTTCAGATCTACCTGAAATAAAATTATACTTTATACTATAATATTATAAATGTGAAAGTAACTCTGTCTGTCTGTCTGTTTGTTACGCTTTCACGCCTAAACCACTGAACAGATTAAGCTGAAATTTGGCATAGTTAAAAGTTGTTTCCCAGGGAATAACATAGGCTACTTTTTATCCCGAAAAAATCCCGAGGGACCGCGGGTCACACTGCGGGAGCGCAGCTAGTTTATAATAAAAATTGATAAGTGATTTTGATTCTTCCAATATGTAAGTCAGTTTTTTCACTAACTAAATTTGAATTTATACTTATATGGTTTCAGAAAGTATGAATAAAACAGGAGCAACTGTTGTGACAGAACAACCTCCTCCCTACGCTGCAACATCAATACATTTACCGCCAGGGACCATTATTGGTACTGGTGTGAACCCCGCAATGGGTGTGGGTATGCATAATCCAGGGTATAACCATAATGGTCCCATGCCCATGGTCCGAGCCCATCACAATGGTTTGGTCACAACTGTTGCTGGAGGGATGGCTATAACGAGTTTCACTGCAAAACCAGCACATATCACTTGTCAGTCATGCAATGCCGCAATAGTTACGAAGTGTGAACGAAAACTATCGTGGAAAACTCATTTTTTCGCTCTATCGCTTGCCTTAGTTTGGTGAGTTCTATAAAAACTACTTAATGGTTTTTAGAAAAAAGAAGGTAAATCTTGCGTCCAAAAAGTAATTTGTTCAACAAAGTTACGAAGAAAGTCCAAACAAACATGCACTTACCTACTTTAATTTTCCAATAGGATTAGGTACTTGTGTAGACTTTTAAACAGTGAGATGAGAATAGTGGATAGCCACTGGAGATGTGTTGGAATACCTTGTAGTACCCATAGCACAAGCTTTTCTTACTTTGGGGCTAGATGATGCTGTGTGAAAAGTCCAGCATTATTTTATTTATTTAGTTATTAGTCAGTTAGATAAAATGGTAGATAAAGAAAGTAATCTTACTATCTTTTTTCCAGTTGCTGGCCATGCTGTTGTATGGTTTACTGTATAAACGACTGTAAAAACGCCGATCACTACTGCCCACAATGTAACTCTTACATCGGTAGTTACATAATTTAAGGCCGCAATTCCAGATTAAATGTCCAATAGGCAGCTTGCAGCAAATGTAAACTCCATCTGTCTAATTACAAGAAAATGAACCGAGTTTAGACTAAGTCAACTTAAAAACTGTCCCTAGAAAAACGATCTTTAAATACTCGTACATAGAACGCTTTTTTGTGGTAACAGTTTTGTTCTGACATGTGTCAACATGGGGTTCAACTAAGGTTTACGTTTATGTAATAAGCAGCATCATCAAGTGCTGTCATGGTTCTATGCATCTGTCGGAATGTCAGAACACTGCCTAATAAAAGAGCATTTCTATGATGCAATTTTTGGCTCGTTTGCTAAGCTCGCTCAGCCGCTAAATGGCATCCATTGCATCGCACTTACTAAGACTTTTAGCTTTTTTTGTTAAAGGAATTACATGTACCTCATCAGAGTAGGTACCTTTTTACCTATAAATAAAATAAAAAAATAGAGAAAGTATTTTATTTATTTCCATTTAGTCGAAAACCTCTAACCAATTGTTGAATCGATAGGTAAATTATAGTTGTAGGTACTTACCTACTAATAGTACATTATGGTACTAGTGTGTAATATTGGTGATTACCGCCGAGGCAAATAATTGAGACCCGAGCCATCGGCGAGGGTCTTAATATAGCCGAGGAAGGTAATCATCAATACACACGTGTATCATACGACGTTTTTCAACACACTTGTGAATAAAATAACAATAAAAACTAATTTCAAACAGTGAAAACGAGTTGTGAAAAATGTTTCGCTATTGCGGGAAAAATGAATCAGTTTTCCTATGCGCGCGCATTGCGATCGGCCACAGACTATATTTCCGCGCCGCGTACAGGGTTTGCGCCTATTCTGCCACGTACAAAATGGGGAATTTAAAGTTTTCTTTTATTACAGAGAAAACAAAAGTTACATTTGAGTGAAAGTTTTATTACTATAACTCACTAGTGAGTAATAGATTTTTTTTTTAATTTTATTGGTTGAGTTGCTTTGTTCTTAAAAAAGTTTTTATTCAGAAAAAAGATCGTGTTCAATAGAACAAATAAATTAATGTTCCTATTGCTTGCTCATTTCATGCAACTTCTTATTTAAATAGATAATTTTAACTCGTACGTGTTTAATAAATAAAACTTTCACTCAAATATAACTTTTGTTTTCTCTGTAATAAAAGAAAACTTTAAATTCCCCGTTTTGTACGTGGCAGAATAGGCCGCAAACCCTATGCGTGGCGCGGAAATATAGTCTGTGGCCGATCGCAATGCGCGCGCATAGGAAAACTGATTCATTTTTGCCGCAATAGCGAAACATTTTTCACAACTCGTTTTCACTGTTGAAAATGAGTTTTTATTGTTGTTTTATTCACAAGTGTGTTGAAAAAACGTCGTATGATACACGTCTCAGACCATTATTATCAGACATTAAGACCGCACCGCCTGCCCCCCCGTGAGGGGGTGGAGTGGTATCCCCTGCCAAACAGGGGACTTTCCGGGTCCGCGGGTGGTTGAAGTGGGGACTTCGGCTGTCCATGATGCGGACCCCGGGAGGGCGGCGAAGAGCGCCATCGTCGTAAGCACCGCGAGGGTGCCGGGCGTGGCAGTGGGTGACATCCCCGGGACAGTGCTTTAGACAAAATGCGAGAGGGGCACCGGTCCGTTCCGTAGGAGATCTCGGAGCCTCTTGACATGCATGGAGGCCGGCCACGCGTCAGTTTTTAGTCGGCGAGAGTTCGACATAACAGTTCCGCTAGCCCCACATTGATTATACATAATGGATTTTCTGACCTTTATAAAAATACCATTAGTACACAATTTTTGAGTTTCACCACCTGTCATAACTAACTATAATACATCACGTTTTTATTGAAGTGAAAACTTCTTTAGGCGCGTTAGCGACATAGAGGAAATATGAGTAAAAACCTTTGGATTCAACTAAGACGCTGTCACTTGACCTAAGATGCTTTAATGTCAAAACGCTAAGACGCTTTAATGTCAAAACGGTAAGACGCTTTACTGTCAAAACGGTAAGACGCTTTACTGTCAAAACGGTAAGACGCTTTACTGTCAAAACGGTAAGACGCTTTACTGTCAAGACCATAGATTTAGCATGGTACCTTTTTATGGTCAAGACGCTAATAGTGTTGAATAGGACATGAGTGAAGCACTTCAAATGTACCACTCATTCGCTCAAAAATGTTCCGGTCCTCATTTTCATTCTTTGTAACACCTTAGAATTTTTGTCCCGTTCAATATCTCTATGTGACGACGTCACGTACGATTTACGAGCGGGACAAATGAAGATTTGCTTTCATTCTGAAGAGTGAGTGAGCTGATGTACTTGTGTGACCGAATCAATCAAAGATCGAAATGAGAGCTAGAATATGTGACGTCGAAATGAAATGAATGACACACACACGTATGACGGAACCTAGTAATTGACGTATCGAAAAATTGATTGAGTGCTTGGTAAGTGTTGATTGATGGAACATTATAAAGTTTTGTGTGTTGACCCTTGACAGTTTTAGTCAACTAATTGATTTGATTTGAAGCGGGAAAAATAAAAAAAGTTACTTTTGTGTTGACTACTGCAACAAAAAAATACATACAATATTTAGATTCATACAGTTTGTGATTTGATTGAAATTGATGAAATTGATAACCTACCTAGTATCAATAGGTACAGTGCTATAGAAACCTACCTATTCTATAATAGGTATTTCTCTTTCTAACCTAATCCTACGTACTACCACAGAATACAGATAGGAACAGCTACTACTTAGGTGACCTATGAATTCTAGTAGCCAAAGCCTTAGACGCAGAAGGCTGGCAACTTTCTGCGTTTTTACAACGGGTTTGATTCCCTGGTGGCGCGGGCGGCTGCGATAATTTTATTTAGGTACCTAGTAAAAAATTTACATTTGTATTTTGTCCCGGCGCTAGCACATTTATTTATTTGACCTTATCTAGATAAACCATCCTATCTGATACCTACATGCTAATATTAGTAGGTACCTATTAGCATTTTTTCAGAAGTAAGTATTTTTACTTGTGGCTTGAAGAAAACCAGAGAGGAGCCGGAACATTCCCAAAGCTATTTCTATCCAACTAGATATGTAGGTCCAAAACCTTCCTAATCCAAAAATCCGTTTGATCTAGCTTTTGTCTTACTTTCAGTTCGCCCAACGGATCTAGGCATTCGTGAAGTTAGCAGATTGTCTGCGCAGTGACCACTTTTTCATACAAAATTGTGTTCTGCGCAGACAAATGGCTAACTTTACAAATGCCTAGATCCGTTGGGCGAACTGTACTCTTGAGTTGCATGAAGCTACTAATAACTATCAGTGATGGTGTTCATAGGGGTTGCGCAGACACTTTTCAAATCATTGATATGTCAAATTGTATATGTTGCGTTTACTATTAATTTAACTTTTAAATTATTACAATTGTTCAACAATAACACTTTATTTTATCTAAAACCTCTGCCTCTGTAGGTACATCTATACTAGATGATTTATACAGAATCAGGAGATTCAGGAGCGAACCTATGCCTACACTCAAGATGATGCTGTAGTGCCTGGGACATTGTATTTATTTACCTAGCTGCAGTATTATTTTGGTGCTGTACCTACTTTAGTAGTACAAGAATAGATACTGTAGTAGCGCTACCTGTTAGGTACAGTCGCCTGCAATGAGATGTATAAGTACAGTACAGACATTCTACAATTTTTGAATCACACTCACTCAATGAAAGTATCACACTATTTATATGCAATAACTTCAGAATACTATTGTTGCTACTAAGTACATAGTTAAAATTAAATGTATGTTAGTACAATCACTTTTTAGTTTTGATACAAACCAAATATCTATTTTTGTAAGTTTGTACTTGTTATTTCAGGCAAATGTACACTGTGAAAGCACAAGCCTCAGCTTTTCAAGTACCAAAAAAAGTAAGTTCATATGAGTCTGTACGCAACTCAGGTGTTAATTTCTAGGCCGCGGTGTAAAGCCTCTGTCATTTCTTGTTGTCTGTCTGACAACCGCTGTCTTCATCTTTGTGGGTCATCATAAATGGGTTCTGCGCAGTAACTTTGGAGGGATAAAATTCATTGTGCGTAATGTACGTAATTGTTCAAGTTTTCACTTCTGTCGGCACTCCCGGAGTGCCACAATTTTTTTATAAGACCTAAGGGCGTACCTACATTTTTTGTCAGTTTTCTCTAGGAATTGAGTAATGAATCATCGTTAAGACGACTCGAGTACTTACAGGTCGTAGAGAGTGATAAGGTGGGAGAGATAACAGAAGGTAATTGGAACTGACTGACGCAGTCAGCATTCGTGCACCAATGAGCACTGTGTTTGTCATTTCAATAATTATTTGATCGTGACGCGTACCTAGAACCAATTTATCGCAATCTGTTTTGTAAAGCTAGATTGTGCATATCCTTATCATATCAGTAGGTACTGGTTTATCCTAATCTTTGCCTGTATCATCAGTTTGGATCCGGTGTATGTACAAAAAGGAACGCACATAAGTTGAAAGTGTTTTTGAATTTGGAAGTTTATAATGGATTCAGGAAGTAAGTATTGTTTGATATTATCCTATTATTAAATACTCGTACTATAAATTCTGAAGTTTGGATCGATGGATTAGATAAGGATGTAGGTAACCCTGGATTAACGCATAAGCTATTTTTTATCCAGAAAAAGTGAAGTATTCCCGAGGCACCGCTTGAAACAATAAAATAAAAGATGATTAAAATAAATTTAGATAAAAGTGGTCCAGTGGTCGATACTCGGTATATAATTTTTTTCATACGGTACTTACGGATATATTTGATCATCCATCCACAATTCAAATGGTTTTTACGTTTAGTCAGTGAACTAAAGAATCATCAGCATTAATTACCTAGGTACTTACCAAACAAGTTCTTGAGGCGTATATACCTATAGCCAATAATACAAAGGTATTTTAGCTATGTTTCTATTTATATACCTACTTAGGGTGAGTTGTCTGTGCTACTTATACCTATGGTACTTATTCTTGAAGTGTTCAATGTTTATTTGATTGGATTTAAATAAATGTACCGTTATTCTACAGCTACTTACTACTTACTTTATGTGTTGTTTACCTATTTATCTCAATGCAATTGCGCTAGTAAAAATTAAAGTCTGCATATACTTATTGCATCATTTCAGCAAAAATTGTCTACCATGGAACCACAGTTATCGAACAGCCGCCACCGCAGGGGAACCCCCCGCCATACAGCGGCTCAGCTCCAGTTTACCCGCCAAATCCAGGATACTCTGCACCAGGGCCTCAGGGACACTATGGTCCACCCCCAGTCCAAGCAGCAGTAGTTATGGGACCGACAGTGATCGTCACACAACAAATGGGCCCGAGGCCGACACACGTGACGTGCAAATCGTGCCACGCTGACGTGGTGACGCGTGTTGAGGCGAGCGCTACAACTAGAACGCATTTGTTTGCGCTGCTTCTTTGTGTGTTGGGGTAAGTTCACGAAAAGGTGTCGTAAATGTCGAGGATCAAGAATATATATGTGTATGTTTAACTACACTGGTAGGGACAGTCAGCGTAACCAACTGGTAAAGTAATTCTTATGAGGCACGCAGTTCAAAACGCCTTATTAGGGGGGCTACCTACTAATTGGTGTCTCGGCAATCTTTGACAAACTGAAATACCATTGAAATACCTACGAACTAAAGCGATGGCCGATGATTCAACCAATTACCAAACTACACGTGCTGCGAAGTATTCTTCGCAGTTGGTAATCACGCTATTGCGTCATTTTATTTTTCGGAGGAGTTCTGTTTAACAGCCCTGACAGCTGCTGAGCTCATTGTCACTCATAGACTCATTTACGACGATATAAGTGTACTAAAATTCAGTTTAATTGGAGACAGGCAAGTTGGTCAAATATACAAACATCGCAAGTTAAAAGCTTGTAAAATAAACTTCACATTACCTCTGATATTCTAGAATAACAAAACATCTTCTATAAGTACTTGACCATAATTGTTCCTATAACCAATTTAAAAAGTATTGCCAGCTATTTAATGGGTTTGTATGAATTTCAGATGTTGGCCATGCGTTTGCGTCCCGTACTGCATGGACGACTGCATGAACGCTAACCACTACTGTCCAAACTGCAATGTTTATCTTGGAAGCTACAACAACTAAAAATAGGACAAGATTAAAAAATGCGGGAACGATCCATTACATGCGAGCTATTGGCTGATAAACTATATGCTATGTAGGAAAAATATGCACTAGTCAATTTGTGTTTTAGGAGATTTGAGTGCTCAACCATTATGTAAGTAGTAGCTACTCAAATGCAGTCAAATTATCTAGACAGTTCAAGATCAATCCTATCTATCGATTAGGATGTCAGTCGGCGTCACCAACTTGTGAGCCCCTGTACGAGGCACGTCGTCCAAATGGGGGTAGTAAACCTAGTTGTTTTTTTCAGGCAACACTTAGTTTAGTATAAGATTTTAAATACCTACGTAAAAACTACGGCCCATATAAAATATAATATACCTTAAATAGTCTAATAAACATAATATTCTTATTACCTACTACAACGTAGAGTCGGCGACGTGTGACACGCGTTATTGGATCACCGAATAAAAAACGTCAAATCTGGGTTGTGGTAGCGCCTCTCCTAGTCGAGCAGGCATTAACCGTGTTACCTTTTTTTGAAACAACAAGGTTAGTTTAATGTTTTTCTAACTTCATAACGGAAGGTACTTTAAGCTGAAAACTATGAAATATAGACATAGGTAGGTACTTATAATACCTAACTTTACAAATTATACTTTAAGCTAAGCCAACTTCCAAGTGGCAGTGTCGAGATCAGTTATTGAGCTATCAATAGATTGTTGGCAACGTTCTTTGTAATGGTATTGCTTAGCTGGTTTTAGATTATTTTTTAAGTTACCTATGTAAATAAGCATTGTAGGTAATATTTCATAAATTCATATCATATAACATTTTGTCAACATAGGAAATAAAATTATTTAAAGTTATATCCTACCTACCTTATTTTTGAAACCTTTAATTTCCATAAGAATATTAACCCTCAAGTACCTAGGTACATTATGCGGTTAAAAATATACGTACAAAATGACATACTGTTTTTTTGTATCTCTGGAAGTATAATAACGAGAGTTTTAATAATAAGCAACTTTAATGTTTTATCTATAAAATAAACTAAGAAAAGCTACAAAAAAAACGAAGACTCATAAAGTTATTAGGAGTTAAACAAAGGTCGAGCAAAATCCATTTTATCCATATCTTATGGACAAAACAACATACCATCAATGGACAATATTGTAGTCTTGTATTTATACACACAGTTCACAAAAAATAGTTTTGTTGTCTTAGGCAGGTCAGCATGAGCCCAAAGAAAACCATTTTTCACCAGTCTCGAAACGCGAATAATGGCCATTGCTTACATACGCTAGCATAGTCATCATTATCATCTTGTGTACCGACGGTAAGAGGTTCATCATCACTCTCTGACTCAAATAGAGCCTCAGTGACTCTAAACTTCCATATCTGTCATATCTGAAAATAGTTTAAAAGGTTTAAAAGGTTCATTTAAGAAGTAGGTAGGTATGGCCAAACGGTAAGTCATTCCGTAGTAGGATTACAACAATTAAAATTAAAATCATATAAGTATTAAACAATAAAGTGATTGAGAAACTTCTTAAATAATCACAAAGTCAGTAAGTATCTATAGGATCAAATATTTGTATCACAATCTAATAAAGCGGAAAACTCACTAGTAGGTATATGGTCTGAGCTAGTATAGACAAAAGTTTCGAGTAAATAAAAAACTTGGACCGGCCAAAATTCTCTCTCAAAATCTACTGAACAAAATAAGGAGCGGAGGCCTCTCAAGTTTTCACAGGATATCAATAGACATTTGGGCAACCGGATGTGACTGCAGAAAGCTCACTAAAACCAGCCGCTTTGCACAAAAGTGCTATGTGTCGTTTGACCTAAGAATCAAAGGTCGTTTGGTCCGTATATGTCATTTTGTACGTATTTCCCCTAACTTATATACACAATAACAACCTTCTTTTCTTTTCGTTTGTTTAAAACGCCATTTACCTACACGATACCTCTTTATATTCAGAGACGTTACCATTCTGGCATACCATTCTTGCCTCTTGCCACAGAATATTAGCTCTTGCTCCGTTGAGTTTGAGAAAGCAAGAGGAGGAAAGAATGGTATCGTGTAAATGGCGTATAAGAAACTACTGCGAATTTGTTCGGCATGCAGATTGCCATGTGCCGGTGTAAGGCGTTCTACGATCGGAGTGGCCTAGATGAATGAATGAATGAATGAGAACTCTTTATTGTACACCTTAAACTATGAAACAAATTAATAAGTATAACAAATAATGACAATGTACAATGGGCGGCCTTATCGCTAATAAGCGATCTCTTCCAGGCAACCTTTGGATGGAGAGAAATTCAGTGAAAGAAGGATTGGTCAGGTGTATAATGAAAAGAAAATGAATTTAAAGCTGTTAAGTATAGGCTAAATACATATAATATATACAATTAACTTATAAACTACATAATAATAGGTACATAATATTTATAAAATATAAATAAAACATACATAGGTAGACCTAAACACATAAACATACATTTAATAAATATTATAGACTACATACTTATATTTTAATATAAATAAATATAAACACAAACTATAGGTACACAAAGTACTTTAATTAGACGATTCAATTCAAACTGAGAGGAAATACAATTTAACTCTGTTTTTAAAAATAGCAGGAGAAGAAGACTTTTTGACAGTTATAGGAAGTGAGTTCCAAAGATGCACAGCTTGGACGGAAAAGGAACTAGCAAAGAAACTTGTCCTATGTGAAGGGGTTTTGAGAAGGAGATTCTCTGAGGAGCGAAGATTACGTGGATTCTGGTCATGTAGGTACTCAAAGCGATCCCTTAGATACTTTGGTGCAGAGCGATCACGAAGGATGTTAAATAAAAGTGAAAGAATGTGAGAGCTACGGCGATGACGGATAGGCATCCATTTGAGTTTACTGCGAAATTCTGAAACATGATCATATTTCCGAAGACCAAAGATGAATCTGATGCATACATTTTGAAGACGCTCAAGTTTATTTAACTGCTCCTCTGTAAGGTCAAGATAGGTCACGTCAGCATAATCAAGGATAGGGAGTAAGAGCGTTTGTGCAAGCGTAATCTTAGTAGCAATCGGAAGAAAGTTCCGCATCCTTCGAAGCGAACTAAAGGAAGCAAATAGCCTTCGGCTGACTGATCCAAGCTGAGGCTTCCAGGACATGCAGCTATCCATCATCACACCCAGGTTTCTAACAGTGTCGGAAAAAGGAACTGTCACATTATTAAATTGTACCAGTGGTAGAGACTGCCAGTTGATTTTGGCAACTGTGCGGGAACTACCAAACACAATTGCTTGTGTCTTCGAGGGGTTTACCTTCAGGCCGTAAGCCTTGCTCCAGTCACTGATACGAAGCAGGTTGGTGTTGATGCAAGCAATTGCATCAGGTAAGTCATCCACTGTGGCTTGTGTATAAATTTGAAGGTCGTCTGCATAGAGGTGATAGGAAGAAGTAAGAAGATTTGAAATTGAATTTATAAAGAGTGCAAATAAAAGAGGAGATAATACGCCACCTTGTGGTACACCGGCAGAAATATGACTCCAAAGCGAGTAAGTTTCGTCAACACGTACCCGCTGCCGGCGACCATGCAAATAGCTGCGAAACCAGTCAACCACCGATGGAGATATGTTAAGCGAGCGAAGTAAGCCAAGTAAGATATCAAAATCTACAGTATTAAAAGCATTACTAAAGTCAAGTAACGTCAAAATAGTTACCTGGCCATTTTCCATACCCAATCTAATGTCATCAGTGATGTTAACTAATGCAGTGGTAGTGCTATGACCAGGACGGAAACCGGATTGAAAGGGATTGAGGAGATTATTGTTGGTTAAGAAAAGACTAAGCTGATTGTGGACAAGACGTTCTAGTACTTTTGAAAGGAATGGTAAGATAGAAATTGGGCGATAATCAGTGAGAGAGCAGGGTTTTGATTTTTTTGGGAGAGGAATTACAAATGCTTCTTTCCATAAAGATGGAACGGTACAAGAGGATATAGGATATGAATCAAAACAAGCGCTTATTATGTGGAACAAAGATTTGATTTGGGGTTTCATTATGCTATTATTATTTATTATTATTATTATTTTAGCCTGTATTGTCCCACTGCAGGGCAAAGGCCTCCCTCCCTTTTTTCCAGTTTTTCCTATCCATGGCTGCAGTGGGCCAATCTGGAAGATGCACATCTAACTCGTCCCGCCATCTCCGTGGTGGTCTGCCGCGTGGATGTCTTACGTTGGGCACCCATTCAGTCGTGGTACCTAAGTATATTTTACCTATCTAATCAACCTTATGATGACATTAGAAAAAATCTAGCCTAATGTTTCATAGCAAAGGTGAAACGAAATTTTACAATTCTAAAAAAACTGAGGAACCTACATAAGAAGGTATTTACTGCGCGCTATGTAGGTATACCTATATAGGTAAGGTAGGTAAGTCATTGTAAAATGTAATCTATGATAAAACGATTTATTTAGTTTATCAGTATGATAAGGATTGAAACAAAACGATACCAATCCCTATAATCCTTAGTAGTTACCTATTAAAAGATGGGTCTGCGACCAGACCTATCCGCGCCAAACTGTCAATTCAATAGAAGAAATGCTGAGACGTCAGAAGCTAGCCTCATTTTCTGACGTCATCAGCATTTTTTTATATAGAAAAATGACTGCGGCGCGTACGGCGCGGCCAAATGTGCGATCAGGTAGGTACTAACAATTAGCACACTTCTGAGTACCTATGTTTAAAAAACTCTCAATATTTCATTATAAGGTATGTTTGTTTTTAATTCTCATTGAAAAGTGAACCGATTTGGATGAAGGCTATCCCAATAATGTTGGTCACGCGCATACGAAGCCGCGGGATGAAGCTAGTGACTTCTAAAGATAGATAATTGATGAATCCATAACATCAACGTTACACAGCTACACTTGTAAAGCTATATTTTCCTTAATAATTTCTGAGAACTAAAATAAACATTATCTACATTTTAATCTTTGTTTGCTAGTTCACTGTTATGTTATCACCAGAAAGGTGTAGTCGTGTTGAAACGTAGCCCAAAGGGGACATATTGTTTTATTCTCGATTATTTTGTGTTAAGTATAAAGGTGAGTTGGATGAGTTATTAAAAAGAAGGAGTAAAATCACATAGTTTTAAGACGTTTCAAAGTTATCCCAGCGGTCCTACTGAATAAATGCTTTTTGACTTTGACTTTTACTTTGGTAAGTCTATTCCATATTATATTCAATGTGCCTAGCACTACAGCGACTGATCGAGTAGCCATAGAATAGGTTGCCAGCTGACGCTGTGTAAATCGCCTTGTAAGGAGCGGTGGGCGAGGCGCCCACCTCTTCTGTACATTTTGTATGAAATATCAAAGAATTGTAGTTGTATTTGTCCACAATTATTCAAAATACACGAAACTTTCCTAATATCCTTGATTCGACACTTATTATTTTATCTGTGTTCCGACTAAACTTTTTCATAATTGTAAGTTGCAGTTAAAGCAAGATGGCTACGATGACTCAAGATCCCGTGCAAATCATTTGCCCATCATGTCAAGTTTCAGTAGTTACTAGAGTCGAAAGACAAGCTACAACGAAAACCCATGTTATTGCTGTGTTACTATGTGTGTTTCTGTAAGTATAATCAGTATAATATCAAAGTTACCGTAGTCTCTTGCCAGCTCTATTTTCTCTGAGCCTACCAGTGAATGCAAAATAATTATAGAAAGTTCTATCGCTGAAACTGCTCTAACACAAACTGAGCTACAATTTATTTTGTTATGAAGCATTTGCACTGGATTTTTTGCCGGAGGATTCCTAACATAATAACACATCTAAAACGCTTATCGAACTGTTTATTGATGAAGTGATAGCAATGACAGTAGGTACCTACGTATCATAGTGATGCTACTGAGTCATACTGACACTGAATCATTAATTTTCAGTAACTATATCGTCTCTCTATGTTAGTGGGTCCCTATCGTATCGAAGTATTAGAGATTCTTTATTATCTAGATTACTTACCTAAACAATATTTTTTCCAGATGCTGGCCTTGCATCTGTATCCCGTACTGCACAAATTCTTGCAGGAATGCAAACCATTACTGTCCAAATTGTAGTGCTTATATTGGAGCTTATAATAACTAATTTCGTATGACCTTGGTTTCTTTATGGTGAATCTGATCACTAAACTCTTATTTATATTTACTTAAATACATTATTTTAATGTATCCCTTATTGCTTAGTCGTTATTACATAATGTGTATGTAGGTTAATGTCATGCCTGATAATTTTGTTTAATTAGCTTCACTAGATTTCATTGGAACCCACCTTAACTATTTCTCTTAGGTACTAAACTAGGTACAGGTAGTACAAGTAAAAGGATATTATTTTCAATTTTAATACTAAAACTTTTTTATCAGCGATAAAAAAACAAAGTATTAGAACGACTTATTACTTACTTACTACCTATATAATATTATTACCACAGTGCGAAACTCTGTCGGTCGTTGACCTTTTATATTTTTTTTAACTTTATATTTATAAATAAACAAGACAATTATTTGTGTAGTTTTTATTTCAGACTTGAAAGTCTATCTATACCTGAGTTAAAAAGTGTTAACTATAAGAAAAGTGAGGGAGTTATTACTAGATGAATGTGTTCTGTGGACTAGAATCATGCGACAGCGGGTATTTATTAAACATATTTCACACAATAGGAAAATAAAAATCTAGTCGTTTGATATAGTCCAATATTCGAGTTTTAAAGACCCGGAGAAACCAGGAACTTTGTTGCCATGCTTCTTACTATAGCGTCTATTATTGGTTTGGAATGGTCAGCTCACACAAAGACGCGGCGCAACTAGGTTTAAATAGTAATACAAAACACCAAGAAAGTGATGCTAATAGCGACACGGAATAAAATCGAAGCCACTGACATAGTGAATTGTGTACTTTTTTGTGTAGAGGTAGTTTGAAAAGTTCCAGTTGTACTGTACCTTTTAGCTATTTCAGAAAATGCGCGTGCGTCGTATCGCGTAGCGTCTGAATGTGTGCTAGACCGATTTCGGTTCACAGCTGAGTGCATGTGACCTTCAATAGCAAACCGGCAATGTTGTTCTATTTAGTCAGTGCCGCGACTTGTTGCTTCTAAGACGTGTTCTATTTCATTGTTATAAAACGGTACGTCCATCATTGTAAATCGGAAGTTTATTTCAATTTCGATATTTTATGCCGTTTTTATTGGCGATTGTGTAGCTTGTGATTTACTGTTTGAGGTTTTCAGATCAAAATGAATATAGTATCAGTGGGTCCCGAGCCAACTCAAGTGACATGCCCATCGTGTCGTGCCACTATTGTGACCAAGATTGAACACAAAGCTACTACAAGGACCCATGTGGTCGCTTTAGTGCTCTGTCTATTTCTGTAAGTATCCATACTAATATTATAAATGTGAAAGTAACTCGGTCTGTCTGTCTGTCTGTCTGTTTGTTTGTTACGCTTTCACGCCCAAACCGCTGAACAGATTAAGCTGAAATTTGGCATAGTTAAAGGATGTATCCCAGGGAAGGACATAGGCTACTTTTTATTCCGAAAAAATTAAAAAATTCCGAGGGACCGCGGGTCACACCGCGGGAGCGCAGCTAGTATTATTATAATTCTAGGTACCTACGTACTTACAAATCATAGTTTTTAATAATAAACTCAATACTTACTTACAGGTAATCTTATTCATTTCTGATCATAATATGATTTTCATTTTTGGCACGGAATCCTATAGGTAATAACATATTTTAGAAAATTAAAGCGTAAATTATTATTTCTTTATATAACATAATCTATTTGTCAGTTAATTTCTAAACCGGTTCAGCTATTTTGAAGATCAACCGGAACAAACAGACAGACAGCGAAGAAACTGCTCATAGAATAACCTCTGAGTATATTTCTTTAGTATGTAGGGCTATTGATTCGATTATACGGAGTGAGTGTTGTTTACTTGGTTAGATTATGGTTGCTACATTACTAGTTACTCTGCGTGATGAGTAATGCTATGAAAGTACCTAGGTACTTAGATCGGTGCGTCACAGCATAGCAATCCAATTATTCTCCTATTTACTGTCTACGGTTTAGATGTATGTGGAATTAAATAGGTATTAAGCTATGAGTCATCTAATAAAATAAATTGGGAAAATCCTGTTTATGCTATGATAATAGCATCCTAGGTAGGTATTATCAATATTACAATTTATTTATTGTGCTACAGGATCGTGGTGGATGGCACAAGCTTAGGGAGGCCTATACCCAGCCGTGGGTGAAGTCAGGCTGTGGATGATGGATGATGATCATGATCATGATCATGATTGTTACATCATCATGCTTCATTTGGTTTACTTACAACAATCATTTACATGGACATGTTATGTTATGTGGAAAACTCATTCTAAAGGTGCATTTACACGACACGGTCTGAGCACGTACGATTTAGCATCGCATGCCAATTTTTCCCAAGTCAGATATTTCTAAGAATTGCGCCAATCACAAGGCACTAGAGACAATATGAATTGACCATACATTGCATTCTAAAATTAAAACATCAGCGAACATAACACGAGTAGACAGGGGGGATGGGTATCACCATCATAATGTAAACTAAGTATTAGTAGCATGCATGTGATTGATACCCGTTACTTACCAGAAATAATTGTGATTGCTCGATTAAGTATTGGCAGGGGAGTATTTATGAGTCCCTACGAGCCTTGTCGTGACGATGCTTAAAACTAAAGCACAGTTTTAATTACCTAGGTACTAAAGAAGTATGAGCTCAATTTAAAATAAACAACAATGACTCATGCGCATATTGTGCATGTTAGCTATCTTATCTATACGCTCTCAAATATAGACTGTTTGCTTAATCTCTGAAACCGTGTCTTATTTGCATATTAATTTAGATCACTGCTGTTTTGCCTTTTGGATATTTATTACTATTAGCTAATGCGAATCTTGAAAAACAACGAACAAAAGCTGTGTGAAAACTGGAACAACTATATAAAACATAGTGAATGTTTTTTAATTGTTCTAGATTTCAAATTATGATATTTCAAGTTATGGCATGGTTGTCCTTAACGTCGAGTGGTATCTCATTGGTTGAAGCACATCTTGCTGCGATTTGATACAAACCTGCCCTGAATCTACTATTCCCTACCTACGTTTTATTTTAATTTCATTTTTAATTCCAGGTGCTGGCCATGCGTGTGTGTCCCGTACTGCGTAAATTCATGTATGAACGCGGACCACTATTGCCCCAACTGCAACTCTTACCTCGGAACTTACAGCAGATAGTCGTTTTAGTTTTATAAATGCCCAAGCACAGAATGCAACTTATTAATTAGGTTCTATAGATATTATTTTACATTTACCAATTTATAAAAAAAAATATTTAAAGTCATCACAAAACTGTTGCTAGCTATGACTATAAAGTTGAAAGAGTAGAACTTCTCAATAATGTTTTGCCCCAGATGATTGTCGGCAACTATTAGTTAATAGCAGTGTATTAGGTATTTGTATAATTTTGCTTGGCATTTATTTCCCTGAAGAAATAGTTCTTCAGGGAAATAAATGCCAAGCTGTTGTTTGCATTTTAATAATGTTGCTAATCATATGATAATTAGGACACATTTTTTATGTTTGTGCATGCTTGTATTAGGTGATGTAAAATTTTCGAATATAATTTTAATATTAAATTAATTACCTATAAACCTACTTAGAATAATGTTTTATTAAAATTAGGATGTTTTAGATGATTGAAGATAATTTAATAATCAAGCATCAATCAGATATGTGTCACGCAGCAACAGCAAGCATTATCGCCATGCAAATAGCACCGATAGTGTACAGTAATGCAATATACGATATACACAGAAATGTGATCGTATAAATGAGAAAGAAAGAGGGCTTTTCGTTTCATTATGTAGCATTACTTACTTACTTACCTCTTACCTATAATTTTAGTTAAAAAAAATTAGTTCGACTGATTCTCCTGTCCTTTTGTAGAAGTAAGTAACTCCACATAATATTTACAAATAAAGATGCCAAAAACGCTGAGGAATGACGTAATATCAGTCTAGTGTATCACCAGAACATTCTTCCTACTTGTCCAGTCGACTGCGTCCGAAGTATTAAGCAACTGTTTTCTTCACAACAAGGAAATACATGACAAAAAACTAAATAGGTACCTACCTACAAAACTGAACGACCAATTGACGAAGCTTAAATTAGTACAATGCGGCCTCATCACTAAGGGTGATTTCTTCAGGAAAAACCACAAAGGGCCTGAATATTAAACGTAGTATAAAGTTATTCCTCGGAATAAAATAAGAATAACCAACCATACATTTTGACAGTTTACACTCAGGAATAACTTTAAACTTACCACGTTTATTAAGTAAAGCCTTAGATATTTACAACAAAGCCACCAAACGGGTCCATATACCCGAGTTAGTCAAGTTTCGTCGAGAGACGAGATTGCGACTATAAAGACCAATACAAGTTTTTCAGATATTCTTCAGATGTGTACAATCAATATAAGTAGGTACTAAACCGGCATGTGGGATGACGTCAGGAATATTCTTGTGCCTAGCAGCCGAATTTTGCACAAGGTCAAACAATACTGTGCGAAAAATGCGTAGTAGGTATTGAGTATCTATATCTCCAATTTTTTCAAAAAAAACCTTATAAATTCATACAATGTACCTACTTCGAATATTATTTACGGCTTTGATGAAATGTATGAAAACATACCGAATTGCTATTATAACTTGACTAAGGTACTTTGGCTTGACTTTCAAACAATTCAATTTATTTAATTTGGTTAGCGAATGGGAATTCGTGATTTTACATCACATCCATACTAATATTATAAATGTGAAAGTAACTCTGTCTATCTGTCTGTCTGTTTGTTACGCTTTCACGCCCAAACCGCTGAACAGATTAAGTTGAAATTTGGCATAGTTAAAGGTTGTATTCCAGGGAAGGACATAGGCTACTTTTTATCCCGAAAATATGAAAAAATCCCGAGGGACCGCGGGTCACACCGCGGGAGCGCAGCTAGTTTTACCATATTTCAGAGCGTTGGAGTAAGGCCACTCAATTTGTATTTGTGTTGCTTAGCTCAATGATCATTCGCCGTTTTTTTGTAGCTTCGAATTTGAAAAAAACTGTTCTTAGTATTGTAAAAAAATTAGGCACGTATGAGGAAATGATTATGAATGGAGTTTTAGGCTGAAGGTCTTACCTAGACATGGTTTACGTCTTCAAAGCCGGAAAAACTTACCTTTACTGGATAATTCATACAGCACGCAGCGTCAGGAAACAACCAACGCGCAACACAAGCGTACGCACGACGCTGTAGTGCCTGAGACATTGTTTGTAATGGAATATGCTTGCCCAGCACCTAGACTATCATCTGGATTTTTGACCTATTCCACAGGAAAGAGTCTTTCCTGTGGTATAGGTCAAAAGCTGCTTTGTCGTTCCGAAAGACAAAGTCGTACCTCTTGTGGGGCTGACTAAGCTGCTGAAGTCGAAACTGGAAATCCAGTTATGCGTATAGCTAATCATTTAGTTTTGTGAAGGAAAGTTGTTTAGTGGCTGTTCATATTTTAATAATGTAATCAATCAGTTTCTGAGGATTCGAGGAAATTAAATCGAAGCTTTAAGTTGGATATACGAATACTTATGTATAGATACCTACTCTGCAGACACAAAGCCAATAAATACGAAGTCGCTGAGAATTAGTGTGGGTAAAAATTTGCATTGAAAGTATGACGACATTTGATTAGAACAATTTAAAATCAAAGTCAAAGTCAAAAAGCATTTATTCAGTAGGACCGCTGGGATCACTTTGAAACGTCTTAAAACTAGGTGATTCTACTCCTGTTCCTTCGCGACTAATTTGACAAGAATATTAGTGTTCCTGTTGCGTCTACCTTTCTCTGGGAAAACAGTCCTGTTTTGCCCCGTTTTTGTAGCACCCAGAATACAAAAGGTAGGTACTGCTCATGGTATTACCAAAGCAAGTTAACTTTGAATGGCCTTGCAGGGTCATTGCTTTGGGCTGATGAGATGTCCGGAAATTTAGCCGATGATGTAACTCACGTCAAGGCTAATCTACCACAATTATCCCAGGTGCTTTCTGCGCCTACCAACAATCCGGTACAGCCACTGAACAATAATACTTCTGGGTAAAGCTGACTGAGGCTTATAATGCCATTAGCGATTAGGCCGCCTGAAAAAAAAACACATTATCAACTCCGACACCGATATCGTCTATGAGTGTAACAACAGAACGTGCCTACAATAAATTTAATAGCATACCTGCCAACATCTGCGTAAAGTACTATTGATGCAAAGGCGCTTTAAATCTTATTTGTAAGTAGTTTTGTGATTGGTCAATTTCCAAGAATGATAAGAATTTGGAGATCCCAGAGTCAGATAGGTAAAAACATAAGTAGGTTTATACAGGGTGTAAAAAGACGTCTACCGAAGCCGAAAGGGGTAGGTACAGCATCCCAAGACACAACCAAATCCAAAAGGATTTTCCTTAAAAATCATTATATCCGGAGAAAACAGCGTTTGAAGATCACTGTTTGCGTATGTACGGGGCGCGTTTTTATACGTAGATTGCTGGATTTTGAGTTTTAATTGTTTTTTTCTTTTATAAATGATATGATTAGGTAGGTATGGTCTTATTATGTTGTACTAGTAGTAAATAACTGGAAAAAAAATAAAAAAAATGACGTAGCTAAAAAAAATTTTTGCGTTTTTTTGCCGCTAAATATGTTTAGAATCATGGTCTGATTGCAATCCCTCAGTTTTCGGTAGCAGTCTTTTTACAGTCTGTATAGGTACTTGAGTTGAGTATGTTCGTATGAGTCAGTGGCCAACTCTGTTGACGACATTTATTATGGCCACTTCTAGTTTTAGGGCCTCTATATGAATATAGACAATAGCCTGTAAGCAGTGTACCTAATTACGATTTAGAAAATTCTGTTGTTTATCTGATACCGATATTTTATCTATCACAGTGTTTCGATCAATCACACAACTGGAACATTCAACAACAATATTCAACAATCTGTAAAACAAAGTCATTGACTTGTTAATGTGAATGTTTGTATAATATTTTAATTTGTGAAAGTTTCTCAAATAAAACGGTATAGGAATTTTCAAAGGACCATGTCTACTACATAGGTAAATCGAACTGAAAACTCGGTAAGTGATAAGTTAATAGCAAGCATGAAATTTTAATTATAATTTAATTTTCTATCATGTCTATGGGCAGTTGGTTTTTGACGTAGGGTTTCGTTTTCAGGTAAGTATTTCATTGAAACTTACATATATACCTGATGCAAACCCGGAGGTCGATGACCTGTTTGTTATAAACAAAATATAGGTATCATTAAGTACATAATATCATACATCCAAGAAAATGAACTATCTATTAACTATCATACCACAAGCTCAAGCTTACTTTGGGGCTAGATGATGCTGTGTGAAAAGTCCAGCATTATTTATTTTATTTATTTATTTATTACTTTTTCAGAAATCAATAACGAGAAGAAATATGGGTGATAAAACGATCCTTGTTGGAAGCTCGGTCACAGTTCCACAATACGCTTCAGCTTGGCCCTCACGATACAGGCTCAGCCTAGTGTGAGGTCCGTCGTTAACACATAAGAATTTTGTTGTCAGCATTATGTAGGTACATCTTTCCTAACGTCTATCAATTTGTTATCCTCAATGTCTATGTTTTGCTTGAAATAAATATTTTTTACTTTTTTTTTTTTACTTTTTTTACGCTCCCGCAGTCATAGGTCCTACACCGATATATCCAGAAGTGGAGCCTGGTCCCCAACCAATGCATATTCAGTGCCCTTTGTGCTACGAGAAGATTGTAACTATTATTAAATACCGGAATACCAAGAAAACGCATTGGCTAGCGGGCGGTATTTGTATTTTAGGGTAGGTAAGGTACAGTAGGTATACCTACTTCTTCTATGGAGGCTTGAGTGATATTAATGTTTTCCAACTAGGAAAACAGCAGTAAAACATAACAAAAAAGGTAAAAAGGTCTAAAATGACAAATTAGACCGTAGAATTAATGTATTTACCTATCCATATGCTTATTGTATAACTTTATTAGGGTTTGAATTTTCTAAGGTTTGATTAAAAAAAACCATTTTAATTTAAACCAGTTTAATAGACGAATGTTATTATTCCAGGGGAGTCTTTTGCTGTATCCTACCGTACTACTTGAAGGCTTTCAACAAAGTTGAACATTACTGCCCAAGCTGCAATGCTGTTTTATGCATTTACTAGAAATTATAGGTAATATTCCCCTTTGCAACTTATGTCCAAAATCTAAAATGTCCATCTACGAAAATTGTCCAATAAGAATTCCGTCCAATACGAATTTTGTCCAATTATGAAAATTTTCCAACCTAAAATTAGTTTTAGTTTCCGGAGTACTCCTTTCGTGTCCCTGGTATAAAAAATAGGAATAATTTCAGTTTTTCATCTAAAACTATGGCTATCATTCCGGGCCCATTAAAAATCTTTCAGAGTCAAAGTGCCGCGAAATTATAGCCTACAGGGATGATCGGACTCTCCCTGGATGACTCATCGACATGAATATTAGAAAGTTAGGAGGAGGTATTTTATTTGGACGTGGCTTTGGGTCAGAGGGAGATAGATGAAATTGTATCATTATTATAAATGTAGGTAAGTATTTGAGTGTATGACTTGAACTAAAAGACTATACCATGGTGGACGAGAATCACGATCCAACCATACCATGGTAGTTATGGGTGGATCGTGATTGTTTCGCTTTGACCAAGCTCACGTGGACATATTTCTCAGGCTGAGAAAGCCTACAGGCTGTAACGTAATGTAACGTGTTTACTTTGATTACTTTCAGTGCCTAAGTACTACTATCTGCAACCACTAAGTTGATAAGTATCTGCACTTATCAATAGCCGAATTTAAGGTTTGGCCTACTGCGGGGTCCTAGGTGTGTTTTTAGGATATTATACATATGTCTTATCTTACATCGCGTCGTATTAATAAATTATTAATGCCATATCTGGATTTTATATCATCCAGGGGAATCACACAACGAAATATACTAATGTATCGCCTATATTAGGTTAAAGCTCGTAGGGCCATGACTCTTTTAGTTCAGTGTTATTAGTTGACACGGAAAGACGTGTTGCTTTTCAAATATTTGTGGAATTTAATTAGGTAAGTGGAATTAAATAGTTGCAATTATTAGGTTGGTAGGTAGGTACTTTCTTATCTTCGAATATATTTATTGTAAATATCAATAAACAGCAATTCAACAATTGAATTACTGAGTGACTAAAGTCAACTAAATCAGTTAAAAAAGGAAGTGAATATTTCAAATCCATAACATGACCAACATTATGACTAATTTTTGAAGATAAAGTCTTGGTCCGTAATAATTTCCCAAGAAAAGTTAAGTTTTTCTAAGTTATCGAAAACAAGTCTAACTGTTAATAAACTGTACCTACTAACCTATTTTAAATAATTTTAATACTGTGACGTAATAACCAGCATAAAATAACACTTACTTAGGTAGGTACTTTTTGATTTTTGTTCAGGGAATTTAAAAAGCAAACAAACTACATATGGATTTCTAGGGGTTCATGTTCCTCCTCTCCTGCTGTATAAGATGAGATTGAAATCACATCTTCTCAATGAGAGTAAAGTTGAATCTTCCAATTCTTGATATAAATAATGTTTTATTACCTATATATTGTATTATATGTATGTATGTATATTAAAATTGTTTATTTAAGTAGGAAGGTATATTTATTTTTATTGAGTAGGTATATTCTATCTGTATTTATTTTTAATAGCTTTAGGTTTATGTAAGTAAGTAGTCTGTCTTATTGCTTTAAAAATTCAATAATCTGTCATCATATGCACCCCCGACCAATCTTCTTTTCACTGATGTTCCTCTCCATCCAAAGGTTGCCGGGAAGAGATCGCTTCTTAGCGATAAGGCCGCCCGTTGTACATTTTTATCTGTTTTTTCTTTTATTTTTGTCTGTTTTAATTTTATTTTTGGTGTGCAATAAAGAATTTTCATTCATTTCATTAATATAGATAGATTTATTATGATACATTATGATTTACACTACCCTATAAAATTAATTATATATTTTTTGGAATACCCTAAGTACTGGAGTAATTGCTATATTTACACGATGATATTAACTTACAAGTTAAAAGTTATGAAGTAGTTGTCCAATGTTTAACAAATGTATGTCAATCTAGGCATTCGTGAAGTTAGCCTCATTTCTACGTTTGTTTGTAACTCATTTCTAATTAGTGATAAGCTATTTCGTGAGACAAAATATTTTGATAAAGTAAACAGCGTTATTCATTGTGTGCGTATGTTGGCAGCGTAGAATATTCAACAGTTGCTTTACGGTGCGGTAAACGTACTATTATTACTAAACTATATGAAAAGTAGGTAGGTTGGTAGGTATACATAATAATATCTATCAGCCTTATTTCCACCCACTTAAATTGTTTTAAGTACCTAACTAATTGTAAAGCTCGTGTATTTTGTATTGTGGAGGAAATACAATTTTATTATATTCTAGTATCAAAACATGACTCATTCCATTGAAAAAATCAATAACCGAAAATGACTGTTCTATGTACCTAATTGTTTATTAAATACGAGTAGGCAGTTATTTAATATCATATTTCAGCTGGTTCGTAAGTACGGTTGTTTGAATGTAACCGGATCAACTCAGTCATCAATACCTAATCATAACAATAGTGAAATGTGCCGACCCTACCTAAGTGGGCAAGAAGAAAAGATTAAAATGTAGGTACTTATTTAAAAAAACGTTCGTATTTGAAAGCACTGCAAATAAGCAAGCTAAGTTATGTTTTTATTTTATAAGTAAACCTTAGTGGTTTACTTAATGCTATTACTACAAATTGTTTATATATTTTGTTATGATATAAATAAATAAATAAAAGTGATTTATATAATTAGATTTTAAACTAAGTACTTACTTGTATTCGTAAAAAGTGAAAACCTATGATGCAAATATTCGTTTCGTATTAATAACATTAATAACACACGGAAATAACAGGAGAATATTATCATGTTGTAATTTCCCGCTAAATAATCAACGACTAAATTAAAAAAAGTTAGATATTAAAATAGAACGAAATGTTCAATACAGCATTTGCCAAGGTTGTTTTTAAGTTAGCATGTTTATGTGTATACGTGGGACATTAACGTAGGTAGGTAGGTACTTATTTGATGTACCTACCTCAAAAGCGTATCCCACCTCTTAATAACTGTTACTTACTCTGTGCCAACAGGTATGGTAGGTACTTATTAGAAATACCAGTTAACCTAATGAAGTTCTTCTAAAGCGCTTCATCTTTGTACACTTAAAAAACCATATAAAGCCCTCCGCCATGGCGCAATGACTGTTAATTGAACGGGCCCTCCGAAGCACGAAAGCCCTCAGTTGCTACTGCCAATAGCGGTCACCCATCACCTTTGTGACCACACAGAACTTAACTTCGACATCAAGAAAGACTCGTTTGTTTTTCTACCATAAAAAAAGTTTGACACAAATGTTTTTCTAGGTACCTAACAATGAACTCCGCTGTCCCCGTCGGCCCTGAACCCAGTAATGTGACGTGTCCGTCGTGTCGGGCGTCCATCGTGACCAGGGTCGATTACAAGGCCACCAGTAAAACCCACCTCATAGCTTTGCTGCTTTGTTGTTGTTTGTAAGTACTTTGATTTATCGAAAGCTTCGTGGAATTAGATCTTGCACACTTGGGATCTCCATATCACTGGACTATGAACCGATTTTCCAAATTCAGCGTATTGTAGTATCGAAGTCACATAGGTATACTTACTTCACTTATCACCTATGTGGATATAAAATCTCAGGTTCAGATTTCATATTTTTGTAGTATACACTTACCAAACCTAATACCTGTTTAGTTACCGATATTTCAAAATTTTATGTCTAAATAAAATTTGTATACCTAAGCAGGCTTAGCTTACTGGCTCGAAAGGACATAATTTTATTTATTAGTACCACTACCAACTCATAAAACTCTGATAATATTCGAACTAAGCGATAATTATACAGCTTAAAATAATAAACAGATAAGTAAATAAAAGATTGTAAAATGGATGCTTTCAAATTATCACTACGATAATTGTATTAAATACTTACTTACTTTTCAACAATAAACAGGAGGAAAAAATACATTTTGTCTGTGTTGCATAAAGGTCCTGGGGGATTATTCCCGTTCGTTTTATCGTTCGTTTGATGAATATTCGGATGTTTGACGGTATTTTACGGACTACGGTATTTGAATTCAAGGGCTAATTTTTCAAACGTCAAAACACGGTTCTAACCTAGGACCAAATATTCCAAGCCGAAAAATTGGCCCTTGAAGTCAGGAATCGTAGCAAGAAGCATCCGAATATTCATCAAACGAACGAAAAAAAAGAACGCGAATAAGTCCCCTGTTTGTTTTGTTTTAAATATCATGTGTTTTTTTTTCAGATGCTGGCCTTGTGTCTGCGTGCCATACTGCATGAAATCCTGCCGAGACGCAAATCACTACTGCCCCAATTGCAGCACCTATTTGGGAGCCTATAAAAACTAAGATATGTATTTACTATTTTCTATCAAGCCTGGATCGAGAAGGGGCCATCCGGGGCAGTTGCCCCGGTCGGGTCATTTTTGTGGGGCGAGTTCATACAACAAATAAAAAAACACTGCCTTAAACGGGGGCGCTTCCATCAATTTCTGCCCCGGAAAAATCCAATTTTTTACTAACGGTACTTGTACTTTATTGTAACGTCACTCCTTTGTCCTAATATTATTAAATATGTTATTTTTAAAGTTATTTTTTGTATAAGTGGGTATGTATGGTCAGCAACAGAAATTGATTCAAATATCAAGTTTTAAATAGTTCAAATCATTTAAGAGTATATTTTTCATATTATTATGCTTAAAAACTTCAATGGTACAACTTTTGTTGTTGACTGTACCCACCTGCATGAAGATTGTTATGCTGAGACTTTAGTACTTGGTTTTTTTAATCAGCACAGTGTTAATGGTATCTTTAAATTAGAAAATAGTGTTGTCATTGTCACTCTCAATCTTCCTAAATAGTTTAATATATTGATCATGTTTGGGTCAAATAGTTATAAGAATCAAAATATATTTTATACTTCTTTTAAAAACACTCAAAACCATTATTAATTACCTATTCGATAACACTTTTTTCACGAAACTGTTTCCTATTATAGTTATAGTAAAATAACTTAAGAAGGATTCGTGTAGGTACACTTCATTTTTCTGTAAAGTTTTGCTTGTCTTTGATCGTATTTCTAAAATACCGTTAAAAGACGGCAATTTTTTTAAATAAGTATGCATATTAATTATGTATGCATTATAATTTAAATTGACATTCCTACCTGATACTATCAGTTTATACCTTCATTCTATCATATTTAATGAATTTAATTAGATAATAGTTATTTCTAGGTATTTCATATAAGGATATTTGTATTAAAAATTAAATATTTGTGAGGAAAAGTTTGTTAATTTACTTTTTGAATTACCTACACTGTACAATCTGTACATGTAATATTTGAGTATTATTAAAGAACACTGACGAGTTACATACACATATTGTTAAATTATGCAAAATTTTAGGCATGTTCTAAATTATTATAATTTAAAAAACTAGATGATATTATCTAAAAGATCGCAACACACATCAAATTAGATTGCACTATCATTGCGTCGTTGTTCTAAAATAACCTAATTCGTAGATGGTTTTGGTGAACTCCCAAATGTCAAAGTTCACAATCTTATTTTCACACTTATTCTATGGAAAACAATATCTAGTGTTTTCGTGCGTAAAAAAATTATAAAGAAGATGCTACCATGGCATGGCGTTTGACTATAAACAGTGCAAGTGTTTCCGCACTTGTTCCGCTAATATAAAAATATCAGCCACGACTCACGAGTCTTGTCTTCAACGTCAGATGACAACATAAAATAACGAAACAGTAAAGCAAGTCTTGATTTTACATTATAACATTACGCATAAACTTTTTAAGTGTTAAAAAATCATTAAACTATCAAACATCGAACACTTATTTTTGTGTCGGGGCTTAAAATTACTGACGAAAAGTTGTAACTTCTTATTTAAAACAGACAGTACCTATTGATACCACACTACGGTATCCAAAACTACGAGTACCTACTTATCTGGTACCATACCACCCAGACCGGGAACGAAATGTTAGCAGATCATACAAATATTTTGTCTCTTGCAACATTAAACTCTCTTCTCTTACTCAGCCAAGTAACTCGTCGTTGAAACTAGTCGATTTCAGTTATTACATTTAGAATCTAAGCCAGAAACGCAACAAAATTTAAATTGAAAATACTAACACCAGTAATCACAAACATTACTATGAGGTCTCACAGAGCACTTAGACGCACAGGGTCCCAAAATAAGGCGCGCACTGGGAAACGTCATAGTAATGTTTGTGAATACCGGTGTTAGTCACTTTCAAAGGATTTGTAATGTCAAAATGTTTTCCGTAAATTGGAGATACTATCGTGTTTCAGTATAGTAGGTAAGTTGATGTACCGTCTTCTTTCGTGTGACACGGCGATTGCATGGTTCTTCGATGTCGCACCGGAAAACTGTGGGTTATGCAAACGACTTCACTTGCAGGGCTGTCTACGGTTTTAGTTATCTTAACCAGACAATTAACTTTACATTAGCCAACCAATCTCTGATTTATATATTAGGTTGTCATTATGAAGTTATCAAATCGTAATGATTGTGACGTCAATGATGATAAATTGATTCTTATTATTAGATGCAATAATAATAGTAGATGATCATTGTGATCCGAAAGTCGTGGGTGCGAATCTCGGTTGTGCATCATTGTGGAAAACTGAACAATGATTAACTTGAGTTCATGTTTATGCTCATCATTATTATATTTGAGGCCCGTTTTATAATAAGGCAAATTATTATTTTTTATGAAAGCTGTCTGAGCAAGATCAGCGAGTTTCAAATAAGTTTATGCATCAACCCTAAGACAATACGATCCTGTACCGTCATGCATGCCAGGGATAGGCTCCGTACAGACAATATGGCATGTGATAAAGTCGTATCCGACCGAACGAGGCTCGTTCATTCACAAAGCGTCATAAAGTATTTCAAGGCTAGATGTTTATTCTGTGAACTATGTAGTTATTATATAGATAGAAAATACTTTATTGCACACCACATTAAAAGTAAAACAAAAACATACAAAAAACTTAACTATGATATACAATTATATACCCAGAAGATCTTGTCGGTGCACGAATGCAATTTTTCTTCTTTCTTTTTTCTCTCTATCTCTTTCTCGTCTTCCTTCTGTAGCTCCTCCTAAAAATATTAATGTTATAGTTTATTATTTTGTTTGTAAGTATGTTTGTTTACTTCTTCACATTAAAACTACTAAATAACCAGAAGAAAAGATTAGACATATCTTACCCCGGATTAATAAAAATGCTACTCTTCCCGGTGGTTTGGAACGAAGTTCCTTTTCAGATCGGATGGGAGCTAGACGAAAAAAAGTGTTCGATTTTTGCGTCACGACACTTATAGGTCAAAACATCACAGTGCCAAGAGCGCTATCGCAAAATATTCCATAGATTATTGCATTGTTAGTACGGAAGAGCGTTTCAGTAGGTAGAATAGGATTTTATTATTTGACAAATGCCACATGTCAAAGTTTTTTTTTTTTTTTTTTTTTTTATTTACATGAACAAAAAAAGGGCTTTGTCGCTGAGCGACTACACCGCCCAATCAGTAACATCTTAGCTTAGTAACTAATTAAAATAAGTAGGTAAATATTTAGAACTAGGTTACAAAAAGAGAAAAAAATTCAGTCCAACCAAGTGTTCCACGGAGGTTCCACGACACTCACGTACTTTTTTGTTTTATTAAACACTATAAATAAACATTGTGTTCCAGGACTCCCACTCAGCATCCTGTGATAAGTAATAATCAAATTGAGATAAATGGTACGTTAGTTAAGACTAAAACATAAATAACAGACTGATGACTACCTACTGTATTCCCAGCCCAATAAGATCTCTATTTCATTATTATTTTTGGAAGAGAAGAAAAGAAATAAATAAATAAAAATAAATAATGCTGGACTTTCCACACAGCATCATCTAGCCCCAAAGTAAGCAGAGCTTGTGTTATGGGTACTACATGACTGATATACTACTTATATAGTTTTTTGTTTGTAAATACATACATATTATACATAGAAGACACTAATGTTACAAACATTTGTGTTTAGCTTTCATGGAATGGCTTTCGCTAATTTACCTACACATGGGGGTTCATAATTTCATGTGAATGTAGGACCGGCGTATAACTGGAGATACTCGTACGGTAGTGCCTCCGCCAAAACAAGCCAGAAGAAGCTAGGCACTATCTATTCAACCTTTTTCTAATTTTTGAACCGTCATAGCTTCGGTCCGGATTCGATATTACTCAAGATCCTAAGTCACTTTTCTTACAAAACAATTTTCGACGAAATTGATTAGGTTTACTACGAAGCTACCAAATCTTAAGTCCGTCAGTGATTACACATTGACGGACTAAGGTATCAAGAAACAGTGAAAATCTTGTTACCTTAACTTCACAGTGATCTGTTGAAAGTGAACTACCAAAACTGTATTGGTTCAAACTAGATTAATCTTTGATGTGAAAGAAATGACAAAAACATGAGTTTTATCCACCAGCCGCCTTATTTAAGTTTTCATCACATCATAGGTATACTTAACTGAAGGTATATGAAACTTTTTAATAATAATAATAATAATTCATAATTTATATACTGTGGAACATAGGTTGTTAACAGCTTACTGAGATCTCTATGCTACCATTACAGGTAGCATAGAGTAGTAGTAGAGCAGTACAATAAGGATTTTTAATCGAATAGGTACCTACAATAAAAATGGCTATTTATTAATAAAATTATTAGATTTACGTTTTTTTTCTAAGTAGCCTTAGTTCGCCTTTTGAATTTGAAGGTCCAAAAATAAGTTTTTTTTATGATCTGAACAGAATTTAGGTGGGTTTCCGACCAGTCACACTAAACGATACAATAATCAGTTAAGATTTTTAAATGCATCCCAAAAATTTGCACCCTTGCGGGTATAATATAAATACAACCATTACAATAATCTGTATTATGATAATAATACCTTAAGTACTGATTTTTTGTAGAGCTTCTTAAGTATTTAGTTGTATCCGTGACAATGTCAAAAATAGCGTTGCAAGTAGAGGTCAATGAGTTAGAAGGTAGGTTAATCTAATATCGAGCTGTGGGTTGGTATATAAATATCTATTCGGAACAATCAACTGATAACAGCAACCGGTAAACGTGCTTGTGTGGGTTTGCCTACTACCAGTATAATTGCTAAACATGCTTGCTAGAGTACAATTGGAGTATTATCATGCAAGCGGAAGCTACCACACTATACCTAAACTAATTTATTATTACAGTTGGTAGAATGAGTTACGCAATTATAAAATAAGTAATTATGTGAATCAGATAACTCAAAGAAATATTTCGATTCTTTTTAATGCATTCTTACTTAGTATTTTAAAACACCCAGGTACATCACACATTACTATTTTTTTTTATTTAGGTTAGCATTTCATCTTACTCTCACTTCATTTCTCCAGGATGGAAAGCGAACCCATGACCTTGGGCTATTGAGCTATTACTATTAGGTACTTACTGTACTGATGCCAGCTGAGTATCAACCAAATTGGTAGAACAGAAATTCTTAGAATATGGTGCTTTATCCTTTTATCCTCTTTGTCATTAATGGGAACTAACCTATTAGAGGAACAACTTCAATTTAGGCTTGATGCCGTCCCTGGTTTCAAAGTTTGTCCATTGAAAGCAGACGGAACTTAGCTCCAATTAAATTATTGCCAGTTCAAAGGCAGAATGCATAACCGAAGGCCATGGAAATCGTTTTAGCAAGTTGAGCAGTTTCTATGTACCAAGCTCTAGCACAATGACGTTAGTTAGGGGCCCGATGATCCTAGACTAGCCGGGAGCGGCATTTACCATCAAGAGGAGTTCGAAACCAACCTGGTATTTCCATAATAGAAGTCGTAAGAAATGGTATACCATAATCCATAACGCGTTTTTTCTAATTGATTAAATTAAATAAATAATAATAATATTTTACTATCCATACTTCATACTTATATTACGAGTATAAAGCTGAAAATTAGAAGATTAGCGAGCGCTCCAGCGGTGTGATCAGCGATCCCTATTTTTTTCATTTTTTCGGGATAAAAGGTAGCCCTGGGATACAACCTTTAACTATGACAAATTTCAGCTTAATCTGTTCAGCGGTTTGGGCGTGAAAGCGTAACAAAGAGACAGACAGACAGAGTTACGTAATATTATATAGTAAATATAGTTAATAGAAAATAGTAATTTATAGTAATATAGTATATAGTATTATAGTATGGATTATACGAGTATATTATAGTATTTTTCGGTTATATTTAGAGGTTTTCAAGTATGTTATTTTGCTGACGAAGTCTCGGGTACCAGCTATTTATTATATTTTAGTTCAACCTAAAAATAAATACTGATAATGATTATCCATATCCACTACAGCTGTATTCATTTATTGGGCGAACGCCAAGCCAACTGCGTAATCTAACGTAGGCTAGTTAGCCTTGAATCTATAAAATTTTAAATGTTTGTGTAATTTGGAGTTCATCAATTACCAGCAATGAGAATAATGGTAAATAAAGCATAGTTACAGCTTGTTGAGTATGTTTCGTTCTTAGAAATTATTTAAGCTAAACAACTAGATAAATGATTGAAATTAAGTTTAATAATACTATCGCCTGCACCTGCAGCTTAATTTTAACTTATGTTAGTAAATAAAAGTAAAGTCACAGAAACATTCGTATTATAAAAATTACGAATTGAACAATAGTTACGAGGAGTGCTCACTTATGTATAACCTATACCTTTTAACTTATACAAGTACTTTATGAATAGATCTTACTAGATTCTACGTACATTGAGCTCTACTAATTTCAAATGAGCCCCCTCAGGCTCAATCAATAGCTTGTGTTTGCTTGTACAGTTTAAGTATGTATTTGCCAACTTGATTTGATTAGTGATTGCGCCACAGCGATTTTCAAGCTTACCTTGTCACCGTGCTAATGAGAAACAAACGGAGAACATTGCACTTGATTGTATACCTACATAGTTTTAAATATTATAATAATATCGATGATAGATAAATGTAAAAAAGTACGGAGAAGCAAGATTATTCGAGGAGTACATCTCAACAACTCTTCATTTTATCATCAGATTCTCTACACCAATAATATGTACTCAGATTACATTTTCAAGAGAACTTAATGGCTATGTTTTAGCTTAATCAGACTAGGTACTGCACAAATATTTGGCCACCCTCTCCATTCAATCTATTTAAGACCAAGATATACTTACAAGTATGCAAAATTTAAATCATTCAATAATCAAAATGTGCATTAAACGCTTCTCTGAATTTGAATAATGTCTCAATTTCAATCAGTCAATGAAACCAATTACTTGGCAAAGTGATTCATTCAATAGGATATTGATGCACTAATAGGTTTGCATAGTCTCGGCCCTACGCCAAATGCCGAGTAATCAACTCTGAATGGAGCCCTACACTAATTACTGGAGCTGGGATGAAAGCCTACTAGGCTCAATATAGCCTCTATTGTAAATCTTGAGGATAGTTCGGTAAGTAAAGGCAGAGTCAGTCAGCATGTTCGTTCTTAACGTTTCCGAATCACTGGCAGATACAAAGGAATAGGCTTTCCTGCATGAAGTTGTACTAAAGGGGCTGATTCAAACTATTAGCTCACCTGTTACTCTATCAAGTTATTGGTGTCACTCCACTATCAAAGGGTAAATGGGCACAAAATTAAATTCTGACATTTGTTTGCCTTTATTCCTTGGATATACGAGTAGATTGTCGAACTGTTGCAATGTCAAGCGATAGTTCAGTCATGACGCTGATCCAACTCTACATAGCATGAATTTATTACGAGGAACAAGAAAAAGTGTTATTGGTTTGCCAAACACAGCAGAAATGTATGGAACAGGATGTAAGTAATCCTAATATGCAGTTAGAATATGCAACTATTGGGCATTATCTTATCTTATCTTAGAAGTAGAAGCGTTGCGCCACAAAATTATAATATGCAGAAAAAACGGAACGTGGACGGGTAGTGGGCGCAAGCGTAAAAGTAAGTGTGAATAGCTTGTAGGCGATTAAGCTCCAATAATCTCAATTACCTGAGCTATTGTTAAAAGTACCTACAGGATTTAGCTCAGACGGCAGGTCATTAGTAATCGATAATGAGCGACACGTGCTCAATGCGTACCGGAGCCAATCTAATTGGATTTGCGAACCAATTATAGTGAACATACCTCTCATTATGCGAACATATTGTAAAGTCAATGAGGACTGCTTACTAATTAATGTGCATCTTATATTAATCTGAAGCCTTGTTGGTTGAATGTTGTGCTTCCGAGATTATGTGATCCAAAGATCGAGATCGATCGAATCTAACCTTAAGTGCTTCAAGTCATTTATGGCTGAAATTATGTTTATAATATGCGTTTAAAAACGAACTCTCTATAGCGAAGGAAAACGTTAATCGTATTTGAAGCAATGAGCTCCTCATTTTCTAAACCTCGATAATTAGATGAGATTAGGTCGTATGCAAATAATTATATTCCCTCACATTCTCTTTGATGACTAGGTAAATGTACACAGTAAAGGAGACGGTATAGCTAACCATAGCTCAAACATGGGCTGCACAAGTTGCAACCGTGGCAAATATTATTGTTGGATAACCAAACAGGAGCTTTCCCGCTTCCCTGGTTAGAGATTGCTAAATTAAATCTAGACTTGCCAAGTTGATTAATTTGGTAATGCCTTTTAGTTCTCCAATAGAACTTTTGGAGTATTTTAGAAGACAAAAGTTTTGTTTGATAATTGTTAAAGTTTGATTTGAACAAATTATTTTCATCAAACATGCATTTTATTAAAACAAGGAGAGATACAACGTTGAAAAAATATGGTGTTATTTTGTACTAACGTTATGACATGTATCAACCGGCCCCTATCAACATAAAATGATCCTTCAATTCGTTTAAGATGTCTCCGTGCTATAAAATGTACTTTATTGCAATGATTCCAATTAGGACACAAATAAGATGAACAATAAAACTATCGTTCCCTTTGATAGCTACTTTTAATATGTTTGTTTTATTTCTGCTACAATTTGGACACATTGTTAGTTGCATCAGACATAAAACTCTTATTTTTAATACGCTTAGAAGGGAAACTAAGTCTAAGCCTGTGTTTACGTAAGTTTGTTTCCAACATGTGTCGGCCGTCTGGTGACAGGAATGGCCCTGTAGGCCTCCATCATGGCGTACAGACTTGTTATTTGAAGCACAGAAGTACTTTATTATTATTAACACCAGCAGTCACCACTAAAACATGAGGTACAGACCTCATGTGACCCGGCGTGATTTCTCCTAAAACATTTTTTTTCGGGGATTTTTACTTATTTTCTGAAATGGATGACTTTAGTAGAATCTTATGTTGATATCTGCTAACTTTTTATCCTAGTCTAGATAGTAAACCTCATGGATCGAACAGAGTTTTTGTTACCGTACTGCATAACGTAGTTCGCAGAGTCTACGGCGTAGACCCCTAGATTTGTTCGTAGCATGTTTGCAAAATCATTATTGGCAAACACAACAGTGTATAACAGTAGGTAGGTATGCGTGCATGTGACAGAGGACGACACGGGTGCCATGTGGTCACCCTGCACCCACTAATGAAAATTCTTTTCACGAAATATCTGAACGCTCAGTTCCGAAAAGTTCGGCTGATATTAGTTGTTTTCAAACTGATGGAACCGCGTGCTGAAACTATTTTCAATGTAAATATCGTCCGTCTAGTTGCAAAATTTTGCACGGAATAAATTAATATCACGTATCTTATTATACATTCATGTTGCGGGCACCAGATTCGTTGAATATAATACATAAACATTCAGAACTTTTAATAATCATAGATTTATTTCCTATCTGCTCATAAAGACTTTTTCTTGATCTTAGATAGATAGATAGATAGATAGATAGATAAAATATTTATTTGGCACACATAACATTTCAAAACAGACACAAAAACAAAGACAAGTAACAAGTAGGTAGGCGCACAGGTAAAAACAAACTAGAAAAAAAAAGAAATACACCTAATACTAGTAGTCTGGCACCTACATAGGTGGGTGCAACAGTGGTCTGTGTGCTGTAGTGAGCCAAAAAGGTCCAGTCTCAGCTTATTGTTACTCCATGCCCGAAGGTACACAGTACCTTTCACACACAGGTTTTCCTTCTAGGAAAGCATGCTCCATCTTAGACCTCACTACTGCTTAACATCAGGCAGAGGGAGGTCAATTGCTAACCTATTTAATTTAAAAAAAAAAAAAAAAGTAACGCTGATTTTCAGACTGGACCTGAGAACAAGTGATATCACGAACAGAAAGTAGCACAAAAAGTATGAACAAAAAAATAAATACGTAAGATATAAAATTGAATACTTATAAAATTAAATACGAAGCTATTATTTTTTATAAATTTTGACAGCAGTGACAAGTTTGACAGTGTCTTACCATATCTTACCATAAACTACACCTTAATTTTTCATGCTTTGCTGGTCTTTTTTATAGTAGCTGGTACCCGCGACTTCGTCAGCAAAATAACATACTTGAAAACATCTAAATAGAACTGAAATCTGCAAGAATCTTCTGAAACTTTTAAAAATGCAATAATAGCGCCATCTTGACCTCAGCCATAGGTTGGAACTTCCAACTCCCCATACAAACTTTCAACCCTTATTTCACGCCCTCCATGATTTATATAGAGATTTTTTCTGTCATAAGAACCTTCTCCTACAAACACAACAAAAAAAATTAGTGAAATCAGTCCAGCGGTTCACGCGTGATGGAGTGACCAAGAGATATAGGGATTCATTTTTATATATAGAGATTTATAACACTAATGACTAAAGCTGATATAATGACTATAGCTCATGTGTTCGTTAGTTATCATTGCAGCTAAACAGTTACTTCTAATATTTTCCTAGAAGTTATTTTTCGTACATCGATATAAGCTACTTCAATCCTTCACCACCCTTGAGGCTTTATCACAACGGATTGACGTTAGCAACGCCCCCTCGGTCCCGCATGCTGACATGGCATTTAGTGCATACTCCAGTCGAGGATGATCCTAATGGGGTGGACAAAGCTATAACATACCCTCACTCTTTGGTTTAAAGAATAATAAAATATCTACTGAAAATGACTTGAGCTATTATTTTCGACGAGCTTGCATTGATAACAAAGTAATTGCAACTTGGGCCTTTAATAATGCTAATTTTATAATAGTGCCATAATAAATCCATTTTACTGGGCGTGTCCCATAAAAAGTTATTGAATACACACCTGAAAATTAAATATATTCTTACCTACTAACATAATACGTAGGTTTATCTATTTTACTCAAATTGCATGTTCTAGTTCTTGTATGTGGTTTATAAAATAGCAAAATGACAGCGGACGCACAAGTTCAATTTTAAAAAGGGGCTTCAAATAAATGCTTTACATTAAATTGATTCCCTTTAATAATTGAACTTGAAATAATTGGAGGCGTCTAAAGTGTCTGAACCAATAACTGACCAGCAGCCTTATTGTCTAACTCAACTGGGAATGGACATGGGCTTTATTTTGACATTTGAAACCCATTCTGGACTTCAATTGTCATTTTCCTATTATGTGATTGGTTGAGCTCTATCAGAATGACAACTGGGAATGGATTTCAAGTTAGACAATAAGGCTGCAGCTCGGCAACACTATAATATTTTTTCAAAATTTTATGGTTTGGATAGATTGCGCAAGTGACCACTGCTTAAGCCTAACTGTACTATAAAGGCAAAGCAAACTAAAATTTCCAATGACAACAGAGTAAACGTTGCCCTATCGAGTGGTGGTGACAGATAAAAACGGATTCTGTGAGGCGCCCGTTCCTTCGTCAGCATATTTACCCACCCTGGAGCTGTTTGCTCCTTTACCCTTGGCCTAACCAGCTGGTTTGAGTCCAAGTGATAAGATTAAAGTGATAATAGTGTGATTTTGCCAGTATACTGTTATTTTAATCTCGATAGTATACACAACCTATACTAATTTAATTTAATAGGTAATTTTATGTGAGGCGAGTCTACCTAGTCAGAGTGATACATAATATTTTGCCCACATTTCTTGCAGAATTTAACAACATTGGTCTCAATCCAACCTTCGATTCGAGCGTCGAGGCACAATCCTACTCTGCCCACACAATTTTATCAACACGGTACAAAGCACTTAATATTTAGACTTTTCTGCTATCTCCTATAACTTAAACAAGCACCTGTATTGATTCCGCTCTCCTTTTCCTACACTTTACATATTGCTTATTTAGCATTATTTCATTTCCATGCGCAGCTATTTGTCTTTTGTGTTTCGCTGACATTGTTATCGGTAGGCTTGCTTTCAGTGGGGTTTTGCCAAAACATTATTTGCTGACATTGAATACTGAAGCTCTTTAAACAGAAGATTTTTTTATAAACCTCACACAGATAAATCTCATCAGTTCGCCGTACAAAACATGTATAGTTATATTAATGCAAACCAGTGTTATGGCGTCACACCATTATAATAACTAGCTGTTACTAGCGACTTCGTACGCGCAATTTATTTTATCAAGTAGCCAAGTTGAGTTTCAAACCAATCGCAGCGCGTCCCGTTTAAAAATTTTCATACTTTGAACAAAGCATTTCAACCCTTTTTAAGGGTTGTAACGTTGTATCTATCGGTACGTGATTTTTTTTATAAGTCGTTAAGGTCGGACCAAAAGTAAAAGCTAGGCTTTTTATAATGTAGGTTGATCTAAACTTGTCTTCATACACAGAACATAATATTATGTACTAAGAAAGCGTTGACGTGAAATACGAGTAGTAAAAGTGGTGTCAGACGCTTTTCCAAGGCTGTGCTCAGGGGATACACCTCCGTCACGTAAAGCTGAAACTTCAATGTTTCTTCGAATTTCAGTTTACGTAATTTAGTCGCGGAAAATCCGCCGCACCAACTACAAAAAAGCGGAGATGGCATGTTTTCATCAATTTCTTCAGCAATCGTGGATTTAGAAAATTATAATTGTTTGAAAGTTATCTCTCGATTCAGACTTCAAGTTTTAACTTAAAATTTCTCACACAAGAACATCACCCTTGTAATTTTCTACGTAGTCCAACAAAGAAATCGGTTTTCTTTTTAGTTTTTAAAACGTACTTCATTTTTAAACATAGTTCATGTTTCATTGAATAATGACTTTGCATGCATTTTGGTTTGCCTCGCATTTCATCAAGAGAAAATTTTACATTTACTACGTGTATACTTTACTCGTAATTCTAAAATTTTGTATTATTTTACGCTGCATCTTACGTTCTGTAGAAGCATTACGTAACTGTAAAACTCGTGCTATATTGTTTCTGTTTGAGTTTATGAGAGGTTTTATTGTACTACGGATCGGAAAGTCGACCAGCGCTGATGTTTACGATGTTGTGACACCTTCTGAGTTTAAACCACGGTTATGACTCGATCGCAAGCATTTTATGACTCTCTGCGCCTGCAATCATTTTATTTTTACTGTTAAAAATAATACATCTCTTTCATTTCAGCGCAGAAATCAAAACATAGGTTCATTTGAAACCTTATACTCGTATCATGATGTCAAGTATGGAAATAGTACTTTAGTCTATTAAAAACTTTCATAATAAAAATATCTACGTCCTACAAAAAAACGTATCGTTTCAGTAGTGAACGCTGTATCTAGCTAGCTGTATATACATAATATTGTACATCTATGTGTAAAGTTCTGATACTCGTATACGGTCAGTCGTTTCTGTTAAACATGGTACCTATCTATTAAAAATTTAAGCACGTGGGCTTGCAAAATTAAATACTTCTCTTCTGTGAAAGGAATTTCAAACGAAGGTGGCCGTGACGTAGCCCGGTTTAACATGGGTCTGTTTAATCCAAAAACGATTTTTCCTTTTTTTTACACAACTCTTACACGTTCAAGTCAAATTGCAATATTTTAGGATTTACCGGTACTTAAATAAATAACAGGTTTTATGTAGTTAAAAATATGTATAATTTTGAACTCAACGGCAAACAGCGACATTGCCACTAAGCCTAAAAACAGGACACATACCTGCAAGCACAAAAACTACTACCTACCTTTATCATTCATCATACAAGCATAGGTACTATACTAATGTTGGGACTAATACATCAGTGCATTCACAGGCAAGCCTTCATTACTAAATGCAGTCCATGTTTCAATGTCACTGACCAGAGTTTTAGCTTTCCTTTTAAAGTCTCCTAAAAGCAAGGTTTGACGGGATGCGAGCCATAAATAATAGGGTTTATTTTGACACATTTTACTTCCATTTAATGAATTGAATGTCAACAGTGTTTTGAGATACCAAACGTGATACTGTTTCGTTTTATTTCATATTCATGTTTAAGTTTATTTAATAAAGGTATGAAAAATGTTTAGTATGTAATTGTTAATGTTTTAGTAGCAAGCGAAGAGAGGCCTATACCCAGCAGTGGGTTGAAAAAGGCTGCGGATGATGATGATGATGATGAAAAATGTTTGATTTATAAATATCATAGAGAACTTTTAACCTTGTTTGTTGCACTCAGTAATTATATATTACCTACTGCTAAATAATTATTGTCTTGAACATATTTTATTTGTAAACGTAAACAAAATTGAGCAGCGATTCACTTAATTCAATTCAAGAAGTTTGTATATTACTTAGTAAACATTGTATTTTCACTGTGGCCGACCATAAAAGTATTTCATTGCTTCATGGGTTTATAAATTTCGGTTCAATTCAAAATGAACAATTGAGCGTTCGTGAATGAAATCATTGAAATTGCCCATTTATACATGCTCATAAAATACATACTTTCGATTCATATTTACGTTAACAACGATATGTAAATCAGCCCGACTGAAATCTCTTGTTTACTAGTAGCTGTTCACGTATGCACACATTAATAATCACGTGAAAATGAATTTCCATGTCAGCAAGCTGTTATAGCAGTAAATAAGATCCGGTACGAATTTCCGGAGTACCTGTGTATAATCCCTTCTCTATTTACCTGTGTATGAGGGAGCGAGATGGAAAGATTTGGTTGATGGAGAACTGTGATAGACCCGATAGACCCTAAAGGCTTCCCGCGAGGCGTTGATTGACAGTGCAATCGAAACACAGAGGAGAAAATTTGAACGTATTGTAGATAAAAAAAGTGTTTTTTATCTTACATTTCAAAAGAAATACATAAACTGCTTTTGAGTACCTACAAAAAAAATGGATTAACGTGGTTAACACTTTGGTGATTCAGAAAACAAACAATACACATTGAAATATTTCAATACAACAATAACAACTAAATTCTATCCGTCTTTAGAACTAAAAACAAATAATAATTATTACATCAAAACATCTTATTATATCCATTGCGTTAGAACATAACTCCACCGGAAATCGAATGTAGATTTGAATTCGATTTTGCTGATAGTGAAGTTTCAATTTTACAAACATGCCTATTATAGGTGGAAAGTACGGTTCATTTTCAGTTTCCGTTCTTAATTCTATTTTAAGTCTTGTGTACATTCATTTAAATATAATATTGCTCGATTGTAGCACTATATCAAAAATAATTCACCTTTAAATAGAGGAAATCTTGTAGCGAAGGTGTTATCTCAAACTAATTAATTTCATTTACATCCGTAGTATCGATCACCCATTTTATTAAGAGCCCTGTAAAACGGATTTCTCAGCAAGGATCTTAGTTCACCTGTGAACAGTCGGCTCATTTTATACTGGTCCAATGTATTAATGTCGTGGTGTGATTTAGGTATCTATAAGCTATAAATTTCAGCGTACACTTACATTTAATCAATGTAGGAATTTGGTTAGAATCGTCATCCATAATTTACAAACTTACACGGCAAGTTATCTAAATTGGTTGTCTTGAAATAATTAAGAATGTTTTTTTAGAGTGGAACCAGAATTGAAGATGATATTAGGAGTTTCTATTTGGGGCATATGAAGCAATCTTGCCTACCGTATTAAATACTTACAATTCCAGGTCACGAACTGAATATTTGCAACTTCCTCTCAAACTAATCTACTAGTTACGTCATTATGATTGAAACAGAATCAAAGATCAAAATTTTTTAATAATATTTTGCTACCTGCACCTTCGCTTGCATGGTTCTAAAATTATCCATCTGGGCTGACCATAAACCATCTGCACCTTGTGAAACATACTTTTTGCTTAGATCTGTAGTTAGTTTTATAATTTTTCGGCGAAAAATTGTAAAATTTTAAAACCTTAGCTCGGTCAGGTCAGATGTAAGACATAGACGGTTAACCAAGAAACATTCAGAGAGCGGATATCAAATCATGAAAAAGCGGTGAATCTCATCATCGGCGCATCAGAGCCTTTAATATTCAGAGTCATTTTTCAAATAGTTGAATATCAGGCTGCTACAAAATCACGAGGGTGAGGGTAGAAGATTGTATCCTCAGAGCTATAAGATACTGAGTATAACTAGAGAATATCAGAGCTAGGTACGTATCATAATATCAAATAACCCTTTAACAGTCGGGTAAAAATAATAGAATATAATACAATGGAATTGTTGGAACTGTTTTTTATTTAGTACAGTACCGCACAGTGTCGCACAGTGGTCATGAATAAATTACTGTCACAGACACAGGAAGGTCGAAAAAATGAATACTTAAGTAAACAATTATTATGAAGTCCATATGATTTTCAAATATATTTAATTTTATCCAATTTCACTCTATTCATGCATAGTAATGATACATAGCTTGCTCTACAATATTCTTATGGTGCACCCTACATCACTCTAAGTGTAACGTTGTGGCGATATTTCAACAACACTTTACACTTCAGGTGATGAAAAAAACCAGCCGCTTTAGCATTCAGTGAAGCTGTTTATATTTCATGGTTATACGGGATGTCCCAGGTACTACAGCGTCCCGTTAAGTGTAGGCATGGATTGCCTCCTGACACTTTATAAATCATCTAATATATGATGTAAAGGCCTAAGTTTTTATATGGGATTACATATACATATTATTTACTCAGTTGAAAAACCTACTCCCAGACCTTTCGGTTCGATGGTGTGTAATGCATGTCCAAAAGAATAACTAGAATACATAATAATAATGAAAAAATAATCTGGATTATTAGATATTTCTGACGTTTTTACTTAAGTATATTATGTGCTTTGAAAATGCAAGATAAAACGTTTTATTATAAAACATCAAGCATAAAAATATCGTCAAATACGAAGAAAAGCGCAACGTCTTTAGTACATCAGCAGACAAGCAGCAGGTGTTGCCTAAGGGGAAACTTACCCCTAAATAGGGGCGCAGATACTTGCGCTAGGATTTTTTGTCGATTTAGACATAAACACCGCTTAGCTCAAGCCGGGGGTATGTGTTTATGAGTTATTGAGAGAAACGCATGGTTATGAAACCTTATGTGATGAATTGGACTTCTGAATTAGTAGAAAAATAATAATAATGGTAGAATTGTACAAAAACGCGTAGCGTGCGTAGACGTTGCTACGACGTAGTTTTTTCGTAGCTGCTCATTAGTCTACAGAGCAACCGTAAATTGCCACTGCGTATTTGAACACTAACTCTATTAGTTGCGTTTTAAATAGAGTCTACCTTGCTTTGAGACTCAAATCATTGTCCTTGTTTTTTTAAAGTATGACTCAAATATATTATTCGTGAAATTCATGTTGAAAACTTGATCATTCACAATTTTTTCTCTGTTTGGATAAAAAAACAAGATTTACACTCACGTTCAAATTACAGCACTACCTTCGAACGTACAGCGAATAAATCAAGCAGACCCGTTTGCGTCTGTCTCATTCGCCCCTATAAAGCCTGGCTGGTACGTGACACGGGTGATTTTAGCGACTGCCGAAGCTACTGTGATTCGTTTTGTTTCGTTTTAGATTAGATTTTTTTTATTGATAGCTTTATTTTGGTTTTAAATAATGTTTATTGTATCAACAGCTTTTTGATCTTCGATTGGAAACGCAAATGATATTCCAGCGCTGATAACAAACGTTAATTTTTAAAGATGCGGTGTGAAAAATTGTTTAAAAGTTTCCTACAGATATACTAGCTCTTAGTAGCTTCCCCAAATAATCTCCATTTTCTTGTACAAAACAAGACACGAACTCATATAATATTAAGCACCCCATAATCCCTGATTTTCGCAGCAAACTGCACCGTCGAAAACTTCTACCTGTCCGCCATTTTGATTCCGTGCTCAAATTAATCCTGCGGCTTGTCCGGCCCGCGAAAATTGTTTAGACTGACGAACGCCGTAAATAAAGGATTAAACACAGAAACGCTAAATACCCGTACATCGTATATTCAGGGTTCCGTAAATACCTCTCTCGAAGGGAGCCCACCCTTTTATTTGAGCATGTAGACGTCTGCACAATATTTTTGCATTTAGGGACAATTATTCGCTTGATTAAACAAGTTGAAATCGTTAAATGTTGGAACTGGGCTTTGTAAAGGTTGTTGATCCCAGATTTCGGTTCGGCAAATGAGAAAAGTTTTCTGATAAGGTAAATAAACAATGTAATGTTTTTGGTGTGTTTGTTACTATCTTCATGTAGGTTAGGTAATGTTAATGTTAAAATTACATATTAATTAGAAAATACAAATATAATACTCGTATAACAAAAGTGAAAGAAGAAAAGAGAAAGAGGAAAAGACGAAAGAGGCGTGATTTTTTTATTTTTTTATGTATGTATAACAAAATGTTAATCGCAGTCACCCTAAATACCATAACGACAGTTTGACAACTTATTACGGTACATTTGCATTCTGAATTGCGAAACAAGTCGCATACATTAATGATAAATGCAACAGAAGGTGCAATGATTAAAACAGAGCTGAAACTCGGAGTAATACGTAAGGATAGTTTAGCATGCACATTGCACATCAATCTTGCAAATACACTATAACTCTTTGACACAGTCGTAGTCGCTGCGTACAAAAAAATAATACATACAGTCTATTAATAAAGTCTCTGGCAAAGTTCGATAGCTAATAATGAATAAATTAAATGAGTGATAGTAAACTTTCTGTAGGTTATTAGAACAATTAGATTTTTTACAAAAATAAAAGTTTTAATAGGTAAAATACTTTTCAGTCTTTTTATCCAATCAAGGTCTCTTATTGCCACCCCTAACACTTTTGAAGTATGTAAAATCATAACTCCTAAGCGGAAGATCCATAGACCAGAAAATGTAGAGAAAAAAAATCGTATCGTCTACGGGTGAACCAATTTGAGCTTAGGACCTTTTTGGCCCACTACAGCACACAGACCACTGCTGCACCCACCTATGTAGGTGCTCATACGTTTTATAAGTAGGTACTTTGCATACCATTAGTTATACCTACTTACCTACTGTTTAGTACCTACCTACCCTTTGCGCCGTTTATTTTTGATCAGCATGTTTTCTAGTTTGTTTTTACGTATACACCTACCTATCTACTGTTTACTGGTTTTTGCTTTTGTGTACCACACAGTAATGCTGTGTGTCAAATAAAGCATTTATCTATCTATAATCTTAGTTTATTTTTACTAAGAGAACTAATGGATCAAGTGATTCAAAGTGTTCTTTGATAAAGACTCAAGGAAATCACTAAAGCCGTTTGAGCGTGTCGGGGGTTTTAATTTTTTTTAATGTAGGTGCACTTTGAAGCTTGTCGGCGAACTCTTGCTTCTATTACTCTAATTCAATGCTAACCGAATCTCATATAAAACTCACCGTGACGTATTAATCCCTCACTGTATTTAATGGGACGTTATACTCATTATTTCAGCTGAAATTACGGTAAGTACTGGTAATGGATATTAAAGTTTTAGCACGTAAATAGTATGTGGAGCATTTTTAGCTATTTTGTTTCAATAATTTTTTTTGACGACCTCTGTGGCGCAGTGGGCGAAGGTCCGCCTGCGATGCAGAAGGTTGCGGGTTCGATCCCCGCAGCGAGACAAATGTTTGTATGACCTACAGATATTTGTCTCGGGTCAGGGTGTTTCTATGTATAATATGTATGTATTTACAAACAAAAAGTAGGTATATAAGTAGTTTATCAGTCATCTAGTACCCACACCACAAGCTCAAGCTTACTTTGGGGCTAGATGATGCTGTGTGAAAAGTCCAGCATTATTTATTATTTAATTAATTGAAAATTTTTATAATTTTAAAATATTTGTATTTAAATAATGATGCAACACAACGTTGATTAATTTAATGTTATTGTACCTACATATTATTGTATACTACCTTCTGAGTACAGTCAGTGAAAAGGATAATTGAAGATTTTAAAGCATCTCCTGCGTATGTCGCATATTAACAGAGAAAGCCCATCATTTTAAAAAATATATACTTTTCTCCCTTGGTACAGTTTACATAATATTTGATGAGCACATTTTATCTCATGTCTTTAAAGGCGAACAAAGTTCAACTTTTCTACCAGTTATACTAGCTATTCAATGTCGTGACGCATTCGTCATCGAGAACCGCATAATGCCGCAGTGAACCAAACACGAGGCGCAAAAAGATTTGGTTCTATCCTGAATGGGATAGACCCGACAATCCCCTGAGCCTCAGAATGATGAATGATGTTATTCTTCCAGTCATATTTACGGATTCGTAATCTCTTGTGAAAACGTCTCACACCATAATAGTGAAAGCTTGGAAAGTATCTTTATTTGATGCTTTTACCCTGATATATAAAATGTTAAGAACCTATAGCTTTACATTTTATCACAAGATATTAACAAAAAAAAAAACCAAGTCAGTTTACAAAATGATCTAAGGTAAAGGAAGGTATTGAGGCCTTTGGTACCTACATCTAAAATTTAATCAATAGTGTCAAAAATGTATGAACATGCACATGCTCGTCAAACAATTTCAAATACAACGAAGTGCGAGTGAACGTCTACTGCACTCAGGAAACAGTTGTGATCCTATTTGCTTTTTTTACAAAAAAACATATTTTGCATTTTACATTACAGTTTTATTCTCACTTCCTTAGAAAATCCCTACAAAATCAAGTGGGTAATTGGAAAAAACGCGCCTACCTATAAATATCGCAGCGTGGTGTCTTCAGCCCCCGTTCTTGAGGGAGCCATCGATTGCCTGTAATCATATTATACCGAGGTACTTGCCGTTAATCTATTAAGAACAGTGATGTAGGGGTGATCTCTTCATCTTGGTTAAAAATGTAAATGCTACTCAATATTCATTGTAATCTGTTATACGTACCTATACTTAGTTATAAATTGAGCTAGGAGAATCGAGCTATATTATTATATGTATTTCTTTGCGGCACAAATACAAATGGACAGTATAAAAACAACGCACCAGAACCTTGTACCGATAACGACCATTGACTGATAGATTCAGGACCAGCAGACGGTTGAAGTGACCTAAATTAGTTTGTCAATGTTCGCGTTATCACTGACCTAATTAGTCTAGACAAATTTAGGTGTGACCGTAGAAAGTTTTCCTTATTTTTGTAATGTATTTTAGAAATGTTTTGATCATTTAATATATTATTATTTTTTCTTCGTCTTCAAATACAAAAAATGTAGGAGAATTGGCACAACTGCATGGAGCATTATAGTAAAAATACTGAACTGGTTAAAATAGGCTCTAACTTTGTGTGTCTTATACTCTTTTTCCAATAAAAGGTATACAGTACTCTTAAATTAAAACTTATTGAACTGCAAAAAATACCTTTTGGAATAGATACGAAAAGTCTACATTTTATAAGTTTTAGTTTAGGTACTTATCTTTTACCTGCATTGTATTCAATTCCACGCCCAAATGAATTCACCCAACAAAAACAGTCTGTAATCCCTTCCGTACTAGCTATTTACGTACATTCACCTCTACAGGGTATCCAGAGATCATTTGGCATTAGTAAGGTCCACCGGTGGGGGAACACCGCATTAATATTCTAACTGTCGAACGTGTTTTGTTTTCAGTTGTTTTGTTTTAATTAGTTCACTGTTGTTCCTTCTGTAGTTTCGCTATCGAACGTTTGTTGTGAAATTTTATTAAAAACAAAGAGTGCCTGTGTTTATTTGCTATTTGTAGCTGAAATGGGAAAATTGTTTTATTTGCTGTGTACAATTGGAATAAGTATATTTGTTCTTTTGTATCCAAACACACCTAGTTAAAAAATGAAATTGAAATGAGACACAGCAAGGTGATGACAGGTGGAGTGGAGTGATGACTTAATGGTGGCCGAAATGTGGATGTGGTGTGTGTGTGTAAGATGTGGATGTGTGTCCGGCGCGTGGCCAGATGGGTAGACGATATTGTTCATATCGCGAGCTATCAATGGGTCTGATTAGCACTGGACGATGGTGAATGACACTATGCTCTACGGGTTTTATAAGGTTTAGAAGAAACTAGACTAATAGAAGTCGATTATCATTCTCTTGCTGAGTAAATAAAGTTGACTTACTTATGATAAAAATGGTTATCTATGAATAACCAAAAAGTAAAAAAAGCTTGGAACAATTATTCAAACTTCAGGATTTAAAACATTAAAAAGTGCCGCGTTCGGTTCATTATCGTCAAAAACGACAACAAAGACCATCCATGCTCTATTTAACAAAAACGCTGAACCGTAAAACACGAAAATACTCGAAAGCCTTAAAAGCTTTGCGTATTTAATAGTCCGAGGGACATTAGGAAAAAACTCTACATTATCAAGTACAAGCCACAGCAAGCCCTGCGTCGATACTTCAGCGTACACTTTGATGCTTCAATCACGTTGTCGGTTGCGTAACAGGCTAAAAGTGAGAAACCCCATTATTTAGGATGTAACCCTTGATGTCTTTATTCTAACATATTAGTACGCAACTTTTGAAATACTTTTGACAGTCCGTTTTACAGCAGCAGAAGCAGTCCAACACGTGAAATATCACTTTTGTCAGCCTAAAACACGTCGCACAGATGCGAGGGGGTAAAAAGTCCCTGGTACTCAATGATGTATAGTTGTATACAATTGTCGCTTTGTCTACAAGCAGGAAGGAGAAATCCTCTAATTGCGGTGTCGTAGTAGCATGGTACTGGCGGGCAGACGCGATAAACATGAATAATGCCGTGTCCAAGACCGAACGAACTTTATTTTCTTTGTCACCTGCTTTGGTGAGATAAGTCCAGCTATTTAAATGGACAGAATCGCATTTGTGAATGACTGTTTAACCATTGGACAAAAATGTATGAGATAGTGCTTTCAGTGGCGTAGCTACCGGAGGGCTAGGCGGTGCTGTGCACCGGGGCCCCCAAGCTCAAGGGGCCCTCGGACTCTGAGTCAGAGCCCGAGAGCCCGGGAGATTTTGTTCTAGGAAACTTTACGTAGGTATGTTTATTTTAAAAATAACCACAACTGTATTTTTGGATTAAAAAAAAATTACAAAAAAACAGCCATTTCCCACCAGAAACACTTTTTCCAAAGTACCTACCTAACATGTCAAATCAATCATTGATAAAACTTAAACCTGAGGGCCTCAGTTTTTTTGCACCAGGGCCCTTGGCTACCTAGCTACTGTTGGAATTGTGGCAGAGCGTGGTTAAATAATATACGATTCCTCTGATTTTCTTCAGTTTATTCCGTATTCAGTTATACAAATTGTACTAGCCGGCATGTCTTACATTGACAAGTGACATTAAAAAGTAATGAGATATGACACTGACAACTCAAAATAAACATTAAATTGGTCAGGTCTTTTAGCATAGAAGTTATATCTCTTTGGTTTACAATTAGATTTCTAACACCTTCCCATAAACCAAAAATGATATACCCACCACAAAAAAGAATCCTTTCCTCTAGAATCAACAAAAAAATATATATAAGTATTTATATCTAGGTACCCAGACAGAGTCTTATCTGTAATTTATAGCACAGGATACTCATAGTATAATTGACAGTTAACATAACTATGTAGCTAAACCTTATCCTGATGTAAATAAAGTTATCATAACTTATCTACACTCTACATACATAAACTCACAACAGCTTCATTATGTAACTAACTACATAAACAATAATCACTTACAAAAGTGCTCTTTGCTTACAAACTACTAATTAATTTATCTTACCTAAGAAAAAGACTCAAATCTGTTACAAATTTTTCGAATTTCTCCCTCGACAATGGTTTTGTAAGAATATCAGCTATCATTTTATCAGTGGGGAGATACTCAACAATAATTAGTTTTCGATTTACTATATCTCTGATAAAATGATGCCTTACATCAATGTGTTTTGTACGACCATGAAACATTGAGTTTTCACATAACCTCTGTGCAGATTGGTTATCATTATACAAAGTAGTTACATAGTTTAAACCTAAGCATTCACTGAAAAAAGTATGTATAAACAAAGCTTCTTTGCATGCATCGGAAAGTGCCATATACTCTGCCTCAGTGCTGGATAAGGCAACTGTTTTTTGCTTTCGACTCTCCCAGGTGACTACTGACTTACCAATTTTATACAGAAAACCAGTGTAAGACTTTCGATCCACTTCACAGGTCGCCCAATCTGCATCTGCATAACCATGAACTTCCAAACCAGATTTTTCAAATGATAATCGATAACCAACTGTTCCCTTTAAATATCTTAACACCCGTTTAGCGGCCTTCCAATGAGTATCATTATAGCATTCATTGTACTGACTGAGGAAACTAACAGCATGTGCTATATCTGGTCTCGTACAAACTGCAACATACATAAGACACCCAATTAAATTTCTGTATTGACAGTTGTCAGATTTCTTTTCTGCTTTTGTGAGCTTAAGACCTGCTTCCATTGGAGTGCTAATTGGTTTACAATCATCCATTTTAAATCTTCTTAAAACATTCTTAATATAGTTTGACTGATCAAGAGTGATTTTTTCTTTTTCTCTACATATTCTCATTCCTAAGAACTCTTGTACAGAACCCAAATCCCTCATTTCAAACTCTTTCATTAACAGGTTTTTTATTTCTTTCATTTCATCATTTTTGCTTGTTAGTAAGAGTATATCATCTACATACAATGCAATGAATGCCAATCTGCCCTCACGGTTTCTAAAATAAACGCAAGGTTCGACAGAAGATTTTTTAAAATTCAGCTTTTCAACTAACACTCCATTTATTTTATCATACCAACATTTTGCAGCTTGTTTAAGGCCATAGATGGATTTGTTTAACTTATAAACTTTATCTTCCTTCCCCTTTATAACAAATCCTTCTGGTTGCTGCATAACTACGTCCTCTTGAAGATCTCCATTCAAAAAAGCTGTTTTGACATCAAGCTGGTCAATATTTAGGTCATATTCTACTGCTATTGCAAATAACATTCTGATAGTTGAATACCGGACCACAGGAGCAAATGTTTCTTGGTAATCTATTCCATACTTTTGTGTGAAACCTTTAGCAACAAGACGGGCCTTAAATTTTACTAATTTTTCATTGTAATCCCTTTTCTTCTTAAATACCCATTTACATTTAACGGGTTTTTGACCTTGTTTTAAATCTGTGAGAGTCCAACACTTGTTTTTATTAAATGAATTATACTCGTCTTGCATGGCATCATACCACTGATCAGCCTCACTACTACTCAGTGCCTCTTCTACCGTTGTGGGTTCATCAGCTTGACAATTCATTGCAAATGTCATATTGGCATACTCACTGGAATCACTTGCACTCATAAAGCTTGCAGTGTCAGAGTCAAGTGATGATGACCCTGGAATATAAGTTTCATCCAACACATTGTCTGGACTTTCAACAGTTAAATCTTCATCATCAGAATCATCAGATATTATGTTAATTTCATTGGGTGACTCAACATTCAGCTGGACTTCATTAGATGACTCCGATTCAGGGCTTTGTGGTTCAAATAGCTGCACTGTTTCATTACTGTCTTTAACCATAAGGGGAGTTAGATCAATGTCATTATTGCCCTCATGTGACAAACTTTTGAATGCATCCGTATACATAAATCTGTTCTCAAAGAATGTGACATCCCTGGCTTTGATACAAGTGCTGGGGCATTCTGGGTCTATTAGTCTGTAGCCTTTAGTATTCTCACAGTATCCAACAAAGATGTAGGATTTGGTTTTTGCATCTAACTTCTTCCTATTATGCACGAGAGCATGTGCTATGCATCCAAAAATTTTAAAATGACTTACATTTACCTTTTTGCCTGTCCATTTTTCCTCGGGTGTTGACCCCATGACAGCTCTTGTTGGAGTTCTATTCTTAATGTAAACAGCTGTTTGCACTGCCTCAGCCCAGAATTGTTTATTTAAGCCAGCATCTTGCAGCATACATCTAGCTTTCTCCATTATTGTTCTGTTGGCTCGTTCGCTAACACCATTCTGGGCTGGTGAATATGGGACAGTGGTTTCATGAATCACACCTTGCTCTCTGAGGAATGCCTGGAACTGAGAATTACAATATTCACCTCCATTGTCACTTCGCAATATTTTAATTTTCTTATTAGTCTGTTTTTCAACAAGTGCTTTAAAAATTTTAAATTTTTCTAGTACTTCATTTTTTGACTTAAGAAAATAAACCATAGTCTTTCTGGTGCAATCATCAATGAAGGTTAAAAAATACAACGCCCCTCCCAAAGATACATGGGACATAGGTCCGCACAAATCAGAGTGAATTAGCCCCAGAACCTCAGTTGATCTACTTTGGGATGCTTTAGGGAAAGGGAGTCTGGTTTGCTTCCCCTCAACACAAGCAACACATGTATGATAGTTTGTATCATCATAATCAATTCCTATTGCCATACCTTGCTTCATGATGCGCATACTCTTGGCATTCAGGTGTGCAAGCCTCCTATGCCATGTCTCCTGCGTAGTCTTACTGGTCTTATTCTGCGCAGAAATCACCCGTCCTGCTTCCACTTCAGGAACATCATTAGTCACCTGGGAACTAACAAGGGATTCCGAAACCAAACATGAGGGAAGTAGGCCACTTTTCAATGCAACATTACATGATAAAGCATCTAGTGTATCTAGTTGATAGACATTATTAACATGTGTGGCTGTGGCTACTGTCACACTGCCATCAATTATTTTACAACCCTTTCTGTCAAACACCACATCGAAACCTTTTTTGGTCATAGAACTAACCGACAGTAGGTTTGTTGTAAGCTTAGGCACAAAATACACACCACTTATTGTCTTTACACAGTTCTGTAACTCAACTTTTACATCACCCTGTCCTACAGCTGCAAGTTTTTCACCATTTGCTATATTCACTTCAATAGGGTTTATAGGCATGTATTTGACAAAGACACTTTTATTATTGCACATGTGATTCGTAGCTCCCGAATCGATATACCACACTTGATCATTCACAACAACGGAGAGCGCCGTCAGCAAAGCCCGATCCTCTGTCTGTTCCTTGGCTGGCAACGGCTTGCTTTCTGTACAAAACTTCATAACATGTCCCGGTTTCTTACATTTGAAACAAATCAATACTCTTTTGGTTCGAGCAGCTAAAGCGGTGGTCTCTGCAGTTTCACTATTATCACGACGACGTTGATACTCTTGGAGCAGCTTGGCTTTTACATTTTCACTTGATAATTTAATATTATTGTTCTCAAGTGTCATTATAAGCGGATCATAGTCTGGTGGTAGCCCACTTAGCATGATTACAGCCAGAAAATCATCTTCTAGTGGCGAGCCAATATCATAAAGTTGTTGGCCTATTTCAGTGATGTTGGATAAGTACTTGTCCATACCATCAACCTTGTTCAACTTCACAGTAAATAAACTCCTTAGCAGGCCCAGCCGCCGACACAAACCCTTGTCTTCATAGGCTCGCTGCAAGTTCTGCCATGCTTCGTAAGGAGTGTTTGCATTTCTGACGTGAGGATACGCAGACGATGACACTGAAAGGCATATCTTTGCCAAAGCTTTCATCTTCTTCTTATCATCAGAAGCTTTTTCATCTTGCACACAGTCCCAGAGATCTTCGTGCACTAATACCATTCGCATGATAAACTTCCAATTGTGGTAATCCGTGATGCCTTTCAGCTTCTCCGTTGATGGAAAAGGCAACGAAGAGCCCATATTTGCATCATTGGCGCCTGTCGCTAGGGCCATTTCTCAATAAACAAATGTGCCGCCAGACTCAGTACAATTTGCGCAGTGGAAGTGACCTGGGCCCATAACCTGTTGGAATTGTGGCAGAGCGTGGTTAAATAATATACGATTCCTCTGATTTTCTTCAGTTTATTCCGTATTCAGTTATACAAATTGTACTAGCCGGCATGTCTTACATTGACAAGTGACATTAAAAAGTAATGAGATATGACACTGACAACTCAAAATAAACATTAAATTGGTCAGGTCTTTTAGCATAGAAGTTATATCTCTTTGGTTTACAATTAGATTTCTAACAGCTACGCCACTGAGTGCTTTTCACGTTTTAGTTAGATTGCCTGTTCTTCTCTTCAAATTTTGATTTACTTCGGACCAAAAAATATTTTCTTAACACACGACAAGGGAACTTTCAAGAATCCAAACAAAAAAAACTGTATGCTTATGATTATACCTAGGTACTTAGGATTCCAATGATAGGCTTTTTAAATGAATATTGCGTTCAAGAACAAAAGTAGCGTCCAGGTAAATTACCTCAGTGAACCGCTTCAGGACTTACGCCCCAGTTTCGCGATTTGATTCATTGTGATTAATACGAGTTCGTCGGCTAATTTGTACGGGTTAATCTGAATAATTTATTAGCCAGTTACGGTTAATAATTGGGTATAATGAATCGCCATTTCAGGTCAAACGATTTCGAATCATTTGGTTTTATCAATACGTGCATAATTTTAATAGATCTCGATGTTTCTACAGGTATTTCGGTTTGACCCAAATTGGGAAAAATTACAGCAGGACTAAGGTTTGAAGGATTCATTGCATAATTTAAACTTCATTTGTACTTTAGACTACTCTAGCACTTATTGGAGAAGCCAGGATTTTTTAATTTTAATTTTTGATTGCGACCTAATTTTTTGAAGGAACTTCCGACTACTTTCATAACGAGTATAATATATATACCGCGTTTCAAGGTTATATTTGTAATCCTGTAAAGATTTTCTGTTTTGTTTATTTATTCCAATCATAATGATAAATAAAAAAAAACTACTTACAATTAAAATACATACCAATGTTCCTGTTTTGTCTGTCTTATCAGTTATGAGAGCCTACAGGAAAGCGATATAATTACAAAGCAGGAATTACGTAGACAGACCGAATCTTGTTTACCTCTTGCAAAAGCAAAAAGCGGAAGGAAATGTAACGCGTATTTAACGCGCCCTCGACGCGACTGCCTGTAATCCCAGTAATCGTCTGCCAGCTTGCATACAGAGTAGCAGATGTCACAAAATTTGCATTGTTTACCCGATTCCGGGGAATCATAATTACGGATAATTTGTTTAAGTTTTCAGACCTGTTTTGGGGTGAAAGTAATAGGCTCTTTTTGCGCTTTATTTGCTAGTGGTAATGAATACCAAAATCAATATTAGCAGTTTACAGAACTATCGTATTTGATTTAATCTATCTGTATACTCGTAGTAAGCTTCATTTTTCTAACCGTTTATGCGACTTGCCTGTCCCTCCATGTAATTACATTTCAGAGATAGGTAAGTATTATATAATTCGCTTACATCCATACACATTCTTCAGAACATTGCTCACTAAGCTTGCAACTTTCCCAAGATTTCAACGACTTGATCCATCTAATAGCTTTTTGATTCGCAACCATCACAAACCAGACATCTCTTGCAAATAATCCAAAATTAATGAGCCCGTAATCAAACGGGTGTTTAGACAAACAGGGGACAAGTTCAAAGGCATGGGAGGAAGATTAAACGTGGATGCGTCTGCGCCACGTGCTAGTATTAGAGTGCTTTATGCGAACAACTTTGCTTTTAAATTCTTGAAAACAAAATACAACGCTATCACTCAAGCATAGAGCTCATATTTCCTAGTTCAAAATATTGTTGGCGGCAAAGTTATTGTGGGATATTTACGAGTTGACAATGCAACTAGTCTCAACTATCATGGGATTTGCCGTGTAATAGGGTATCTCTTACAAGCTACATGGGAAAGCAGATACATGGCTTCAGTTGTGGCTGAGTGGTGTAATTAACTTTTAGCAATTGGGTTTCAACGAATTTAAGAGCAGAAATTACTTCTGCAAAATGTGTGTGTATGTGCCAAAACTTATAGGTCTCATCATGCCTCTGAAACCTTTCTTCTTAGGTCTTCGATGGATCTTGATTTCAATATAAACCGTGACTTGGGAATATAGTGATTCCGTTATCTTTTTAAAGGATTATAAATTCCAAGCACGCCGTCGTCGAAACAAATAATTTAAATAAAAGCATTTATTATTGGACAAAACAATTTTGTTTGCACAAAATAAAACATTACGATACACTAGCGTACATGGGTTCCTACAAACCGATTCCATTTGGCACGCGCACATTGTTTTTTCTACTCACCCGGAAAGTGAGATTTCCATTTACGCAATCTGCGGTAAAAGCGATATTCGATATCGCATATCAACCTATCGATTTCAATACTGTTATAGCACAATAACCTAGATGCGTAAGCACTTAGGGATATGGCCCCAAAGTAGGTCACCTCCCAAGAGGTTCGAAGACTCCAGATAATGCTCGGAAGACACGCGAACAATGGATGCATTCGTATCTAGAACGGCTCCGCGTTTTGCTCCTATGTTCTTGAAATGTCTGGGATTTAGGTAAGATATTGGGGTAAGAGCTTTGGCTCCTCGTTTTGTGAAGTCGCACAATAGCTGATACTCGCTCGAATTGAAAGTATCAAATTGACCACTATTGTGTTATGTTTTCCGTGGAACCGTGAACTTCTTTAACGTAGAGAAACAAGATTTCAGTCATTAATGGCCATGTTTTATGTCTACCTGTGAATGACAAAAAGGAATCAGTTTAAACAGTATACCGCTTTAGTTTACCCAACTCTTTTTTGCAATAGGTTTTTGACAATTTCAGTTCAACCAATTCAGTTTTAAATTTATTGTCCATCCTGCTTAGTATTCGAGTCGGGTAATCCTGCGTCCACCTCTGTCTGGACGAGTCGCCGATTATTAATCCGCCGTGCGTTTTGTGGCGAACGTAATCATTTTGTTGGTTGGGTTCATTTGAATGCTCGATATGATTGGATGACTTTGGTTATTGCTTTATAAAAATGGACGTAAGGTCAAATAAAATTTGGCAACGACAATAAATGCGCATTACCCATAGAGACCTTATCATAAGAAGATTACGGAAATCATCTAAATTACTGGCTCTGCTCGTTAGGAGGAAATAATTTTTATCTGGTTTTTCTTTTGTTTTTGTTTGTTTAAAGAATTTTCATTCATTCATTCATTCATTTGTTAAGTATCTAATTATTACAGAACATAGAGAATAAAGACGGAACATTACATTTTTTTAATCAAATACAAGTTGTAGTAGGTACAACATAATATGATATGCATGCTGATATGTTACATTTTTAGTTCCAGCTGGCAAATATAATTAATTAATGAACTTCGAGGCACATCCCATTCACATGAATGCAAAACTGAGCAATCGCTTGCAGCTATGTGAAAAGTTCCCATTCATCTCATAGTTAAGGTCCAACTAGTTTCATTCAACTTTTTACAGGGATAAACCAGTTAATCTTGGCCTCTTGTAAAGCATCGCGCCTTGTGAAACGATGTGTAAATCGGAGGTTTTCGGGTCTCACGAGGCTGGTTATGACGGGAAGTCGAGTGCTTGAAGCTGGCAATGTGTATAAATAGGTGATCCAGATTTCGATCACGTAGATATAACGAGGCGTCGGCGTCGCGACTGTACTTGGACTATCGATCGCTGCATGACGGAATTCGCTGACGGGACGTAGTCAAGGTGTTTGTGAAAGCTGAGTAAGCTTTTGTTTACGAGCATACTTAACATGTTTATAAAGAAGCTCCTTGGTTTTCTTTGTATTCAAAATCTTCGATTACCTAGATAAATAGTATGAAAGTTGTTTCTTTATTTTCTCAACTCTCATAATATATTTTTATTCATAAAAATTATAGAAAACCATATCAATTTAATGGAATATTTAGAAGAAAAGTCCGAAAATAATATTACAAAGTGACCATTAATCACTAACCTTCTTCCTTCAATAAAACGGTAGCATATGGAATTATTCAATGTAGCTCGCTAACTCACGTGTGTTAGACAAGTGACTTAAAATTGGTCGCATGACCATCCGCGCCGAACGCGTGGAAATGTCAATTCAATAGAGGAAATGCTGAGACGTCAGAAGCTAGCCGCATTTTCTGACGTCATCTGTATTTTTTCTATAGAATAATGACTGTCATACGCTCGCAAACCTGGTTGATATTATTATTATTGTTTAAATTTTTATGTTGTTATAATAAATTTTATATACTTATTTTTTGTCTCCGGTAGTTACCTATATATATTTTTAATATCTCTGTATCTTTTATCATACCTACAAAGTCTTCATTAATAGGTTAGGTATTGCCACAATGCTGTTTATTGTACCTAGTTGTGTAAACCTGCTTCTGACTACTTCTTATGGTTCGACAAACACCTTAGTTCGAACACGGGGCTTGACTGAAAACCAGCACTACGCACAATGTGCGTAGACTAGCGCTGAGTTTAGTCCCATTGCCGACCATTTTCATTTACTAGTTATTTTTATTAACTTTGTATTAATACCTATGTGTGCTCTTTCTTGGCAATAAATGTATTTGTATTTGTATTTAACTGCGGCGCGTACGGCGTGGACATAATATGTGCGATCAGCTAATCAGTATAACTTTAACGGCCTTCCCAAAATAATAAATAAAGTTTTTTTTAATAACAATAAGATCAGATATAATAACCTGACGAAGTGACCTTTCATTTATATAAAACTGGTAAAATTGCTCCTTATAATTTAATATAAGGTATTAGAATGATAGTTTTATCGATGTGGATAGTAAGGTAGCTTATCGTTCGACTACCATTTGTCTAGAATAGCTAGACATGTAGGTAATGTATTGGCGTTTTTCATCCTTAACCATAATGAATGTCCGGGTAGTTTCGGGCGAGCATTGATTTATACTGGCCGAGGATACGTTTAAAATAACTATACACGTGAAAACGGTTCCAGTCCATACAAGTTTACTTGCTGAAATTAAGCTGCGATAAACTTTATTCAGCTGTACGAAGTCAAATTTTTCGGTAGTGCAAAATAAAGGTTTTATAAAAATACCAAGAGGTAGAAGAAGAAATATTGGTTGATAATTTTTTTTTAATCAACCTATTGTCCCACTGCTGGGCAAAGGTCTCCCCAAAATTTTCCACACGTCCCTATCTTTGGCGATCTCCCCCCACCACTCTCTCTCGATCCCGTCGAGATCGTCCCGCCAACGCCTTCTCGGCCGGCCTCGTCGTTGTTGGTTGAGAATAACAACTTAAAATAGAATAACAACTTAAAATTGTACAATTTAAGAGAATAAATGAAAATATTGTGAGCAACATTTAGGTCGTTGTCCAATTCTCAGAATTCAATTTTCAAAACAATCCACTACTATCTGAATTAATCCACAATAATAATAAACGTGAATAATGTTTATCTAAAAAGAAGTTAACCGTTTATTATTGACGTTTATACTACCGAAAAAGTTTTTAATTTGTTCCTATTTCAAATTTTTAATAGGGTTTTTGTGAGACGAATATACTAAAGATAATGTTGTTTATATTTACTGTGTTGCAGTATTTGAACACAGCTTTTGAGGGAACTCGGCTTTATATAGGTCCCGATTGGTTCACAACCGTTTTCCATTAGTGAGACAAGGGATATGGAACATGGGACATGCTGTAGGTAATTTGCCTCAGGCGAAATACCTACAATACCTGTTGTTCTATTTTCGAAACGGTCCATCCATTTAAGCTTTTCGAAAAAGTGAACGTGTTCGATTTTTATCCGCTTAAAATAGTAAGAGGATTTTTTTATACCATAATATCTAGTATTAGTAGTATCTATTAAATATCATTTTAGTGTTAAAAGAAGAAGTGAGGAGACGTTTTTTTTTCGTTTTTACATCAACTGAAGAGTATGCGAAAAAAGCGTAATTTTTCCATCTTTTTTTTCATAATTGCAATCCTGAGACCAAAATAATGCAAAAACTGAAAAAAAGGAGCAAATAGTTTTGTTCAACTAATCCTCAACTACCTTGTTAGTGTTCAAAGAAGCAGTGAGGAGGCGTTTGGCAGTCAAGGCAAAGAAAGTTGTAGAATAGCTAAGATACTGCTGAAATATTTAATGAAACTGAAAATTTATACCTAAGTCGTGTGGCGGTCAAAATCCGACGTTTCATTACAACAATTTGATTTATAGGATGAGCTCGGAAATGCTGAGCACGTGCTGGCTCGATTCGCGACATTCGCAGTAATGAGTATGTTGGGGCGTTTTGTGTTGTTTAATGTGTAATTGTGTTTTATTTTGAGTCTCATTGTTATTATGACAATTGCTCATAATAAGGACTCATAAACGAAATAACTGTAAATTTCGTTTTGATGAACTTTTTCACGCATATTTTTGTAGAAAAACTCTGTTTTTAAAAAACATCGATAATTTAGGTAAATCAAACGTGTTGAGAAAAAATACATCAATTTATTCCTATTCAAGAATTTGTTTTTTTATCTAGCACGTAACACATTCCTGAAGAACGAATCGTTACGAACGAAAAATTAGAGATACAAAAGAATTGGTGTATCTTAGCTTCTACGAGTATAAATTGAAACAAATTATTAACCAGCAATAAATAAGTTCAAGAAGACGTTACGATAACTGGACCATTTCCAAGAGCGTTTCAGATACGTAAAACCTTCAGTTTCCAGCCATGTGAACATCTAGCATCATCCGTTTGTAGCGGAAAAGTAACAGATTAAAGAAGTGTCGTGCGTATCAGCGGACAAAAAAATTATTATCTCTTTCTGTACTTAAAATATTAGCAATTTTCAAATATTTTTTGTACTGTAAGTAGACCCAATTCGTATGCTTTTGAAAAATATACTTTTTGGATTCAAAATTCTCTTTAAAAAAATTTATAATATACTAGCTGACCCGCGCAACTTCGTCTGCGCATTATTAGGATTCAAGTGCAGGAGTGTTACCTAAAGTTTATTTACACTGTGTTGGCAGTGAATCAGACCAAGGAATCAAATTTTCCATTCTAACTTTAACACCCTGTAAAACATCCATATGGGTTGATTTTTTAAAATTAAATAAGCCTATATTCAAGTAGGTACTTAAAGCATCTACGTTCCAAATTTCATCACATTCGGTTAAGTCGTCACGGAGCAACAAAACAAACATTCTCTAACACAGACTTTCTTTTTGAATCTTACGACTTTGAAACTGCCTTGCACCACCCATAGAAGTTGTTTTGAAAAAATAAAAAACTATTTATAAGTATTCTCTTTGATAAAAATACGGTCTTTATTTAATAAACTTTAATTAATAATCTCCTAATTTTAGTGGGATAGGATTATTTAAGGAATAAGTATAAGCTAAAGCACAGGCTAAAGTAAACTTGACAAAACGCAACGATAGCGCGATCTAGAAAACGGTCCAAATTAGCAGCGCCATCTAGTTGCGTTAATAATTTTAATATTAAAAATTGAAATTTCGGATGTATTGATGAGTAGATTTTATAAATGATTACCTACATGCTCATCATTAATTTTAAAATCATTAAGTAGGTAGGTACTTCAAATTTTAATTTCCAAAACGCTAAATGATCTGCATTCTTGACCTCGCAACGCTACCTGGTTGTGAAAATGAAAAACATAGATGGCGTTGCTAACCAACACCAACGCCAACGCCAAGAAAAAATATTTTATTTTCTAGCTGGTTGGTACCCGCGACTTTGTCAGTAAAATAACATAAGTAGGTAGGGTACTTGAAAACCTATAAAAATTATCGAAAAGTCTAAGCAAAAATCTCCAATAGCTTTCAAAACTCAAAATGATCGTATCTCGACCTCCGCTATAGTAGAAACGCCACCTAGGAGAAAAAAGTAAAAAGCAGTTTTGACCTCGGGTGATACTGATGGCGTTCTAACCAAAGCCAAGGAAAAAGTATTTTAATATCAAAAAATCTTAATTTCGGATATATTAATGAGTGGAAATATACATGTTACATGTTTATCATTAATTTAAAAATCATTTACCATGCAAAATGAGAAGAAAACAAAAAAATCTGCAATGCAAGAACATAGCAAAAAGCGGCGGTCACCCATCATCTTTATGACCTCGCCCAGGGTAGCTGAACTTTTTTTCCCCATACAAACTTGCAACCCTTATTTTCACGCCCCCTTATAAATATTTAAACAAAAAAGTAGCCTATGTCCGTCTCGGGGGTATAATCTATATCCATGCCAAATTTCAGCTCAATCTGTTCAGCGGTTTGGGCGTGAAAGCGTAACAAACAGACAGACAGACAGACAGACAGACAGAGTTACTTTCAGATTTATAATATTAGTATGGATTTATGAGTAGATTATGATCGTTTTAACTATTATCCTTGCTTTCAAAAAAATATCCTAACTAATTCATCTCAGCTGCTAAGGGAAAAGACCTATCTTAAAGTCTATAGAAACGGTCGGTTATTTTAATCCGCTCGATGTTTAAAACTGAGCTAGAAAAAGCTAGCACCACGGTTATCGGACGTTCAAGTAATGGGATTCTGTGATCAGCTCCGTGATTTATCGGTGCTGGTAACGGGATCAATAGGTTTGAACTTACACGTTTGTTTTAGTACTGAAAGATAAGCCGGTCTCAATCGTTTAAAGAAAGGAAACGATCTCGCTTTGTTCTAAGTCTAGCTAAGTAACCTGTCTATCTTATAACGTGCGAATGTACTTCTTGTTGCTTGGTCGAGGTTTCAAAAAGATTTGTGGCTTTGGTATACCTTTTGGGAATAACAAAAACGTAAATATTTTGTAATAGTCTACACTAATTTTATAAAGAGGAAACATTTGTTTGTTTGTTTGAATTGAATAGGCTCCGAAACTACTGGACCGATTTGAAAAATTCTTTCACCATTAGAATCCTACATTATCTCTGATGAACATAGGCTATAAATTATTTTCAAAAAATTAGAGATCCTTATGAAAATTGCAAAAATGTAACCAAAGGTGTAAAAATGTTAAACATAAAATTCTTCATATCGCGTGCGCTGCGAAAACTATTGATGATAGAACAAAAAAATGTTCTACAATATTGAAGAACGTATCAATATCTACAAAAAAGTCAGCGATGGCATATGTTCAACTATTGTGGTTGTGTCAGAATAACAACTTTTATAATTTAAAAAGTGAATAAAAATGCCGACCAAAAGCAGACCACGTTATTCTTATTTTGGTATTTATTCTTATCCAAATAAATTCCTTCGTAGTAAAGGCTGTTTCAGTACCCGTCGATTACTTTTTGAATGATTGAAATCGGACATTTTATTCAAAAGTTATCAGGAGTTTAAAAATGTAAGATACATCGCGACCACAGAATGAATATCAGTTAGTACGGTAGGACAAGTGTCTGGGATTTTTAACACAGGTAACGGGATATTAACCATAATTAATACCATAGATACTATTGATCATGGCGTATTCAACTGCGCCGAAATATCGGGAAACTCAAAAAACATTAAATCATGGTAAATATCCCGTTAACTGTGTTAAAAATGTTGAAAACCATGATAGTTTAAAAAGTGTCTAGGAACTATGGAATGAGAGAGGGTAGTGGTAATATATCAATGAAATATATATATGGGAGGTCCAAACCTCCCTATTGCCCAATGCTCCCCGCATTGGGCCGTAGGGAGGTTTGGACACCCCCGTGTCATGTCGGCCATAAACCATCATGCCTATCGTCAAATCGGAATTTGATCAGTTAGAATTGACCATGTATGGGGGTGGATTGGCATGACTAATGGTGGATTGGCATGATGATGTATGGCCGGCATAACACGGGGATATTCCGGTGGTGTCCAAACCTGCCTTACTGCCCAATACTCCCCTACCTACCGTACCTACATATTAACCTCTAAACTTTAAAGGATCATACATCCCGCTCCGGGACCGCCATTTTGTTACTAAATTTTTGTTAAATACCTATAATAAACCCGTGCGAAGCCGGGGCGGACAGCTAGTTAATACATAAAAGTGTTTAAATAAGTATTGATATTATATTGATATCATCTGAGCCTTTTAAGCATACCTTCTTGAGTTCACAAGATCAATTTAAAAACAAAAGAAATTGAGCATTACTCCTTTATTTTCTAAATAAATCCTACACGAGTAAAGCACAAGTAAGAGCATTGAACCCTAAAATACTGTAAAAGGTAAAACTCAGATGCCCTTTAAGCTGATACGGCTCGGGGTAATTCTTCACACGTCATCGTTCGCGTCAAGAACCTTCCTCAATGGTCCGGAAAAGTCGGCAGATAGCGTTTTTCCTCGGTTATTATGTATTTTGACACTCCGCAATAAGTCGCGCGAATAAGATGTATTGACGAATTCAACTGACTGAGCACTTCGAGATATTTTATTTTAAGGAACAGTGTCTTAAAAAGGCTCGCTTCCGACTGGCATGTATCTATCTATAAGTAGATCGGTTGTTTGGAACAGTCCATATATGGCTTATCTGATTCTTATGTATTTAGTAGTTAAGTTACTTAAATTTGTAGTAAAAATATTACTTTTTACTTATTTTTGCGTACTTACTGCGTTTATCAATTGTAATTGGTACGAACTAAAATAACTAGATCGATGATTGACCTTAATTGATATTTTCTCAAGTTATTATAGGTATTATCTCTTCAAACTACGTGGTGAACAGTTTTGAAAGCCATTCCAATACCATCCAGCAAGCTTATCTTCTCCGCAACTAAATCGCTCCTAATCTAATAAGTAGGTCCAGTCACCAGTTAGGTTCTATGATGTGGGGTCCTAATCTCCGTTTGTCCGTCCGAGCCCACTTACCCGTGAAGGTTGTCGCCGGACCACGATGCGGGCTGAATAATATCCGAGTCTTTAGCCACCTTGAGCTAGAAAACTGGGAAGTAGTTTATAAATGAACCAGCAAATTTTTGAATGAACCAGCAAAAAGTGAGAAAGAATGATAATCTGGTGTAGATTCGTTGGCTGGTCACCGTTAAATAACAAATCAGTTATTTAACGGTGACCGTTAAATAACACCATACAGGACAACGTTGTATGTGCTTGTGTGTGAGTGTGTGTCTGAAGTAAAGTGTAGTGTGTTGTGATCTATTGGACAACCTTTATAAGGTCTTCGGTTTCATCGTATGAAAGAAACACAACAAGGTACTTGATGTTATAATATGAATAACGTTTTTAAGTTTTGTCAATATGTCAAACTTTAAGTTTCTCTGTTAAAATTATGAATCTGTTTTCTATGTAATTGCGTCTTTTGTGAAGATAAAGTGCGGAGAGGATATACCAAGGGATGTAAGTGGACCGTAATGAATTATGTGAAAAATTGGGCCGAATTTTATGAAGGTTTGTAGGTTGTTGATGTGCTTGTCTCATAAGATGTTGCCTGTTTTTTAGTGTTGCTCTTTTTGGTGGGCCGTGGTGACAATTTATTTTTTCCTGGAACTTATAGTTCTTTAATCCATAAATATAGGTCTCTTCTTGAATAAAATGGTGTTTGTTAATAACTTAGCGACGTCAATGCTCAGGTATTCGGGTAAAAACGCGCTTCACTCATTACATTTGTTTGAACCAATTGCAAAAATACTGATAGTCACTATTTCTGTCTAAAAGACCGAATACGATTAAAAAAATATTTTACCCGATAGATTAAGAAATACATAAAAAATGCTTTAAAATACAGAAGTTTGACTTTTTCGCGATATCGTTTTTTTATTATAATGTAAATTTTAATGACATAACGTGCTAATTTCGATAATATGCATATTCCGTAAGGTCGGAATTGCAAGTACATTAAAAAAAATCTATTTGCATTACTTTGTTTCTATTGATCGAGATCTCAGTCTCAATCCCCATTCTACGTAACAATCCCTATCAATTCAGCGGTAATCTTACTGTAGTCTTTGAACCAAATCTCCGAGAGAGCACTAAATCTACGTTCAATGCCAATAATGCCTGTAATTACTGGCCTGCTGGCTTCGGTTAATCTTAGTTAGATCGCGCCCTGTCCAAGTTTAGTTAAAATTACTACGATACAGCTTCGCTTACGAGAAGCATTTGTATTTTACAATTACATGTAAAATATTTACCAATAATTTGACTAGAATAGCCGTAGGAAAACTTAAAAATGTAGTTTAAATAACAATATTGACTTGAATTTAATTTAAGTATTTTACTTCTATCAATCTATTGCTAGTAGTGATGATGAGTGAGTGCCTATTTAGGCACTCAATCAGAGCTTTGTAAAAGAATTTTGCTCGGCATTGAACAAAAATAGGTTGAATCAAATTATAAAAGCTTAGTAGCTCCCGAAATACCAAGGAAGGTTGTGGTTTTCATTTCAGTTAATCAAGTCACGTGGCAGCGTTCAGTTATACTGTCCCGGACTCCCAGACCAGCGCGGTCCGATACGTTTACATAAGAAAGCGAAGTGGAGCTGAAACCCGTTTGATTTTCATTCGGCTTCAACGTGATAAATCTTTAGTAACTTTATAGAGGTTGGATTTATTCAAAGGAACTTGCTTTCCGTTCTAGCTTTCCTCTATCATGTTTAAATTACATGATTAGTCTTCTCATCAATTTACATCATAGTGATTCTTTTTTTGTAGTAAGCTAAGTGAACCAAAACTTTTTTTCAAAAGTAGAGGAAACCTCTCTAAAACAATGAAACTATCTTTCTATTGTATAAATCAATTGTTAAATAAGTTAATACATGAAAAACTTAAATTCCAAACATTAAAATTTCAAGTGATCCTACAGTGATCCTAAAATGTCCCACACAAACATCCATGAATCCTATTCTTCATATTAAACTTAAAAGAAACCTTGGAAAAACAAAAGTCAAAATATTTCTAGTGGGCATCTTTGTCCACTAGCTTTGTGCACTAGCAAGGATGATCCCACACAAATGTCCATAGGTATCGTGGGTAATAAAAACCGTCTGAGCCTCTGAGCCTCACAACAGTAACATTAGTAGTCAAGAGCGTTTCTGCGGTGACGCCTGGCTACGGATATTGTTTGGGGAAAGCTCAAGGCGAATTATTATTCGATAACTGTAACCCTACGGTCTTTATTGCTCTAATATCGTCGCAATTTATAGCATGATTATTAGTTTAAGTTTAGTTTGAGTACGATATAACGAGAGATTCATCTTTTAACTTGCCTTGTTTATATATATTATATACAAGCTGCGCTCCCGCGGTCCCTCAGGATTTTTTATTTTTTTCGGGATAAAAAGTAGCCTATGTCTTTCCCTGGGATACAACATTTAACTATGCTAAATTTCAGCTTAATCTGTTCAGCAGTTTCGGCGTGAAAGCGTAACAAACAGACAGACAGAGTATGGATTTACAAAAACTACAGCTACCTGCTACCTACATACATAAATTTCACATACATACGTTTTATAGAATACAAATTACACTAGAATCAGTCAAGGATCATCTCTTAATTTAATAATTAGGAGACTCTAGATTAGGAGATTATAAGTACAAAGTTTCATTTAGATTAAAAAGAAAAAAAAATACTTATTTTTATTTTTTTTACTTTGAAAAGACACAAAGTTACTATCAACAACATGATACATTTTGTCTGTGTAAATGTAAAACATAAACTATAATAAAGGAAACTATAATAATATCGAAAATTTGCAGAAAAATAAGCTTATACGATGTATATTATTCAGTAAGTCTTTTCCGGTGCCAATTAGAGTAAATATTGTCATTTATGTTCCCTAATAGACAGACATGAGACGGTCAATGTGACACACGACACCCCACAAGATTCAACCCCAATGAAATCAAATAAAAGCTTTAGGTATTTTGTGGACATTACCCCTCATGCGGACGATTTAAAGGTATGAGTGAAAGTGACCGATTATTGTGAGTATTTATAGAACTAAGGGCACAGATAATGAAAGATATACGATATACTAACGTTTAAATAAATGTATGTAGTTTTATAAATCACAGCTTTATCTTGGTAAATTACTTTTATTTCGTACTAGCTGCCCCGCGCGACTTCGTCTGCGCATAGGGATTCATTTTTTCCACGCATATTTTTTAAATTTTTCTGTCATAAGAACCTTCTCCTGACAACAAGAAAAAAAATTAGTGAAATCGCGTGGTGCCGTGACCAAGGGATATAGGGATTAATTTTTATATATGGAGATTACTTGAGTACTAAACATAAAAACCACTAAGTACATATTTTGAAGGTACAACCATTGGATTTGAGTGCTCTGCGAGTAGTGCTCGTCTTCCTGACTACCTTCCGTTCCAACATTATATCCCCTGTTTTACTTTAGCCCCGCCTGAAAGGCAACACATTTTCGGTGGCCAAGATCAAGTACTTACATTATCCTTGATCAAGTCTGAATGCCTGACAAATGATAAAAGTGACAGGCAATAAGGTAATCATAACAGTAGATTTCTGAAATGGTCGTCCTATACGTCAAAACTTTTTTTTGTTCTCTTCAGTTCTACCTATGTTTCACTTTTCTTGTCATGACCACGGAAGCAAGAAGTTTTGGTGACGCGAATAGTGATGTTAATCTAAAAAAAGGTTTTATAAGTTTTTTCTTGATTCCATAAAACAATATTTTTATTGGAACATTATTATTGGAATTCAATAAAGTATAAAGACTTAAACCAACTGACCTGCGTTTTTAAACAAAAATATTTGCAGGCGGCTTTTAGCCAACGCAAAAAAGTACCAGTCCCTATTGTATTAACTTCAAAGAGTTCACGATAGGGGATGATGGATTAAACTCTATCTATGAAAGCCACGTGCCGAGCAGATAACAGCCTGTATACAATGTTATACTAAATGATAGTGAGCTCGAGGGATTGAGTCGTGTGGCCTAGCCTTTATTAGTGTGTTGTCTTAATCCCTCTAATATTATTATGAATTTGAAAGTTTGAGAGTTTGTTTAGATGTTTGTGTTTCAATCATGCCTTATTCGGTGGACCAATTCAGATGAAATTTAGAATTTGTGTAGATTGTGTTGGAATAGCTTAATATCGTAGGTCATTTTTAAATATAGCTTGAAAAAAAGAGTTTTGAAAAAGTTTTTCCGCAGATCTTCTGAAATTTAAACTCAAGTAAGTATTTTAAAAGTTAGTTTCAGTTCAGTAGTGTTCAACTAAGGTTTAACTTTTTTGTAATAAGGCCATTTAAGTTTAACTTTTATACTAAAAAAAAATATTTTTAACTTCTAAAAAACTGTGTGTACCTACAACAAAACTAGTATATTTTTTCGTTTCTATGTAATTCTATCAAAATCACTGTTTCGAGAGATCAAAGCATTTCGAAAATAATTCATCCCTTGTCAGACGAATAATGAGCAACAATACGATCGTGTTATTCGAGCATACATTGTAAGGGGCCCAAAAAATGCTCAGCCATTAATATTGATGCTCTATCGAATGTTTGGCAGAAATTAATTCAATTTTTGGGGGGGAAATTGGGCTCAGAGGGTACTCTATCATATTACCGATTGCGTCTACCATCCCTTGGTTTGTATTAATAGCAAGCTGAGCTGTTACTGAATTATAAACATAAATGAGATTGGTTTCTTCAGTAATGCTGGGTTATTAAGTAATTTGTAATGAATAATTCTATATATCAATTGAAACATCTTTTGATTATATTCTAATTATGTACAGCTACGTTGTTTTTTGTTAGCTGAGGTAAGTAATAATTGTAGTTTTTGAAACTAAAGGCAAAAGTTAAATGTAAGTAGTACGCTTAAAAGTGACAGCTACCAACATAAAAAATAAATAAAATGTATGTTTTAGGCATGACTCTCAAACAATCAAAAATTGTCTGGAAACTTCCAGCGAATAAAATAAGTATTTAAAAATATTGTGTAAATTCTCTCAAAGTAAAAGAAAATTATAGTTTGACAAAAACTTTTAATTCATTCAAATTGCCAAGTTTGTAGACAGTAATAACAATGGCAGTTAATTTTATGCAAAACGCGAGCATAAAACATGCAAATTATGTCATAAATCTGCGATACTGAAAGAAATAAAGGTTATTTCTTGTCTTTGGTTATGACAATGAACTAACAAATTTCTTAATCTTTTTTATTTCTAACTGAGAGTTTGAGCCCTTTCTTATTGTGGCTTATTGTGTGTGTTCTTTATACATTTGCGATTGGAAAGGCGACTCGATAATATTTTTGATTTTATTAATCGCTTCAGAAATTTATAACAAACTAGTTGAAAAAAAACATATTATTGATTTAAGAAGTACATTTTCTTGTTTTATCAAGTTCAGAAAAAAACAAAACCATATCTTCTCTATCATCGTTTAGTAAGCGTCACGTAGTCTACAAAATAAAAAGATTGTAATATCTTTAAAAGGGTTGAAAGAGTAGGTCACTGGTCGGGACCAAGGTGTAGCACAATGAAAAACTCAGCTAGCACACTCACGCTAATAAGACCATTTTATGAAATTGCTCGTTCATCAACTACTACTTAACTTACTAGTACTTAACTGTCTTTTAAGAATATTTTTTTTTGTTTTTTCTCTCTCTATTGTTGATATTTCTGTTCACTTGCATAATATGATCTACTTAATGGTGGGAACTTGATTGGTTTATGTGTTTTTATATGCCTTATTTAAAATTGTCATCATGTACTGTTTGTTTCCCAAATAAAATGAAATAAAATAAACTACTTATAATTTACTTTTTGGACTAAAAAAAAAGATATTCTGGATCTTATGAAAATTTTAATCGAAGAAGCGTACATCTACAAGTCATAGTCAGTTCTTAGGCCGTGTATCCTCTTGTAACAAAAAATTCCACGAGAAACGTCTGACAGTCTGTAAGTACGACATTTCTCTTGCTCCGGAAGTTTTCTTGCCGGTAAAAACGTGGCCTTAGTACACTCTTACTGTCGTCGCTTTGCTAAATTGATAAAAACAGCTGTGTTCTACAAGCTGTGACAAAGGTGACTGATGTATTTTCTTGCATAATGTAATTGCTTTCACGCGAAGCCGATTTGTTCAGTTTTTCTTGTTTACTTGCGTCTTACGTGGACGATCTGGACGCGGACGCGAAGCGGCGCGGTGCGGCGCGGAAACCACAAACAGTAAATTTACTATTTAAGTGTCCTACGTGACCGGTGAGCGTGACGATTATTTTATTTCCAAGAACAAAAAACCTGAGACTAACCCTGCGTCTTACGTGGGCGAATTGAATCGAACGCGATCAAAATTTTTGCGAATATTGACACTATGTATGATTTGACGTAAGCTATGTAGGATGATTCACACGCACGTAGGACAGACTCGCCGCGCCGCCCGCATCGAATCGCATCGCTTTGCTTCGCAATCGGGTTCGCGTCAAGTCAACGTAAGACGCAGGGTTAGTCTCAGGTTTTTTGTTCTTGGAAATAAAATAATCGTCATCATTATAAAAACCAAGCTTGCTACTTGGTGTTTTGATTTATGCCATATTCGTCACGCGGAAGTTCAGACCACATCAAAAATCTGCTGTCGTCCTACATTGTACGCCGTATTCGGCCCATAACATATTTTGTTTCAAAAATCTTCATTCGTCTCACTTTTTAGCTCCACATTCGGCCCAAGCTTTTTGCCCAAGGCAATTGGCTTGCAACCTATTACGTATGGAATGCTAACATCTACAAAGACTAGGCATGTGTCAAATACTATGTATTTTAAAATACTTAATACTTAGATATTTTTAAATCTAATGCGATAATCAAGATGAGATCCTATATGTACTTATTATTTTAAACTTATATTTATATTCTTCTACTTATCTACTATATTAACAAAAGTAAGACCTTTATTATGCACATAATTAATACGTAGGTACCTAAAAATACTTATACGTACTTCGAAAATTCTTTTGAGTCTACCATGACTTCGGGATACAGTCATGATCCTGAGGCCGTATTCGCGTTCCTTTTTTCGTTCGTTTGATGAATATTCGGATGTTATTTGCTACGATTTGTGACTTCAAGGGCCAATTTTTGGTTTTGGAATATTTGGTCCTAGGTTAGGACCGTGTTTTAACGTTTGAAAAATTTGCCCTTGAAGTCAGAAATCGTAGTAGATAGCATCCGAATATTCATCAAACGAACGAAAAAAGGAACGCGAATACGGCCCCTGGTTTGTTTGTTTAACGTCAAAAGGACTTTTTTCGTGGACGTGGACGGAGTGGAATCTTAAAAACTAGTCTCTATACATAAATCTTATTTAATCGATGGCTTCAAATCACATTACGTCTCGTCGGTAATGAACGACGAGTGAACTCGCATCAATCACACCAAAGCAATGTTTTAATGACATTATTTCCTAATTCTGGCACAATTTCCGCGCAAACGCGATTATTGCTCGAGCGACGATGCGTGCGGAATTTATAATCGATTTCAATTTATGATTTGTGATATCAATTTTAGTTTTCACTTTTTACTGAAAAATATACGTTATTGCTGTAACCCCATAGCCATCTCTTATCTAATGATGGAATTGCTTGAACGTTCGGATTTTCCCTGTAAACTTACAAAAAAAAAAAAAATTAACTATTACTGAGGGATCGCGGCTAACATCAATTGTTGAAAAAATAAAATCTGATGATTTTAACTCCTCTCACAAATGCATCTGAATATTTATGAAAGAAACATTTTTCTAAATGAAAATGTTTAGTGAACGTTTTTGAGGACAAATAGAATTATCCTACCCTCTAGGATGCAGCCAGGGGTGAAATTATACGGAGGGCATCTGCTCAGCGTTGCATTTGGTCCAACATTTTTTGTTGAGCAGAAAAATACAGCCTTTTTGACGAACTACTTGCTAAAACATATTTGTATTAAAAGATAATTGATATAAAATTGCATTTCTTGAATAATGTGAATAGTATGTATTTCTTATAGGTTGATTTGGTGTCTGTACTTATTTGAAAATTATTTTTATGAAGATTGCCTATTGGGAAAACAGTGTTTAAAATGCGTAACTTATAGATTTCTTGCGCTGAAACGGTTGAACAGACTTGAATGTTTGTTGTGAAGGTAGTGTCTACCATGGGTTAACGCATAGAGTACTTTTAATTCTGGAAAAGTAAAGCAGGTATTTCTAAAAGACTGCGGGTAATACCGCGGAACACAGCTACATTTCAACATATTCGAATTCAATGATTTCACATTATTCAGTCAAGTAGCAGTCTCCGGAAAACTGGCATGTAAACTGGCTACGTTTTCATTTCATTAGGGGAGACTTACCTCTCCCTCAGAACAGGGAGATGTAGCAAGATTTAAAAGTCCTAGAGTAGCTTTACGATGTTGATGTTTTTAACCAACATCAAAAAAGAAGATGTTCTTTGTTCGTATGTATAAAATCCTTTATTATTTTACCTCTTCACTAAAGAAGAGAAATGAAATAGAATAGCTATTTTATAAAAAAAAAAAACGTAAACAGGTTCACGACTGTATCCCCAAGGTGCGGTAGACATTCTCTCAGATCTTTTTTATGTAACTTATTCCAGATCCTTATACACTTTAAAATGTGCTCTAAACGGTGAAGGAAAACATCGTGAGGAAACCAGTTAGTGTTCTTATAGGCGGCGATGGGCTTGCAACCTGTCACGTATGGAATACTAACTCCTGCAAGATGTGGGCATGTATCAAATATGTTTGGACATGCCTCTGACTACCCCCTCTTAGCTATTTTGTATTAGAAAATATTAAATTATACTAAGCAGGCACGTACACATAGACTTCCCTAGTATTCCCACACCAGGATTATGTCCACAAGAACTAAACAAATACAATGAAAATCAAATGTTCTGCAAATAAATACAAACATTTCCTATGAAAGCTCAGTACTCTACTCATCACACATGAATATTATACGGTATAGCTAACTATTTAGCGTGGAGGATTAATTAAGTTCATTACGCTGAGTACAGCTGATATCATGTTCACGTCCTAAGCTTGCGTTTCTGCGTACATTAAGGTATTATCATAACTTTCAAATGAGCTATTTTTTTGTGTAAATAAAAATTACTACTTCCATTAGAAAAGAAAGCCATGGATATCGTTTATAATTCTATTTTTGTGATTTTATAGAAATAAATATTAGACATAAGTCGTTTTTGCATCACACGAAGGCGAGTTGATGTACTCAAATGTATAAGATGCATAATGCATATGCCGTTGTTTCTTTCCATGTCGTAAGCGTCGGAACGCTTCATGGACGAATGAGCGCTCAGTATCGCTTACGCACACAGATACAATATTTTCTATGCAATGAAGAGATAAAGCAACTGGTACAACTAATAATTACAACATTTCCTGGATAAAATAACAATAGACTATAGTATCTATGCTTCCAAACGAGCTACGCCGTAGTATCGTAGCCCCTACGAAACTGGATAGCTACAGACTAACGACACTAATTTGATTTCAACTCACTGTTAAACGAACCCAATCAAGTTGCTATCTCAATTAAGAATGATCCATAATGATCCTGTTTTTAAACTGGGGATCTTTTAACGAACGAGTTTTAGTGACACCAATTTATAAAAGTAAATCATGATCTGAATTGAGACTATATTTTTTTGAAGTGTGAATTAAGTGTCACAATACTTAGGGGGAACACACATATGGGATTTTTTTGGAGTGCATTGTAAGAATTTTAGTAATCAAGCCAATATGCAGTTTTCCACCCACGTCCTATTTTAGAAATTCAAAATACAAAAATATTTTTTAGGTTGCAAAAATTTACGCTGTTTTTGTAACATAATTTAGCGTAAGTACTCAATTATTTATTTTAATTGGATGATCGTACTAAAAACCTCTCACCACACTGGTTTGAAAGAACTGGTGACACAACAATAAAGAAAGAAGTATAAGTTAGGTACAATTTTCGCTTATATTTGAAACCAGCATCAAGATTATCTGTAGACACGTCTTGGCTAAAAATGCCTGTGAAGCTGATAACACGTAGAAACGGCGTGCGTGATGCCATTCTGATAAAATTTCTCGTGAGAAATTCATAAAAAGCCCAGTAGCCACTGCATGTAGCTAAAACAAAAACATTGGGATTTCTGATCAACATTAACTATTTAAAAATATCTACATATCATTTTGTCGTTTATAGAAAAAAATATAATATTTTTGATTTTTATGGCAATAACATAAAAAAACATCTTTTAGATAAACTAAAGTTTATAAATTGAAGTAAGCTTCCTTAGCTACAAATTCTGTATGAGAGTTATGTTTTGAAGTTTTGAAAGATAAAAGTAATTTCTTCATCATCATCATCATCATCATCCGCAGCCTTTTTCATCCCACTGCTGGGTATAGGCCTCTTTTCGTTTGTGCCAACCTATCCTGCGCCAGTCTGACTCATGTACGACCTGCTGTTTTTATAATGTCGTCGATTTATAGGTAGGCATTTTTTCAGAGAAGAATAAAAAGAAAAGTAATACAGTCTTTAGAAGTTTTACGCCTTCGAGAACAAAGTACTCTTTTAAGATCGGTTTGATTTGTTTGAGTTTGGGGAATCGAACAAAAAAGTTTATACATTAAATGGAAGAAATTGGATTGCCATTTGTGGAAACGTTACTAAAATATTAATGTGTAATTTTGTGAAGTGGCAAAGTTAATTTACAATTGGATTTCTTATTTACTTTTTCTGTTTAAAATTGTTATAATCCAGTCTATCCAAATGTTGTTTAAGCGACTCCTCTCAGCGATAAGCCCACTAAACTTTTGTTGTTTTATATTGATTTTAATCAGATTAATAACAATGCATTAATACTACTTAAGTTTTTTAGATCAAAGACTCGAATTACATGAAGTTGATTGTTTTTAATCATGAAAACATTCCAACACTTGCCCTATATTTAGTTAATATTTACGCTTCAATCACACTAATGACCCAAGCCTGGAGCTTGGTCACGTTGTCAACCTAATTGTATTTTACTGGGTCGTTATGCTTCCAACGAGTTTTACGTACACAAGATTTATATTGTAAAAAACTTTGAAAATCTGCTCTAGAAAACATCTTTACTAGATGATTTCTAGAGCATCAGAAGGCAACCTATGCCCAGCTCAACTGGACGCTCTCTAGTGCCCGGGAAATTGTTCGTGATGAAATAGTCTTTCAGCACATACACCATCATTTCAGATATGTCGGCCTTATCCACACGAAAGACATGGTCAATACGTAGGTTTAAATTGTATTTTGTGCATTGTGCTTATTATCTACGACATTCTTTCTGGATATTCTAAACTGAAAATCCGATACTTTTTAACTAATTTTCACGACTCATTATACAGTTAAATTAATAAAAAAAAATTGCAAATAATCTAAATGAAGAGATACATTCATTAAAAACATTTATAAAACGTTTAGAATGCGTAAAGTTTCTACAAAGCTAATAAAATATGAAAGACAGTTTCAAGTCTATTGAGGAGAAGAAAATAGTATCCTTTTGAGGCAGACAAAGCAGTCCAAACTTTTGATTAATTCCAACAATCCTGCTCTAATCGAAAGCGAACATTAGTCAACCGTAATAGAGCTACCAACTTGAAGTGTGCCTCGGTTTCGTCTCTATAAATTAACTTGATTTATAGGCTTTGCTCAGGAGACCTGCCAAAACTTAAGTCGTGTTGTAAAAAAGAGGCTTGCTCTAAACCTTACTGAAAAGTTTCGGATGACATAATTTATGATATAATTTTTGTATGTAGCATTAGTTTAAAGGTTAAGGATCCATGCTCACAACTTACATGTACTTAGCCAGTAAAACACTGATGACTACTATCTTATCAGATTAGATATATGTATTAAAAATATATAAATTCAATGAAAAAAGCGCAATCTTTTCCCATAAGACCCATAAAATAAACATAAAAATAGACAAATCAGTCAACCGTTCTCGAGCGTTTTACAACATACTATTTCTTAGGGATAACAAGGAACGAAAATAGAAAAAGGTTATATTAGGAATAAACCTTGAACTTCACGTGAACTAATGAAAGAGGCTTTTTGTCTCAGTGGTTTATTCCAAACTGCGAATGACTCGCGATAAAGGCCTTTATGAATTTATCCTCCACTTTTATTTAGGGATTCATTTGAAAGCGTGAATGGTCGGCTTAATTTTACGTTTCATAACCATAATCTTACTTTTGCGGCTTTTTACACATTCGTTTTCATAAACTTTTTATATTTAATGCAAATTGCTGTTTATTTTAAAGGTTGAGAGACATTGACATGGGTTTATTTTTGGTGGAATGCTCATCTGAAAAATGTGGGTTTGTGCAAAATATGTATTTGTGCCTGTCTACCTACTTAGACATCATCAAAGGATCATTTATGCCTAATACAGATGGTCGCTTTTTGTAATTTGTTTTTTACGAGTTCATTGTTGCTACACAAGTTTTTGGATTTTTGAGAGAATTCATAAAAACATAAAAAACAGTAAAATGGCAAAAAACTTTTAGTCAATGATTTACAGAAACTACTAATCACATCCGGGGTTCGAACTTACGACGTTCCGAAGTCAAGGTAAAATTCCGCTTGAGTCAAGTTAGTTCTTAAAAGTATTTGTTTCTAATAGCTGTCTATCAGTTACTTCGAATATGCTAATTGTAAAATGGTTTCATAAGTAACCTCTTTGATCCGCAAATATGGCAGCCGATTCATTATTCTCATCGAGATTTATGATCGTTGAACTCCATTATATTATTAGGTTTCATTAAACTTCCTGAAATTTAAAAGAGTGTATACTCAAATGCTCCAAATTTAACTTGCGTTTAGCATGATTGAGTAATTTAAGTTCTCACTTCTGGATTGTTTTTAATAAGTGGTAAGTTACAAAAGTATCATGTTAGTTTTACGTAAAAGTATCATTTTAGTTTAGTCAATAAACTGTTTCACTGATTAAAATAAAAAATTGGTTATCTGTAAAGTTGGTTTACTGACAACAAACATACAAATCTAATATACTTACTATAATCCGAAAGGGGGCGCTGGGAACCGGGATACAGAAAATCTAGTCCGGCTCTTAGCGCACATTATTATTGTTTACGCAAGCATAAGTAGAATAATCATTCCTGAGTTTATTTTATCTAAATTTAAGTGTCTGTAAGTTTACTTATAAGCTTGTATTTTTTCTTGTGTCTAAATAAATGAATATATCTTACTGACGATAGTTGAATGTGACAACGTCTACTCATCGCTCACTCAAGTAGGAGAGAGACGGATGTCGAACGCTGCCGAACGCAAAGGCCGATTGTGCTTCTTTGTCGCTCGTTCCGCGCTCTCGCTTGCACTTCAAGCCTTACATGGAACGCCTCAGAGCGAGGTAACGCCGCATGACGTAACGCCTCAGAGCGAGGTAACGCCGCATGACGTCATGTTTTTTCGTGCGTGCAGCCGGCTCTATCGAATTATAAGACGTAGTCACGTCAAAAAATATTTAAATAAAAAAAATATCCAATTAAATTATTCTGATAAAAAGATCTGGTGGGGGCAAAATTTTAGCTCATCAAGGCCACTTATAGTTTCCTAAGAATAAAACCTTCTAATTACAAAAAATTGCACTTAATGGGGTACAATTTAACCTACTCTGTATTAAGCTACAGGCATACTAACTAACCCGAAGATCAACATGCATAAACTTGATCGAAGTTCGGAACTGGTAATCAAGTATCGTATACTGCTCTCTTGGGATACAAAGTTTCAACTTCGGACCTAGCTCTAAGGTTTCTATGTGATCTATGTGAATAGCTTATGAAATAACCGTGACCTTAGTTTATTATACTTTGAAGCTTGCTCTTAATACTACCGACCCGATCTTTCACGGGTACAATAAAAAAATTGCATCAGCGTATTTGTCCGTATCTCTGACTACACCTTTCAACATTCCGTGCGTGGACAAATAATGCGGGGTGTGATTGTGTCATGCACAAGACTAGATTAGTGCCAATATTGGTTTGTATAGGATCTAAGACTACCCTAATGCATAAACAACTGTTATGTAATTACTATCTTATTATATTTGTAGATACTAGATAACTGTTAACCACGTAAGTACCTTTTTTACTTACAAAAGGTAATTATTTGAGAACCCTAGTGCCTAGTCAAACCTAAAATTGGATTAAAGGTACTGGTAACCAAGATGTGTAATGTACTTTTTTTATGAATAAATAATTTATCTATCTATCTATCTATCAAATGATGTTCCCTATACGTTTCCTTTAAAAAGTTCATCAGTTCATCAGAAAAATCTGTGTTTATAAAAAGATTACCTTTTTATAAACACAGATTTTTCTGATACTTACAATTTAAGAATCTGTAAAGCTATCATCAATATTATATCAAATGCTTGTAAATATCTCTAGCCTTGTCTAAAAACAGTGAGTAGCATTCCGTGTATAAACAAAATGATCGGGAATAGTGTGCCTTGTATATCTCGACAGCTCCGGGCGATCTACTAACGCCGATGGAATAGTGTTCTGTTTTTCCTGCATTTTATATTTCCTTTTATAAAGTTAAATTCAGGTTGTATTGAGAGTCTAGATTTGACATTTGTGCACTTATTTTTAGCACTTATTTGTAATGAGACAAGATAAAAATATTTTAGTTATTATATATAATTGTAATGATTGTGTCTAAAATTAATCAGTCGTAAAATGTTGTAAAGACATGAATATAAAAGGCAGTATTTGAAAAATCTTGCACGAGCAAAGCTACAATATCCCAGACTTATTGATATTTTTTTATTTAAAGAAACTAAGCTACTACATATTTACATATATTTACAAAATACAACAGGATTATTCAAGCTATCTAAGGATCGTTAGAAACGATCTATGGATAACTCAACTGATCCAGGTCACTGTCAGTCGGAAGCATGCACAAAACACTAGCGGCATTAGCACACTGGATGGCAATGCTGATCCTTTGAGCCAAAAATGTGCCAGCTCTCGGATAACGCGTCGATAACGATCTATTTATTTATTTTATTTATATTAATATATTTTCTTAGAAGCAATAATGAAGCGTTCTTTTTCACAACTTCTTTTACGGCAATTTAGTATTAAAAATGTAAGCACTAAAAGTCTTGCATAGTTTAAAGTTTTTGGCACTCTACCTTATACAAATAGGCGACACTTGCTCTTAAACCGTTCCAATCTTCGCTGGAGTGCCAAGCGATGCCGTTAATGCAGCTAATTCCATCGTTCAATTTTGTGACTGTAATTTAGAGCTCAAGCAAAATTCTACCGGATTTGTAAAAGTGGAGCTCTCAATTTAGTCATTCATAAGAAAATATATTATTATACTTACTTCATTACTTCGGTTAGTTTTGTTTTTGAAACATTTGTGGGGATGTAGGCATCTAAGCACTAATCCCGCAACACTAGAATTTAACTTCCTAACAGTAGGTAGGTAAAAGCAGGTACGAGTGAAGCTCGGGAAATGAAATAATTTAGAAGCAAAAGATAAATGAAGAATACTTATTTAGATGAGAAGAAAATATTATAATCAGATAGAAATAAGAATAGGTAGGTACAGATATTGAGAAAGCTTGCGAAAGAATATAATATTAAGCGCGCGCGTGCGGTAGCTACGAGAAGCCAAGCGTAGTGTCGTAGGTAGGTAGACTCGCCGCTGCGCCGGCGGTGCGAGCTCCGGCCGGTGCGGGGCGCGCGGAGTGAGGTCCAAAAACTGGTATTGTAAGGGGCTGGCCCAAGTTAACATTTTCCATAAGCGGAGCGGATAGCGAGTTGTGGCGCAAGTAAGTCTCGCCACATATTCCCCCCGGCTAGACCGTGACTACGGTCGATAATAGTCAGGGAACCGTACTCTTCGTCCTGACCGGGTCCTTTTCTCTTCGGGTTTTTCTGACGTAGTGGTACGGTTTGTTGTTTTACCAGTTGCAGTAGTGGTTTCCCTCATGGTATATGCTGGCTTCAACCTGTCAACAGTGACGTTCATTTCCTTGCCTTTGACGTCCAGTGTGAAGTACTTCGGTTGCCTCGAGATAACTTTGTAGGGGCCAGCATATGGTGGTTCCAGTGAGCGACGCACATGATCTTGTCGCAGGAACACGTAGGAAGAGCTGTTAAGGTCCTGTGGAAAGTAGAACGGCGTTGTAGCATGCCACGCCGTGGGTTTAGGTGTCAGCTTCAAGATATGCAAGCGAAGACGCGATGCATACTGGGTGACGTCCGCTGTAGTGCAGTCATCTGTAGGAGAGAGGAACTGGCCTGGTAAGCGTAGCGGCTCACCATATACCAGTTCAGCTGCTGACGTTTGGATATCTTCTTTCCACGCACTGCGCATGCCAAGAAGAACCAATGGAAGAGATTCAGTCCACTGAGGTGTAGTGTGGCACATGATTGCTGCTTTAAGTTGCCGGTGTAGACGCTCGACGATGCCATTTGCCGCAGGATGATAAGCAGTGGTGCGGAAGTGACGCGCACCGACCAAAGCAGTGAGAGACTGGAAAAGATGGCTCTCGAACTGCCGTCCGCGATCGGTGGTCACGCGAGCGGGGCATCCGAATCTGGCTATCCAGCCAGACACTAGAGCCTCAGCGCAGGTTTCAGCGGTTATGTCTTTCAATGGCATTGCCTCAGGCCATCGCGTGAACCTATCGATGACAGTGAGACAGTACCTGAAATCAGAAGAAAGGGGTAAAGGGCCGACGATGTCGAGGTGAATGTGAGAGAATCTCGAGGAAGGAGACAGGAAAGAGGATAAAGGGGCTTTGGTGTGCCGGGTAACCTTGCTTTTCTGGCATTGCAAGCATTGCCTAGCCCACTCTCTACAATCTTTACGAATCCCTGGCCACACAAATCTTTTCGTAACCAGTCGCACTGTAGCTGTGCCTCCAGGATGATGTAGTCCGTGAAGCATATCAAAAACCTGTTTGCGAAGTTGATGAGTGATGAAAGGACGAGGTGAAGCAGTTGAAGTGTCGCAGTAGATTGCCACGTCGCTTTCTAAAAGTTTTAGCTTTTTTAATGTAAGCGTAGAGCCGTGACGGATCAGGTCTTGCAGTTCTGGGTCTGAATCCTGAAAATGTGCTAGTGCCTGGTAGTCGATGGTTGAAATAGCTTCAACACGAGAAAGAGCGTCTGCGACAACATTGTCTTTTCCTGGAATGTAGCGAATTTCGGTCGTGAATTGAGCAATGAAGTCCAGGTACCGAAATTGTCTAGGAGAACACTTATCCTTATTCGACGAGAATGCAAAAGTGAGAGGTTTGTGGTCTGTAAAGATAGAAAAGTTTCGGGCTTCAACCATGTGCCTGAAGTATTTAATGGCTTCGTAGATGGCCAACAGTTCCCTATCGTAGGGGCTGTATTTTCTTTGCGCATTGGACAGCTTATGTGAGTAGAATGCGAGTGGCTGCCAATGAGAATCTTTGCGTTGCTGAAGGACGGCACCTATAGCTGTATCAGAAGCGTCAGTTACGATAGCCAAGTCTGCTGAAGAGTCAGGATGAACAAGAAGAGTAGCTTGCGACAGAGATGTCTTGCAATCCTGAAAAGCACGCAAAAGATCTGGTGTCATCTCCACTGGTTGAGAACCTCTAACTTTAGGTCCAGCCAAAACTGCGTTCAAAGGTGCCTGGAGTTGAGCTGCGTTTGGGATAAAGCGACGATAGAAATTGAGCATTCCTAGAAAGCGACGGAGCTCTTTGACTGTCTTGGGAACTGAGAAGTCTTGAATTCCCTGGACTTTCGCCTCCAGTGGTCTAATACCGGCTGCTGAAACCTGGTAGCCTAGAAAAGTCACCTCTGGTTGTCCCAAAACGCACTTTGATGTGTTGACCAATACTCCATATTGCTTGAGACGTTCGAATAATTGACGCAGATGAGTCTTGTGCTCTTCTTGAGAAGATGAAAAGATCAAAATATCGTCAATGTATCCATAGCAGAATTCCAGTCCAAGAAGTACCTCGTCAATGAACCTTTGAAAGGTCTGCGCAGCATTACGTAGGCCAAAGGTCATATACTGAAACTCATACAAACCGAAGGGCGTCGTTATAGCAGTCTTTGGAATATCGTCAGGATTCACGCTGATTTGGTTGTATGCCTTCACAAGATCTACAGTAGAAAACACGGAACATCCTGATAGCTGATAAGAAAAATCCTGAATATGAGGTATCGGATACCTATCAGGGATAGTCCTGGAGTTGAGAGCTCGGTAATCGCCGCAGGGTCTCCATCCATCATCCTTCTTCTTGACGAGATGAAGCGCAGAAGACCAAGGGCTCTCGGAACGTCTAGCTGTGCCGTTCGCTAGCATGTCTTCGAACTCCTTCTTTGCTATCTGCGTACGAACAGGATCTAGACGTCTAGGTTTGCAGGAAACGGGATGTCCTGGTGTAGTCCGGATATAGTGAAGAGTATTATGCTTAGGAACAGACTTCAAACCTGCTGGTCTTGTGATATCAGGGAATTCTCGCAGCAGCATGTGGAATTCAGATTCACCAGTGACAGCTTTGATAGACGCGAAATCGCCAGTAGCATCGCAGGAAACGGCGTTCACAGAGAGAGAAGTAATGCTGTCTATCAATTGTTGATTCTTACAGTCCACGAGTAAGCCGTAGAAGCTCAAGAAATCAACACCGATGATAGGCCTGGTGACATCAGCGATTGTGAAAGTCCAAGTGAAAGCACGACGAAGACCAAGGTTGAGAGATAAATTAATAGGACCGTAGGTATGTATTACCGTATTGTTGGCTGCGACCAAGTCATACTTCGTCTTCAAGCAGGGCGTCTTGACACGTGACCGCGGAAAAACACACAAGTCGGAACCAGTGTCCACGAGGAACTGTGTTTTTGAGAGACGGTCAGTTACAAAGAGACGGCCTGTAGATGTAGGGCAGTCACTGGCCGCTACTTGCGACCGCCCTGGGAGTTTTCCGACGCTGGTTCTGGAAAAGTGCAGGGCTTCTTGCAGTTCAACGCTTCGGCTCCATACGTGAAGTGGTAAAAGCAATGAGGATGGCCTGGCGGCGGTTGTCTAGGGCGGCGTGAGTTCGAGCGTGAGCGGGACCGGTAGCTTCGTCTATTCTGAGATCTCGAGCGCTGGTCTCCTCTGCCACTAGACATCTGTGCTGTTAATTTGGCTACCTGCTTAGTCAGTTCACACACTTGCCTGTATAGATCATCTTGAGAAGAAGATGAATAAGTTGAAGCTCTAGAGGTTGCCGCTACCTTAGGAGTTGTTGGAGCTATCTCATGCACCTTGTCTGCCAAATCAGCTAGCTTTTCTAGAGGTAAATCTGACTGGGAAGCTATTACCGTTTGGATGTTTTGAGGTAGTCGACTTGACCAGATCGTAGTCAAGAATTCCTTGGCAACCGTCGGTCCAGCAAGGCTCTGCATATGGCGCAGGAACTGCGATGGCTTCCTGTCGCCAAGCTCCTCGTGCATGATCAGCTGCTTAACACGTTTTTCCTGTGAAGCTGATAGACGCTTTATTAGTTCAGTTTTCAGCTTCAGATATTTATCCGTCTGAGGAGGAGAAGTTATTATGTCCTTCACCTCAGCAGCATACTGATGATCCAGTTGAGAAACCAAATAACAAAATTTTGTCTCATCAGTAGTAATCTTAGACAAAGTGAAGTGACTCTCCACCTGGGCGAACCAGAGTGCAGGTTCTTCCGGCCAAAAAGGTGGTACTCTGACACCTACTCTCAACACTGCTTGTCCAACAGCCGCTTCGGCATCTTGGAAATCATCTCCCTCACTTTTAGACATGTTCAAAGTTATGCTCACCACTTACGACTTGGACCACACACCATGCAAAGTTGCAATTCCTTTGTTCTTGGAAACTTCTCGAACAAACCTTCGAACTGCAACAATTCTTCCAAATCTTGTTGATGAGGCTCGTCGTAGGGTCACCAGTTGTGGGGATGTAGGCATCTAAGCACTAATCCCGCAACACTAGAATTTAACTTCCTAACAGTAGGTAGGTAAAAGCAGGTACGAGTGAAGCTCGGGAAATGAAATAATTTAGAAGCAAAAGATAAATGAAGAATACTTATTTAGATGAGAAGAAAATATTATAATCAGATAGAAATAAGAATAGGTAGGTACAGATATTGAGAAAGCTTGCGAAAGAATATAATATTAAGCGCGCGCGTGCGGTAGCTACGAGAAGCCAAGCGTAGTGTCGTAGGTAGGTAGACTCGCCGCTGCGCCGGCGGTGCGAGCTCCGGCCGGTGCGGGGCGCGCGGAGTGAGGTCCAAAAACTGGTATTGTAAGGGGCTGGCCCAAGTTAACATTTTCCATAAGCGGAGCGGATAGCGAGTTGTGGCGCAAGTAAGTCTCGCCACACATTATTAACTTAGAATTTCAATATAATAGAGTTCCATGTATCTACATAATTGTAATGAAATGCATTGAATTGTACATATGTCGGTCAAATATTTACAACGAACACCTTAATGCTTCGGATATTTACCGATAATAGATTGATAATTTTCTGTTCATTTACGTCTATCAATCCTGCAGAAAAACGCACAACCTAAGAATAAGTACTGAGTATTTTTACCCCATTTTGCAACAAGCCCTGAATCCCCCAGAATTCCCTAGCTGGATCCATTCAGGCACGGAAAGAGCAATGCTATTGCATCAAGATGTTTAGCATAATAAGATGATACTACTCGTATTACTGCACAAAAGACATCCATTCTGTCGAGGCTTGAGCGCAGTTAATAGTCAATAACATTATTTTTTAGATTTTTTTGGGTAAACGCATCCTTTTACTATGGAAATTTCTAATTGTATATATATATGTTGTGTTGCCTGAAATAAATGGTTAATTATTTATTTATGTTTTATATGTTGCTATGGCTCGGAGCTGTGTTTGTCGAATAGGGTTGTGCCTCGACTTAGAATCTGAAGGTTGTGGGTTCGAATCCTGGCCGTGCATCAATGGATTTTTCGTTTCGTAAAATTTTTTTATGCGCTATAACACGAGGTCACATCGTGAGGAAACCCGCAGTTTCGTCAGCTCCACACGTATCGACGTCGTCTTTCTTGTGGGCTAGTTTGATTAAGCTGAGAGGATGGTTTAGGTGCTGGGCAAGCCTATTCCATCTCAAACAATGTCCCAGGCACTACGCGTCCCGTTAAGTGTAGGCATGGATTGCCTCCTGACGCTGTAGTGTATAAATCATCTCATATAGATGTAAAAGCCTAAGTTTTTTTTTATAGCTAGGTACTCGTAGTTTGAGGATAATTTAATTGTAATAACAGTAGGAATGTGAAATAAAAAGTTAATTTCTTCAATTTCTAAATTGTCTTTGCCTAGATGACTATAAAAGTTTGAGAATGCTGATTATTATTTATACTTAACTTTCAAAATACTACAATCTTATTATATTGTATTATATTGAGTCCAGATGCAGAGAGCTAAAATTCTGTTATTATTCTTTGCATACTTCCTAGAAGATAATGGGCACTTAGCTGCTATATGCAGGTGTCTGAGTGTTTATTTATTCAGATTCAACCGGTTCATTGTGTGCACAGTTGCAAGTAATGTCGTGGGAGGAGTCTTGTTTTCATTACTTGCTCCATGTTAATTCCATGTTCAGTATGACGTTCTCGTGAAGTTACTATTTTAAAAATTATCTCATTCAATATTATTTTAATCCATAGGCAACTCTCAACTGAACTCAACATATTTTAGCCTCAGCGTATAGATACAGATAATCTTTTGTCTTTTCCGTAAAAGCTTTAGCTTTCTCCTATTCGTTTCCAATAATTTTTACAATTCGTTTCTAATAAATTACCAAAACGAAATTACAGCATCATTGTTGGGACGCAGAAGGTTGCGGGTTCGATCCCCGCCACGGGATAAATGTTTGTATGATCTGCAAATATTTATGTCGGGTCTAGGTGTTTCTATGTATAATATGTATGTATTTACAAACAAAAAGTCGTAAGTATATAAGTAGTATATCAGTTATATAGTTCCCATAGTACAAGCTTTGCTTAGTTTGGGGCTATGTGTGAAAATGTCTATTGGCATTATTTATTTATTATTTTATTACTTATTGTGTAAATAAAGAGTCCGAAAATATTTTGTTATAGAGTGTTTGTAGGTACTGGATAAACGAATTTGAGCTTCGTTTATAGATATTTGCTTGTTAGATTTTTTTTTCTTTTTACACTTATTGATTTTTCGAGAAAACAACCTGGCTTTGCCTCCTAAGGCGAGAGCGGTATGCGCAGAGGTTTAAGCTTTGTTGTCTTCCCAACTTATTATTCGTCCCAAATAGAGGGTGACTCAAACACACCACTTAGACACCAAACAAGGGTGTATTAAGTGCGAGTTAAAATTTAAATTGATTCCACCCTAGGAGAGTAAATTCAAATAGTGTATGGTGTGATCTCGAGCGAGGCTCTGTTTGTGGGATTCTTTCTGTAAATTGGATGCCTCGGGGCGTTTAGTCACAAAAAGGGGGAATTGGACTTAGTATGTATTTACACATGTGCTGGTTACACGCTTCATTTGGAAGGGTGATACAATACATCTTCAAAGGGAATTTATGGTTGATAAGATTTTTTTTTAATGAGCGTTAGAAAGAGATGTTGATTCCCAAATTCCATCTTAAATTGTTCATCTCTTATCATCTCACGCAAGTCTGAGAAAAATATTAAAGTTTTTTTATTTATTGTTTGTTTGTTGTTTTAGAGCATAGTTAAAACATCTTTTACATTTTTTTTATACAATAATACCTACATTTAATGTTTATAACTTATAAAAACCTTTCATGGTAGCTCTGAATTTTTGATTTAATTACCCACTTAAGCAATTTAAATGTATTGAGATGAACCAAGAGATATTCAAATTAGTGTTTCGGATCGTTTGCCGTTGTACACAAAAATCTGCTGAGCGCCAGATGAGCTGTAATATCATGCAAATTTCTCTGGTTTAAGTATGAAATTCGTTTTATTTTTCCTTTTCTTTCTTCAGCTTTCGGGTCTCGTAAAAAAGCTTTTACATTCCGTTTCGTTTACAAAGTTAACAAAGGCGCGACTATTTTGCAAACAGAATATTTAATAGCTTATTTAGCTTTCAATACTGACTTTAATATTATATAAAGGAGAAACAACGCTATAGAAGTAACTTTAATGTAACGTCTAAAATTAACATCATTTCTTTACTAAAAATCCTTTCACAAACTATCTAGGAAGAACTAGTGACATCATAATCATAATACGAAGAACCGTTTGGGTAAAAAAAAATCGAATTTGAGACAGTACACAGTTTGAAACAATGTAGTAGAAATAAAAAAAAAAGATTATAAATTTTTTAAATTTTGATCAGAGAGATCTAAAAGGTGTACCATGCTTTGGCTGTTAATTGTTAACTAAGTCCAAAATAACTTAAATTTAAAAGCTGAATCTAAATACAGGGTAACATTATTTTCTCACTCCAAGCTTCATATCAAACACCACTAAATAATGGCGATGAAGCGTTCAAGGCGGGAACCAATTTGATAGCGAAAACGAAGTTATATTGTACTTCAGTTAAAGTGTTCACTCATCGGGATAATTCGCCTGTAATGTAACAATCCAAGATTTGAATTAAAGCAATAAATTGCTTATACGAGAAATATCATGCTACCACATACTAGTGTTATGTTACAAATTACTGTAGGTAATATATTGTAATGCATGGTTCATTTTATTTACTGATGTAAAACTCGTATATAAAATATAAAAACACTTAGTCAACCGAAGCTTTTGCTTGTAATATTAAAATCCAAGATTTGATTTTGAGCAATAACTTAGATTGCAATCAAAATGAGTGAAACACATAGTATTTTTACAATGAACACATTATAATGAGTGGCTCTTACTCAATAATGTAATGCTCTAATCTGTGCTGTTACATTACAGGTGAATAATTCCGATGAGGGACCGCCCTTAGGCGTATACGTCAGCCTATACGTGTTGCCCTTTTCACAAGACGGGGCTGCTTGGGATGCCCTTCAAACATCTGCCCGAATCAATCTTAAATATTGAATTTGGAACGTAATCTGATATAAAGTTTTACGGAACGAGTTTCTATTACGTTTTAACACAATTTGTTTCGAGTTCCACCTTAGCCTGTTTCCTGCGTCGTAGGTAGCGGGGTTTCAAACCCGGGAAGGGAGGCATTTCAAAATTTTAATTGCAGACATGATGAGCATAATGAAATTCCGCGTATGAATGCTAAATATCCGTGTAAAGCGTCTTGTTTATGCTCAATAAATTTTCAAAAAGTTATTCAGGTCACTATATTAATCTCGTTCTTTTTAGTTTTTGCTTATTTAGCTCCTAATAAAATTCATTCGATTAACATTTTTCACAATGTTCAACAGAAATTGATTTTTTTGATTCATATAAAAATCTTCTCATGCATCATTTAAAAATATCCAGAGCATCCCGTATCGGCGTATTCATTGACACAGCCGTATTTTATTCCCAGATTACTGCTGTAAGCTGGGTTTTCAATGCGATACGATACAATGTGAAAGAAAACGTGTAGCAATACTACTTACGTTTTATAATAATGTTTCTCAAGACCCTTGTTGTGCATGTGGGATGATACAAACTTTTTATTAGAAAGTCGAGCATAAGCCCCGTTTAGCTTCAAAGGAATTTTCTTCATAGAAAATGTATGCTTAAGTCTAGCTTCATTTTAAGATTTACCAGTTTCTTAGGTTTGAACTATGTATTTCTTGTTTATAAGACCAGTTATATTTTAGTATGCAACAATCTGCCAATTGTCTTTCGCGATCACAATTCATCTTTAGAGATGTATTTTATTACAGGATTTTATCGCGTATTACCGTTATTATTTTCCGACGTTTCGGCTGTATTGCAACAACCGCCGTCAGTTCGCCCGCGACCACGGTTGTTGCAATACAGCCGAAACGTCGGGAAATAATAAAGGTAATACGCGATAAAATCCTGTAATAAAATATATCTCTAATCTGCCAATTATTACAATGTTCCGGATGCGACGAGTTTTTCACGAGTTACCCTGTTTATATTCTACACATATTACTAGGAATATGTTCAGACAACATGCTTTATCCATATTACTATCCGTATGGATTATAAGCCATAATAGCCATAACTAGTGCTACTACATCTTTTTAAGGGCAGTTATTCAGCTTTTTCAGGCCTGACGGCTTGCTATAGGATTAGGGGCCGTCAATGCTACAGTGAGGTACTGCCAACTTTCTACTTAAGCCTTTTTACAGGATCTCTTTTGAGTGCACACCTTATTAATTAATCCGCGACTTTTATAATCAAAGTTGAAGCGCTTAACTGCTTAAGTAGCTTTTTGTGTGATGTTTAATTAAACAGGAATTATATTTTCAAGTTGTTGAATATTTCTTGCTTGGAAAGACCTGGTTTGATTATTTCTTGCCGTTTCATTTTATTTAAGTATTCTTTTTATTTTTTGAATGGAATAGCAAATCTAGAGACAAATTATACTATAGTTGGTTACACCAGCTTAGCATAATATAAAGAATATTAATTAATAATACATTTTTGATTAGACTATATTCCTGGATCATCAATCCTGCAATCTAATTCTCAGAGCAATTCATGTAAGCGCAAACACTGAAAAATAATGCATGAACCCAATACGAATAGTCTGGCAGCCACTGCTACAGCATCTGAGCAAATGGATTAAATGTCACAGCAACGCCGAAATACTGCCTTTTGAAACCCCGACGCAGACAGAAAATGAAAAGTTGAAACAGTATTTCAGGACTTACTATTACTAGTGTGTACTTATTGAAACGAAAATACCAAGAATAGTTTTCCTAAAAGGATTATAATTGGTTATATAAATCTTCTTGAAACTGTTTGGAATGGAATGGTCGGTATCGAAGAAAAAAGACAGAGGCTGGAAAATTGTTTTTGTTCCATTTTACCGTCACGGTATAATGTATATGTCAAATCGTCACAGTGTGAAATTCGCAGCCGCGACACAGTCTATAGATTGTTACATTGTTAGTACGGAAGAGTGTTTCTAGGATACCTAATTGACCATCCGAGTGTTCCACGACACTCACGTACTTTTTTAAATAAAAATGGTTTAACATTTAGGTCGCATTCGCTTTCTATTTAGGATGACACCTCATCTTACAGACGGATCATTGCTTACCTACCTTTTAATAAGCTTTAGCAGTGAGGATCAAGAAAAAACCCAAACGTCAGTATTTTACAGAAAAATAAAAGAGGGCGAAACAGCAGCACTGTGTTAATTTTTTTCTGTATCACTGAGGCTTTTAAGGGACGTTGATTAATAGTCCATGAAGGAAAATGTATCTTATACAACCACCAGATTAACAAGACCCCTATCTTATTTCCAGTATTCAATGGAAATGTGTTTTATTATTATGAAAGCCAGCACATTCCTAGAGGCCAAGTAAGTGTGGCCAGGGAACATGTAACATTACTAAGTACGGTAAAAGACGAGGTTTACTTACCCGAGAGGAAAGCACTCAAGTCATTCTGGTAGTTAGGGAATAATGATATAAATAACAAAATACATTATTATAATATCAAAGAAATAAATTGCTTGCACACATTTAAGACTGCTTTTTAGATTCGCCTACTTTTCTTCTCACCCAGGACATAATGAAAATGGAGTTCCATCCATGTCTTGTGTTTAAAAAAGCATAGTTAAAAGTATTCTATGAATGACTGGTAAGATAATAAAATAAAAAAGAAGCCAAATAATCATTTGTTTCATCCAAATGACTGTCAGATTATTTATTCAATCAGCTTTATGATGTAGAAATCTCCAATTCTGACGGTATAATGAAACACAAACAAAGCGTAAACTGAGTATATCACAAAAAATATCTTTATTCAAATAAAAACCCTAATATCAAAATTCATAACGTACAATAATAGCAAAACAAAACACAAAATAAAGGAATTAAATTGAGGAAAAAACATTTCATTAGCTAAAAAGAGAGCTGCGTGGAAACGGCACAGATATACCGAATGCCAGAAGTCTCTTCATTTCTAAAAGTGGTAAGTAAAATTGAATTTTATTCCGAAATTATGCGTAAACTTGCAGGACTGACAAATAATTTACGAAAGAACTACATGATTTCTAGAACGCAAACGAAACACTGTGTCCTGTACCCAAGGTCCCAAGGAACCATAGAAGTGTAAAGTGTAGATATTTTTTCAGAACAGTGCTGTAGTCTTTTAATCTTTACAAATCTCTAACTGTGTAACACTCAGTGGTGCCTTAAAAAACGAATAAGAATGGAAAAACTGTTGAACAGTGAGAAATTTCAGAAATTACTAAGTGCAATCCGCAACGATAGCGCGATCTAGTTTGTTGTGCTACCTAGTATCTAGTAATAAAAAAATATGGGGTATCGCTTTTTCAGTTTTCTCTGTGCCATGGTTGCAACTCTCCCCTATTAAACCGGCAGATAAGCTGGGCTACTGTCAACTCGTACATCGTTAATTTTTGGGAGCTCAAGTTTTTATTGTTGGCATTTTTTGTGGGAAATGTACGGGCGACACGTGAATGATGTGACGCAGTAAATGCATTTATCACAAGATCACAGTATAAACGAGGCTTTATAGTGAATTTGAAAGCGAATTTAATCACGTTTGCTTTTGTGTAAAAGGGTTTTTCTGGGCAGTTTACCCACGTTCAATATTTTGGAATATTGTACTGTTCTAAAACGAAAAATATATTAAAGCACGGCCGGTTCGAACTAATGTCCATACGTTTTAAAGTCAAGGCACTACCCCACTCTACTAATACTGCTTGATCTGAATAATTTTATTTTGCCTTACCTCAAGCTTTACATAAATCTTATACCAAGAACAAAACAGCTGGCCCTTTATTACTGTCATTATGCCCTTAACCTGGGCACGCGAAACATTTCTTACCTGCTCCTGAATCTTCCAATATTGCATCGGCTTACGTATGAAGGGGACTCCTCACTAACCCTAAATATTCACCGGGGTCTGAAAGACCCGAAATTAAAACGGTTTTATTAGTTTTTAACGTGATAGTTTTGCATTGGGAAACAAAATGAAAGGCAATAAAATTATAATAAATTTATTTTTTTTACGTTTTTTTTTATTCAAGCGAAATATTTTAAATCGCAGTATAGGTAGCCTGTTGTGTAGAAAAAAGATACTTAAATGAAACAATATGACGACTTTATCTCAGACAAAAACTCTCCCAAATTTGTATGCATTTAAGATCATTTGCAGATTTCTAAAAGGGTCGTGTCGTCAGGGGCAAGTCCAATTGTCCAAATACGTACACCGGAACAAGGCCTCATTTTGTTGTTTTGGATTGGTTACTTCCTTCAGATTTACTATGTGGTTGCATTCTTTCACACTAGATTGAGTGAACCAGTGACACGAAATGTGTAGCACGCGGTGCCAAAAAGACCAGACGTCAGCAATCAAAGGTTAGCATAGAGTGCTTAAGGTATGAGATGCGCGCGTCTAGGGGTGCCTTCGGGAGGCTCTAGCCCTCCCCTCAGTGAAGTTTCAGGTACGGGGTCGAAAGCACGTGTCGGTACTACCTCTGCCTTTGGACGTAACGAGAAAAGCTATGTGAACCTTTAGTGAGTGTTGTGAAATCGTGATTGGACTTGTTGAGTTGTTTGTTCAATGGATTTATCGGGTACGTATTGACTGTCTTGTTGGAAACTTGTTGGTATTTTACTGCAATTGGAAGTCTGATCCAATTTTTTTTATTTAATCTGGGACTATATACCCACCTCTGGGTATGGGTATTATATGTAGTATTCGTTGTAAATAATTTGTAACATTGTAAATTTGGTTGGGAGTATGCTTGTGTTTCAATTACATGGTGGACAAATTTTGATAAAACTTAGAATAGATGTATGTAGATTGAGGTCTAGAGTAGCAGTGAATAGGACTTATTTCAGGTATTATAAATTTAAAAACTCAGCAGGGGAATAGATCAAAACTACAGGTTAGAATTGACGGACATTTATTACATGAACCTTAAAATTAAAATAGACATTAGCTCGTAAGCGATGATTGCTTGACGAATTCTGGTAGGAGCTTAATAGTATGAACATGCCCCCGGGCTTTGAAAGAACATCTTTCAAACCAAAACGTCATCTGCATTCGGGAGTGGGCAAATCTTGCTGAAAGACCTCCGAAGCACGCTGCTCGATGTCTTGACATCTGCGACTCGAACGATGCCATCTGTTCCAGGATGTACAGCGACAATCCGACCCAATTTCCACTTCAATGGCGGCAAGTTCTCTTCTTTTAGAAGTACAAGTTGGTTCAATTTAAGACTTGGACCCTTGCATGAACGCCATTTTGTCCTGAGTTGAAGTTCTGAAATGTACTCTTTGCTCCAACGAGCCCAAAAGTGTTGGCGAAGTTGTTCAATTCGTTGGAACCGGGTTAAAGACAGAGTAGAGTGATCTTGATAATCCGGTGACGGCAGAGAGGTCAGAGGGCGTCCGATTATAAAATGGCCTGGAGTCAGCGGCATCAAATCTTCGGGATCAGAAGAAAGTGGTATCAGTGGTCGGGAATTTAAAACGGCTTCAATTTGGACAAGCGATGTATTGAGCTCTTCATACGTTAAATGACAATTTCCCAACACTCTAACTAAATGATGTTTTGTCGACTTAACTCCAGCTTCCGCAAGGCCAGCAAAGTGAGGGGAATATGCAGGAATAAAATGGAAATTAATTCCGTCATTGGCAGCCTCTTCAGACAATGAACCACAGCTCGATTTAAGGAACCTTGACAGTTCATTGTATGCACCAGTAAACGAGGTACCGTTATCTGCGTAAATATTTATAGGTTTACCTCTTCTCGACACAAACCTACGTAGCGCCATTATAAAGGTTTTACTCGTCAAATCACCCACGAGCTCTAAATGAATTGATTTAGTCGTGAAACAAACGAAAATGGCGATATAGACTTTAACCAATTTACTTCCGCGTCCTTGACGTGAGGCTGACAAAATAGGACCTGCATAGTCCAAACCAACATTTTCAAACGGGAATCCAGCTGTAAGACGCTGAGAGGGTAAATTACCCATTAAAGGAGTTACCGTTTGTCCCTTCATTCGACAACATACTACACACTGTCGATAACAATGTCTAGCTAAACTACGGCCTCCTATAGGCCAATAGGTTTCTCTGATGGTTGCTAGGAGCAACTGAGGCCCTGAGTGCAATAATCTCCTATGCTCGTAAGTAAATAGCAATCTAGTGAATCTATGAGTGGACTGTATAAGTATAGGATGCTTTTTCTCATATGGAAAATCTGAATTTTTTAAACGACCACCAACACGCATTATTTTTTGATCGTCCAAAAAAACATTGAACTTGAGCAATGAGCTCTTTTTTGGTAAGTCTTTGTTTTGAATTAATAATTGATATTCAGGAAAGGATTCATTTTGAGACGTTCTTATTAGAACATTTAAAGCATTTTGTAGCTCCTCGCTACGGAGGTGACCAGAAATATTTTTATTTTTACATAGATTTACAAATCTCAACATAAATGCTACACTGCGTTTTAATCTCATAAAATTAGAGAATCTTTCAAATTGGATAAAGTTATCCTCACTTAGCTGAACAAGTTCTGTAACTTGACCGTGCAAAACAACATTAGGTTTTAATTCAGGTAATGTGTCAATGTTTGAATAACTGAAGTTGGCTGGCCAACATGACATGTCTTGACCTAAAAAGGCTGGACCTGACCACCATTTCTCCAGAGAGGGGAGGGAGGCGATATCTACACCGCGGGATACGTAGTCCGCGGGGTTATCATTCGTAGGAACATGTTTCCATTGCGAGTTTCCAGTGTTTTCTAGGATATCTACGACCCTATTACGCACAAAAGGCTGTAGCCTACTAGGCATGGTTTTCAACCATCCCAGAACAATTGTGGAATCCGTCCAGAAAACACTTCGAGCTATCGGTAATCTTAAGGACGCAATAGCTTTCTGATAAAGACGAGATCCCGTTAAAGCGCCACATAATTCAAGCCTAGGTATGGTCAAGGGCTTTATCGTAGCTACTCGACTTTTTGCTAATAATAATCGCACTAAAACTTCCCCTTTATTATTAACACTACGTACGTAGACACATGCACCATAGGCACGCTCTGAGGCGTCCGTAAAGATGTGGAGTTCTATGTATTGAGGTGAGTCACATAACACATGACGCGGGATGTGAATTTTATTTAATAATGGCAAGTTAGCCAATATTTCAATCCATGTCTGATGAATCTCTGGCGGCAATGTATCGTCCCAGGAGATTTTGTGCAACCACAATTTTTGAAGCAGTATCTTCATAACAACAACGCAAGGCGCAAGCAATCCAAGTGGGTCAAAAATCTGTGCGATCGTTGAAAGTATATCGCGCTTTGTGTTACCTTTAGTTGTGATGTCACTTAAAGGAAAACAAAGCTGATCAGACTGTGGCAACCAGCCCAGACCCAATGTTTTGCTTGATTCCGTAGCACCGACGTTTAAATCAAGTGACGTTTGAATAAACTCAGGTTTAGGGAGTACTTGAGGTTCGTTTGACTTCCACTTTCGTAAGTGCATTTGCGCTGAGGCGAGTGTGGAAGTCACTTGGTCTCGTAAATTAATTACCTCCTCGATATTATCTCCACCGGACAGCCAATCATCAACATAGAAGTCGTGGATGATTGCGTCGGCTACCTGCTTGTCCTTGCATTCTAAGCCCAGCTGATGTAGACATCTCGTCGCTAGGAATGGTGCGCTTGCTGTTCCATATGTAACTGTACACAACTGATAAACAAGCAGCGGATCTGACGACTTACTCCGCCAGATGATTTGTTGCAGATGTCGGTCATCAGGGTTGACACTGATCTGTCGATACATTTTCTCGACATCTGCGGTCAGAACATATTTATGTTGTCTGAAACGGAGTAATATTGAGAGTAAGTCGTCCTGCACTACTGGTCCAACCATCTGTAATTGGTTGAAACTGACACTTGTAGTAGTGGGACTACTAGCATTAAATACCACTCTCAATTTAGTAGTCGTACTGCTTTCACGCAATACACCGTGATGCGGTATATAATGCGCACTTGAATTTATCTCACCAGGTTGAACTTTAGTCATATGGCCCAAAGATTCATACTCACCCATAAACTCTTTATACATTTTACCTAATGTAGGCTTATTGTTAAGGCGCCGCTCTAAAGATAAAAAGCACTGCTTCGCTCGAGGCAAAGAATCACCTAATAAATCAGGTGTATGCTTTAAGGGTACACGCACACAGAAGCGGCCGTCGTCTAAACGTGTGGTGTTCCGTACAAAATGTTCCTCACAGGCCTTTTCTTCTGAAGAGTACTGAGAACCTAAACTCACCTCTTCAAGTTGCCAAAATCGACTTAATTGATTTTGGAAATCATCATCATCATGAAAAGTCTGATTAGCTGAAACATTCGTAAAATTACATTTTATTTGAGACGATGATACCTGACCGCCTTTAATGGGGCCTGATACGAGCCAACCTAGCTTCGTATCACAGAGTATCGGTTGTCCGTCTCCTAATTTAATCCGTTGCGATCCTATAATGTCCCAAAAGACGTCTGCGCCGATTAATAAATCGACGGGGGCCGGCGCGTGAAAGTGTGGATCTGCAAGGCATATGTTAGATGGGAGCCTTAAGTTAGATATATCTACCTGCGTGCTAGGCACGTGATTAGTAATCACAGGTAGAACAAAACAATTTATTTTTGATGTAAAGCTCTCGTCCAACGACTTCATTTCTAAGTGACATAGTTTATCAATGTTCGATGTAACGGTATTTATACCTAACACTGAATTGTTTACAGTTTTATAAGGCATTCCTAACCTTTCAAACAAACACTCGCTTATTAAACACGAAGTGCTACCGCTGTCCAACAAAGCGCGCACGATGTGCTGACGATTATTATTACCATTTATTTTAATTAATGCCGTGGACAATAACACATCGCCGTTATTATCTTGAGGTGCAGCTGCAACACTCGCCGACAGTGAGAGGCTAGGGTTCGTGGCGGGCGGGTGTACAGGATGCGACTCTGAAATCTGCTGCGTATGCGCATTTGAATTACAGGCATGATTATCGGTATGTAGTGCAGTGGTAGTGGAAACCGGTTTGCTATAATCTGATACATGTACCAGTGAGTGATGTTTGCGGCGACAAATTTTACATCCCTGCTTTTTGCAATAGTTAGCGTAATGACCGCTATTGAAACAGTTGTAGCATACTTTGAACTCAGGTAATAATTTGAGCCGCGCTTCGTTAGTGAGTGCTAAGAACTGAGGGCAATTATTAAGTGAGTGATCACTACTGCACTTTGGGCATACTTTAGGAGCAGTATTGCCTTTATTGTTGGTCGAAACGGAGACCATTGCCTTTATGTTTGAGCTAGATTTAGCCGAATGACTGACGGGCTTCTTTGTTTGAGACATTTCAATGGTCTCGAGTAAGTCTGCTCGATTTCTCAAAAAGGTGACAAAAATGTCAAATGAAGGCTTTTGCTCCTTAGTCAGGGTACCTTTATACTCTTCCCACTCACGATATGACTTTGAATCTAGTTTGTTACCTATAATATAAATGAGAAGTGTATCCCAGTGTGTAGTAGGCTCGCCCAATGATTCCAATGAACGTAAGTTTTTGTTGGTTTGGTCTATGAGACGTTTTAAACTTATAGACGATTCTTTCGTGACTACATCTAAGTTAAATAGTGCAGAAACGTGATTTTGTATCAAAAGCCGTTTGTTGTCGTACCTATCGCATAAAAGCTGCCAGGCAACGGCATAGTTTGTTGAGGAGAATTCAAGTGACTGAATAACAACCGCAGCGGCGTCTTCCAGTGAAGACCTCAGGTAATGAAATTTATTGATATCGTCTATATCGTCATTTTGGTGAATCAGACTTGAAAATGTATCATGGAATTCCATCCAGTTAGCATATGACCCATTGAACTTAGGTAATTTTATAGTGGGTAATTTGATAGGATTGTGACTACTAGATCGACGAGAACCTACCTCAGACTCTGTCTGTCCTTTCTTACAGTCATCCAATGTCTTTTTTGCCTGCGAAAGTACTTTATAATAAAGGCTCTCAAAGTCGTTTCGTTCAGACATTTGAGAAGACATATCCTCTGCGTTACACTCTAAAGCTAACTGTACCTCGTCATACTTATCATACATGGTTTCCATGCGACTTATACGCAGCTGTAATTCATTGACTTCAGAAAGTTCCAATGAGGAAGCGTCAAGAGAGTTAGTGTACGTAGAAAATGTAGTTAACTGCCCTTTATAACTGGCTCGTTTTCTGATCAGTTTTTCCAACTTTTCATCTGGCATTTTGGAAGCTGTTGTAGTCAACCTGGAATTTATACAAAGACAAGTTATTCACTCTGCTATCTGAATGAATAGTTCAAAACTTTCTTAACCTTTGTGCTATATTCTAAATAGAAGTATTAACCTTAATTTTATAATTCTTTAACTTTTAATTTTACTTAAATTACAAATTTAATGTTCTTCTTGAAACAATGAATAAGAAATATGCACTTAGATGATAACCAAACCTACAAACTTTAAATATGAACGCTCTAATAATTATACTGTAAATATGCTGATTTAATGAACAATAGATATAATTTAATGTTGCCCAATGTTGTTAAACTAAATAAGTATATAAATAACTGAATAAACTGTAAACATATAAACTTAATTAACACTGTAGTTTTACTAACCTTTTGAGTTTCACAATTTTAGCAAAATAATTAATACCTGAATAGAGTGTTGGGTAAGAAATTAATAAAAAAACACTGCTTAAACTGATTGTTGATGAATTGGAGCTTCAATCTCAAAATAATCGCCAAATCCAAAGGTTTTGAATTTCCACGTGGACTCCTCCAATGTCTCAATTCCAAAAACTCCAGTTTCTGGTGTTCTCACTCCAAATCCAAGTTGTATCCGCTGGTTTAACTTGTAATAAACCCATCCGGCTCGAAGGACCAATGAATAGGACTTATTTCAGGTATTATAAATTTAAAAACTCAGCAGGGGAATAGATCAAAACTACAGGTTAGAATTGACGGACATTTATTACATGAACCTTAAAATTAAAATAGACATTAGCTCGTAAGCGATGATTGCTTGACGAATTCTGGTAGGAGCTTAATAGTATGAACAAGCAGGCTATGTAAAAAGCTGGTCAAAAGCTGCAATTATTAGCATAAATTAATCAACTAGTCACCATAATCTAATTTAACAAAATACAATAGAATCAGCTGAGGGGCCGTTGCAAACGATGTATATTTCTTTAGATGACAACATAACATTTTATTAGAGCACTTGTATCAACAGCAAACAAGTAATTTAAAAATAAACTAACATAAATCATGGACGAGAATGCCAAACAGAGACATCATAGATGTACTCATTTAAACCCATTGTCATCTTCGATCTAAAGAAAATATTTTTTTACGTCCTCACACAAGCTGTTATTCCAAAAACAACCTTGATGCCTTATTTTAAAGATCAATCGAAATATGTTGTTTTGTTTGTTGTAACAAAGAGTTGTGATAAAACAGATAGCAGAAGCGTTACAAAGGTCTGTAACAAAAGGTATTATTGTGTTTAAACACAGCCCACGCTTGTTTTGTCGCCGGTTTCTTTTTCTGATACATTTAACTTTGACATTATAAAGGTGTTATCCCTGAATGTGATGTTTAAGATTTTTTTATTGTATGTATTTTTTTTCATTGAAAACAGAAAAAATAATAAGATACGTTTAATATACGAGTATTTTGACCATTCTACTTAAGTCATGTATGTATTTACAAACAAAAAAAAGGATTTAAGTAGTATATAAGTTATTAGTTCCCATAGTACCTACAAGCTTTGCTTAGTTTGGGGCTAGTGATGCTGTGTGAAATGACCAGCATTATTTATTTTATTTTTATCAAATCATTGTGTAACAGGAAGTTGGTGTAACGTTCATTTAATTATTCAAACTCCTAGCTAGACAAGACACATATTTTTAAATCTCGTAGCTTGGTCACTATTTACGTAAAAAAAGAGTTGTAAAAGTTAAAAGTATTACGAACATAAATTTGTAATCAGTTGTTAAAAGAAAGATCATATAAGACTGATTTATAAATTTTGAAATAGGAAAGAAAAAAGATTCCTGTTTTCCTGAAAAATAGGACATTGAATGAGATTTTTGATTGATAGTAGCAATCCGTCGCGTCGAGCGAGTATCTATTACGAAATTGCGTTTTGATAAATCTCCAAACATTATTATGGGCGGCGAAAGAAATGGACCCACTCAACTTGAAATGACGGTGACTGGCCACGTGTTTACACAATAATAAACCTTATTAACCTGTCTATTAGAGTTCAGAATCTCCTGAAATCGTAGTATAGTGAATAAACATTATGAATGTAATATAACATAATGGTACGCTTTGAATGAAGTGTATTTTAGGAAATTGACCAATGAATCTGTAAAACTTTTATGAATTTAGAGAAAATAAAAATAACCACCAATACCATTTTAATACATTTTATTTAAAAATCTTACTTATATTCCAGTGAACTTTATTAATTTAATTCGGAAATAACTAAGTACAGAAAGAAAAACGTCTGATAAAAGGAAAAGTTCAACAAAACAAATCACGTAACTTAAATAACTAACAAATTGTTCCAAAACTGTTTTCGTTTTCTATCAGAAAAAGCTTTCCACTTTTCAGCTGTCTTAAAAATGATTTAACTTTTATTATACCGCGATGTCGAACCTTTCACACTGTCCAAGAGCTCATAGGTTTTGTTATGATATACATATACAATACCGAACACTTTGAACTGCCGGTCTCGGCATCAAGCCTAAAAGCCTAAAGGCAAAAAGCCATACACCCAATTGCTTTAACAAACTTTCTTAGAATATTTATTAACATAATACGAGTAGGTACACATAGATAATTCCTCAAATTAAAATTAAATAAATAAATAAATAATGCTGGACTTTTCACACAGCATCATCTATCCCCAAAGTAAGCAGAGCTTGTGTTATCATATGGGTACTAGATGACTGATAAACTACTTATATACTTTCTGTTTGTAAATACATACATAATATTTATAGAAACACCCAGACACGAAACAAATATTTGTAGATCATACAAACATTTGTCCCGCCGCGCCGCGGGGATCCAACCCGCAACCTTTTGCGTCACAGGCGGGCCTTTGCCCACTGTGCTACAGAGGTCGTCGAATTGACACTTCATTTGTTTTAAGTTTCAAAAGAAGCGGGGCCTTATATCAGAATATTCTCACACGTAAAAACCATAACTGGTACAATGTAATGAAACTTATCACCCTCTCCCGGGCTATAAATTATGAGTTGGTATTTTCTCCCGTTTCGCCACCCTGAAGGAAATATGATCGCGTGTCGGCCACGGTGTCTGTTCGTACCCGCCTTTCGCACGCGATACCAAAATTTTCTAATACTTAGGTTGTGTCGACGTTACTCTCCTAGGATCACGATATCTCATCATTGGTCACGCCACTTCCAAAATAGCAAACCAATATTATCTTTAAAATGTTTGCTATGAAAATACAATATCCCAGGGTAAGTATCAACTTTGTACGATGGGCGGTAAGTGCGTTCTTACTTCCAAGACATGCTGTAAATATAACTATATAAGTTTATTTGGATATGCTTCAGTACTCTCCTAGAAAAACATCGTGTAACTTGTGTGTGTAACGTGTAATTCAAAGGCAATAGGAAATAGGTAATTAGTAACATTCATGATTACAATCTGCATAAAATTATGACTATATAGGGTCTTTCATTATAAACTACACAAACTGACAGGGCCTCATTTTTGGGTTGTAAATAGACGTTTGACCGTATCAATTGAATTCCTAACTTCAAAATTTAACATTTATTTATTTTTTAGAATTGTTGAATAATGATTTTCAATGAGAACAGACGCTCCGCCAATCGCAGTGCAGCTGCGTTATACAATAATGGGCTAAGTTATACAAGAAGCAACAATCAATTGAAAGGATAGTCTTTATCGATTTTCTCGGGATTTTCATAACCAAACAAAAAAAATCATTACATAAATATTTTTTAATTTATTTTTTGAACCCAATAAATGAAATACTCTATAGAACAGTCTCTCTATAAACATATGCGTTTAACATAAAACAACAAACAACTAAATTATTTTCAGAATTAAAAATTTATCTAAAACATTTGACTTCATGATTCATATAAAATTCATTACAGTGCCATTTACATTGTAAGCTTTCATGTGAAACTAAAGTTATACGAGCAATGTGAGGCGAGTAAGCTTTCTCAATTTACATATTACACACTTGATGAATCTCATAGCAAGTAAGCCTTCATTGGAGCTTAATTTTCATCGTACGTAGGTAGTATCCATACTTTCATACGAATATAATTATTATAAACGTGAAAGTAACCTTTTCACGCCTAAGCCGCTGAACAGATTTTGATAAAATTTTGCACGTGTATAAATGTGTATAAGTGGACATTATCATTTTCACTACACCCCAGAAAGGACAACTATAGTACTATTTTACAAAAAAAATCATAGGTCATAAAAGTTTGCGTGGAAAACCGAGATAATACCATTAAACACGTAAGGTAACTAGGTAGTTACATAAAGCAAATGTGTACACAATAAATTATCACGGAAAAACTTTTCTAAGTAATTGAGATACGTGTGGGGAACAAGGTTTGTACGATGTGTTAATTTTAGCTGTCATGCAATGAACAATATTATGGGGAGGGACAAGAATTGGAAATTCTGAATGGCAGGTAATCTTGCATGATGGGTATTTTTTTGTTACGCAACCCCATTTCCGTTTCGTTGTTATTATTTACTAAAACCAATAGCTTGCAGTTCTGCGCTGTCATTACTGCTAGATTTAAGAAAAATATAGCAAAAAGTGGCTTTAGTACCAACGATAAGAAGATCTAACAACCAAATTGCCAATTTATACGCCAATTTCCTCTAGCACTTACTCGAAATAGAAGTTGTAAGCACATTAAAAATAAGTTATTTTATGAGTATTCCATCTCACATTATGATTTATGACTCACAATTCCTCAACCAACAAAATAATGGTACTATTTCATCCTTTTAATTGACCCTAAGGATCGATGCAATAAAAGGGGTGTCATTTGTACTGATTTAAGTCGGTTCGATTCCCGGTTTCCCAAGCAAATTTTCGAAAATCTTTGTATGCAGTTTTCTTTCTTTTCAAAAATAAAGAAATGTTTTCTTTGAGTTAAATTTTCTATCTACAGTATTAAGAGTTCTTTCCCTCCAGGTGTCATTACAAAATTCCTCCCTGTATATATATCCCGACAACAACAAAACTCCCATACCCGCTTGAAATGACAAACATAAAGGAAATAGCATTTGACGCCTGCACTTCCGCAAAACGTCGAACATACGAAATGCATTTAGAAAGGTCAAGGCGACACCAAATCTAAACGTGAAAGTGCCAATTAGATTAGCAGGAACGCTCGACGTTCGTAAATTGTCCAGAGGGTTGTCTCTACAGCCCCTCGCCACGATATACAACAAACAGTATACACGGTACACATGGAGATCAATATTGTATACGTATATTGCACTCAGAACCTGGCCTCACAGTAGGATCCCTGTGTCGGATTATCAAAAGCTACCATGGTATCACAGCACCCAGACACGGAACAAATATCTGCAGATCATACAATCCTTTATTCCATCCCGGGAATCTAACTCACACACCTCCTTGGGATCTAACTCAAAATTTCCTTTTACAGGATTCGTAGTTTGGATGTAGAGTATGCCGAATCCACATACATATTTCTGTTTTAAATTGTGCATTTTCTCTTTACTTCCAATTCAATCAAAGGATCCATGCCTTATTAGTATTATTACTTATTATGTACTGAGCTTTTCTACTGAATTATCATTTACTATGTCTTCTCTCACTGTCTACAGTCTAACGAGCGAAAGAGATAGATGATGGGTAATTAAGCTAGGGCCGTGGTCAAGTTTACGAGTTTACTTTGCAGATGCCTACCTTTTGCGTTGAAATTGGAACCTTGATAAACTAATTATAGATAATTGTATAATGACTTTGGGGGAGTTATTTTGGTGTTATTTAGTCTTTTCTTTAGACAGTGAACAATTGAACATCGAATACTTTGTTCTGTATTTATTTAAAAGTAATGTATAGAAAACCAGCTTACACCCGTGGTTTGGCTCAGATCAGTTTAATGGAAAAAAATACTTAGCTAGAATGCCTATCATGCTACATCATGGAAAAAATAAAATTCAGAACAATACGTTTTTCATTCGTAAAATAATAACTTTAGCTTGTAAAGGCAGACAAAATGCTTTTAAAAGTCTTTTTGCTCAGTTTTGAAAAGCAGAAACGACAATCAATTAGTTACACACTGCGGTACCAATATTATGTCTTCCACTAAATGTCCACCCGTATTGAACAATAACAATTGTATGGACCTTACACCCCACGATGCATTTTTAAGAATTTAACCGTCCACAATAGACCCAATGATTACGTTACTGCGGTTATAAACGAATAACTACAACGTACTAAACGACCATTGTTTACATGGAAGTGGTTATTTTATCACAAATAAGTTCAGTGTCTTACTACGTTGAATTAAGGTGCATTATCCTGTTGACAGGATCTGACGCGTGGGATACAAGGATCATGATTTATATTCCTCTTTTGTTTTTGGCTATTTAGCTTGCACCGGTATCAATGAGACACAGTCTCGGAAGGTCGTTATTCTTGCATTGTGTCACTTGTATTGTCTACAAAACGACATCGTTAGTAAGTGAGCGGGTGGTCGTGTGCATTGAAATTCTATTGGCGTCATGATAAATCACAGACTATTCATATTACTAGAAACCATTCAAATAATTGTCTCGATAACGAGAGACATTTCCATGTAAATTAGAATCAGAACAATGTTCTAATCATATAGCTACTGTATGTAGGTACTTGAACGTTGAATGAATATTGAGGATTTGATAAGCCTTGTAACATTTTATCGCGTTCAAACCCCATTCAGAAAAACATTTTTTGTCACAGAATTATGTGTCAGCCGTTGATATATCGTAGTAAAGACAACAAAGGGAATCCACGTCCGTTTGTCAAAATAAAACGACATCGACCCACACGTAACATGGGATCACGAGATCCAACTGTCTATAGGTATATAGAATACGTATCGCCAGTTCGTTGCGGATCCCCAGAATCACCATGTGTTGAATATTTTTGTATCTCTGTGTATAAAGTTGTGATCGGTCCTAGAGCTTATTACAAAACCAAGTATTGTTGTCGAGACGGGGTGATTTCTGATGTAGGCTATTGTGCGATCACATTGAACAATAAGTGACCATCAGAATGGGCTCTTTGTTACCGGCAGCTGTATATTTTTATAGAGGATGTCTATTGGCCCGGATGAGGTATGGGTTTTGTAGTTGCATGTGTAGATTGTGTAGGTGTTAGATGGGGTTGTATATTCACTTTTAAACGTTTCCCATTCATAAGGTTTAAAAATGTACCTTTATTATACTTATATGAAATATTTTACAATTTTATACATCAGAAGCATAACTTTATTATTCTTCTGATTTATTATAACTTGAGCAGTTCACTATTGGATGTATCTTATAAAACGAAATTCGATTTGGCTCGATACTTTTTATTCTGTGTTAGTTAGTATTTTTCAGTAAGATTGCAATATGTTATTAGAACAATGACGTGGTTTTCTTTTTTTGTAAATACCGAGAAATCATAAAAACTGCTGCTATAAATAAGTTTTAAAAAGTATGATTGCCAAACCTTTACATTATTAACATCGCGCAGTACCTACCTACAAGCAAAAATATTGCAGAAAATTTGGCAAGCGCTTTAAACACACGCTTTTAAAGCAATGACCACTTTTACAACTTGTCCACAATAACCAGCCAAATAACCACTCAGTTTTAACGAAGGAGAGGCAGAATAAAATGGAGTGGCCCCTAAAAGATTTCACGGGCATCCGCATTAACACTACATCGATAATGAAGGTAGTGAAACCTTGGAATGGTTCCAGAATGTCTTGTACACTGTCTGGAGTAGGCTGGACTAGGGATGTACTTCATGTACTTACAAATCTGTGCTTACAACAATTTGATTCGATAAAATATAATCTTAAATAATTACGTTTGAAACTAAAAAAACGACTTTAATCGTGGACTCAGGACGCCGCGTGACTCAGGGCGTCAAGTGAGGATCACCAAACAAATTGAAATAGAATAGAAATCGAATCGATGGATAGAAGCGTTATCTACGCTTAGACTCCACGGTGTCTATGCGTTATCTGTGGTGTCTCCACCTGCGGTTAAGGGCATTAATTACTAAAACTGCATACATTTTACGACAAGCATCGCGGTCGTGAGTTCCTGGCATTAGTAAATCGTCAGTTTGACATAGGTAAGTAGTGCTAGGAACTCACGTGCCGATATCCTTTTATTGAAGTCGGTTAAAAATAGAATCACGATCACTCTTTTTAATATTTAGCTCTTTCATTGCACGGACAGAACGAAACAAGCTTTGGTTTTGAATAAGTTTTCTGATTGCTAACAGTAAACATTACTCCCAAAGAATGCTTCTATTTTATTCAGACGTCTTCAAGACCTAGGTAATTTTAAAAAGAGCTGTATCAAATCAATAATGCAGAATACGAGTATAATTGATGATTACAAACTTATTACATTAGAATAACAATGCCGCATTGTAATAGGTACTTAAGTATAAAATTAATGTATTATTTATTTATAACTAAAATAAAAAATATAACTTTGATATAATTATGTTTGGAAAGTATCGGCATTTGAAAGATTCTCCGACCTAAAGATAAGATCGACACATTGTTATTACGCTGTATCATAGACATGTTTCCTAATGAATAGAGTGTCAATAAAGAGCCTTACAAGATCGGAACAGATATCGTACTCTAGTAACAGCCATACAACATTTCGATTACTCGATTCAACATCGATAAAACCTCTGTTAAGTACATCTCTTAGCTGGACGTCGAGAGACGATGCCTCTTTACGAGCGTCTAGGATACACATTGCTCTTGAGAAAGTGTTGATTTTTCGTTGCTTGAGGCTTGATTAAAGTTAGGGGGAATAAACATGGTGACTGCAATGTTTGGTTATTCATTAATGTGAGTAAACTAGGGATCAAGAAAAGTAGAAGTAGGTGCTTCATTTTCATATTATTTATCTAAAATGAAAGTCTTTTCATATTTTTTTTTAAACCAAAACATTTTAATTCATATAAGTAATACAATTTACAAATACTTAACAAAAAAAATTCATTTTACATTTCAAAATTTCAAAACAAATTCTCATTGTCATTTTATGTTGTATTTACATCTCATGTATTCGATAACCGCAAAGTAAAGAGAAAATACCGTAATATTAGCCATTCTAGCTGCCTTGCCTGCACAAGTAAGCTGTACCTTCAATTTTGAATATCAAGTTTGTTCATACCAATGCGCAAGAAGTAGGTACTAAAATTCTAGCTAGTTAAGCGATAATATTCATGCTCCAACGATGAATTTTAACAACGTGTGCAAATGAAACCCGCTGAAGTCGATGCGAGGTCGGATGACTCGGATCGCTCGACTTCAAGTGTAGCTTCAGCTTCTAATAAGTTCAGGCACGTCCCGTTCGTGCTACTTCGGATATCAGCGTTCAACGTTCGGTGAATCGAAGATTTGCATAAGAAATGCTTGTGAAAGCATTTGTTCCATATTATTGGCACGCATTGACTGAAACTGAGTCTAGCGATTAAGTTTAATATACTTAATACATCAGTTATTCTCAAATGTGTGTTTTTTCTAAGGAACTCAAATAAAATCATAACTCACTTTACGTTATTTAAATTCACTCATTCATATGCAGTAACCGGGTGAAAATGTTTTTAATGGTAGTAAATTAAGCAATGAAAGTTTTGTACTTCTCTATCAAAGTGGTTTTTTTCGAAAAAGCGATAGTCGGATACCTATAATTATAGGTACAACAGTACTGAAATGATCATTAAACCAAGCTAATACTATCCAAAACCGAGAGGTTTATAAAACCGGAAGGTCAACGATGTAGTAAAATGACGGCTGGTGTACGGAAACACATCCTTCCGCCAGCAATAAAACCATGGTATTGTTTTATATTAGGTTCTTGTACAACCCGCACCTGGTTACAACATAATATTGTACTTTTACTACCATTTGTGCCTATATGATCCTAGTTTCAAGGACTTGGTTCGCGTTTCAAAAAACCTTAAGCGCTAAAAGAAATAAAATAGATCCCTATATATGTCCATGCCTCTGGCTGACTCAAAAAAAGTCTTGCTCTGAGCATGCTATGATTTAGTGCAAAATAAATGCAATCCATCCAGGTCGAGCAGGTCCAAAATAAAAAAAAAACAATGTGTCAGTTTTACATGAAGAAAGTAAACAGATGTCGACTTCAAGCAATGATAATGGACAGGAAGATGATAACTACGCTCTAAGCTTTTCTATGTTTGATACCTATGTTTACCACATCCAAGTTAGGCGAGGTCCGTATCTTATGTAATGCAAACATAAAGCACACTTGAATGTATGAACTGCGATAATAAGATGTGGCGCCGAGACGTAAGCTCTTGAGAGAAGAGCTGAGCTTATCTAGTAGGATTAACTAGTTCTTAGAGAACTGGCACGAGAGCAACTATTGACGTTGTTCTGATTACAGAAATAGGTCATGCTTTCGTTGAACGCAAATCTTTGTAAGGTTCAAGCTTTATCATAGCTACTTAGGTCTTGGTAGGTCACATTTTATTATTCCAGAGACATAATTTTGCACGAAAACCTAGCGAGAAATATCGTCGCACTTTAAAACTGTGGTCGTAAAATAGTAGTAGTAGGTAAGTAGATTCTTGTAGCCGCCTCAAAGTCAATTTTGTTACAGAAAATCATACATACTACTGATTTAAAGACACTCTGCATAATAATGTATGTTGTTATCAAGATTCATCATATTTTTAGACATCCTGAAGTCTATGATAAGACCACTTTTTAGAATATTTCCTCTAGTAAGTCTTTCAAATTGATATCTGAGGTCGTATTCGCGTTCGTTTTTTCGTTCGTTCTATGAATATTCGGATGCTTTCCACCACTATTTTTGACTTCAAAGGCCATTTTTTCAAACGTTAAAACACGGTCCTAACTTAGGATCTAATATTCCAAACCGTAAAATTGGCCCTTGAAGTCATAAATCGGCAGCATGTTGAAGTCAGCAATCGAGTATCGGCACATGTTTCCTGAGGTAAGAGCTGTTTTTTGCAATACTGCCATAAAACCCACATCTTTTTTTTCTTTAAAAATACTCAGGAAATAATACTGCCTTTAGACGAGTATAAAACTGCGAGTAAACTAGAACATGGTGTCAACAACATAAACATAAACAAGAGTTTCTACAGGGTGTTAGGTAAACTTGCTTTATTTTAAAAATATGCCGGTACAAACGGTGTTCCGTATGTTATTGTCTTGGTAAATTAAATTTTCTGTAATTGACGTTGATTATCATGTCCTCACATAACTCAGTTGTTATAATACTAGCTGTATCATTACCACTCTATTATTCAGTGTCACTTATAGAGAGCACTACGTACAATGACGTGTCAAAATTGCATCAATTTGTCATTTAACCCGCATCTCATAATAATGTATGACAATCGTGATATAAAGCTCCAGAAACATCTATATTTTTATTTAATTTGACAATACCTATTGCAACTAATGTAATGAAGTTATCCTACGTGTTCTACAATCCAATAAACATGAACGGACTTACCGTTATCTTAATTTGGCTTCAAAAAGGTACACTGCGTAGTGCCAAACTCATTAAAAAAACTCATTGAAGTGATGGTAGCAAAATTCAAAAACGAGATCCTAAAAGCAAAAGCCATTTACATAGTTCTATAGTTATAAATTGCTGTCTCGATCTACTTTCGCCGACGAATCTGATCTAAAATTAAACTAGATCAATACGGATTATTCTCGTATACTGCACCGGCGATGCAGACGTAATATTAATAGATTGATTAACCATTTTAAACGTTCTCTATAAACTTTTTATGGGGCAATGTTTGTGCGTCTGTAAAAACGAAATTGTACGAGCATAAATATGCAGCAGGGCATGAGCAAGTTGAAAAATACGAACTATATAGGATCAAGTTAGGTTTATAACAACTTTACTGTATGACTATTTTCTTTAGTTAAATAAAACATAATTTGAGATATTTGCATGCAACCTCTGCAAACGCACGTTTGGGTGCTAAGATTGGGTACACAGGTCATATTAGAGCACATCAACGAAGCTCTTCCGTATAAAGCAGTTGTCAGTCGCCAAGGCTGAAACCGGCCAGGAAGAAATAATAATAATGAGATATAACCTAATACGAGTAGAAAGAGAACATTATGACGTTGCTACAACAAATATAAAATAATTTAAATATTATAGGCTAATAGCGTTATTTTATAAACGTATTTTTAAATTAACCAAATATTATATTAGTGGTTTCGAAAAGCAAAGTAAAACTTCAAACGAAGAAGAAGACCTAATTGAAGAATTATGTCCAAGCCAGCTTAACTTCAAAAGAGAAATCCAAAGATTTGCCGCAGTCCATGCCCCGAAGATAAATAAAGTTACGGGAACTTCTTACCTTCGAAGGCCAGAGGAACTTTTGAATTTAAAGATTTCAAAGCGACTTAATTATCCTGTGAATCGGCGTCAAATCTCTCTTTAAAATTTGCGTCTGTTTTGGATATCACGTCAAAATGAATTTAGATAATTGAAGAACATGGCTTTATTAATACTTAATCGTTTGCTTCCTTATTGATGTTGAACTGGCCGTTTTCTGAGAAAATGTTTGCAGGGGTTGTTCGTTTCCCCGCACCCCTACCCTGGCTAGACAGTCCCGGCTCCTATCAAGTTAGTTGCCTCTCAGCCTTCGTGAGAGACGGGTGTCGCTTGATTCGAGCGTGTGGCGCGAAATTCAAAACATCGATGTGCATTGTGACTTTTTTATTTGTGCATTGAAAGTGTGTGGTTTTAGTAACTATTTGGATGTTTTATGCTGTGAGTATTATTTTTTCTTTAATAGTTTAGTTTCTAATATTTTCTGTTTATGAGTTGAAGTGAAATAGTGTGTGAGGTATTAAATTTAATTTTCTATTGTGTTCTTACTTCGTTATTTAGCGAAAGAACATAAAATTTTGTCACCATATAAGTAAACTTTTTAATTTGCTTCGTTATTGCATTGTAATAGGTAAATGTTGTATTGATGAAAATATTTCATGCGCAGTGCGTGCCATGCGTTCAATAACATGACTGTTAAACACATTTAACCGATTCGCACAATGGTTTTTCAACTATAATTATTAGGTTTATTCTGTTTATTCTAAAAAGTAAGTTAGCTCGTATTAGTGGTCAACTCTGGTGACGGAGCTTTTCAACCTTCCTCATGGCTTAGCGGCTTATTAGCCGGGATACACGGAAGCGCTCAGTTGATAATGCCACCAGCGGTCACCCATCCACTTTCTGACCTTAGATAATAAATGGGTCGTGTTTCATGTCATCTATTTCAATAAGCTCACGAAAATTTAAAAAAGTCTTGAATTTTTAGAGTAAGTTAGGGTAAAACTACTTACCAAAATACGAGAAAAAATGCAGACATCTGTATATTTTGTCGCAATGCCAAGCACCTATATCACAAAAAAACAGATGTCAAAATGTACTTAAGACGAAAAATAGTCATTTAGAAGACATTTTGCGGTGCTCTCAAGGGTTTGCGGGTGAAAAGGCGACTTCCGTCCGCCACTTACCGACGCCGCGAGCGAAAAGATGAATTAGCAAAAATATCCTTCGATTCAAGGAATCTTTGCTAACTGCTTTTCGATTACTCTAGACACTTTTGATTCTAAAAAAATAATGGGCAAGGATGGTTTACAAAATTTTTACTAATATTTGGTACCAATATTTGTTCCGGGTCTGGAGTGTTGTGATACCATGGCTCTCATAGTTTTTGGTACGAGTACCTATGACACAAAGAATCCTGGTGTGGGGCTGTAGGATGAGGAATTTTTAAAAGGTTTATTGATTTAGTATCATTGACAAAACCTTTTAAAAACTTCAAAAAAGACACAATCCTGCATGGACACAAAAAAGTTTTACGTAAGTGTTGAGTAAATTCCAATGATACCATGAAAAATATCTTTATTACTTTTACAGTAAAGAATTTGCGACTATCCTTGCAAAACCAGGGAAGGCTTAATACAACATTTTCAAACGTAAGTTTTTATACGACTTGGCTGTATCCCAAAATCATTTATCGTAACTTAATTTAATCCCGCGACAAACAAAAAGCTTTGTTGGGTAATGCTTTAGTTTCATAAAAGCGGTGACTGCCTCAATACGGTTGTTATAATGCGGTGGTGCAATAGGGACATACATCACATTATGTAAGGGTAATTAATGTAGGTAGAGAAATAAAGAAAAAATATTTTGATTACGTTTTTTAGCACTCCCAAGAAGTATTCCTCGTATATTATTATGATCTCAACCAAGGTCCGGTAGATATTCTCTATGATTAGATCCTCTGAATATGTAAACGCATATTTTGCAGAAGTTATAGTAAATTTAAGTAAAGTTAAGTAACAACTTTATTTACAGAAACTAAGCTACTACATATTTACATATATTTACAAAATACAACAGGATTAGTCAAGCTATCTAAGGATCGTTAGAAACGATCTATAGATAGCTCAACTGATCCAGGTCACAGTCAGTCGGAAGCGGTAATAGTAAATAGGTGACAGAATGCAAATCAATCGCCGCAGCTGGGATATGCTAATAACGGTACATTACGAACGTCTTCAGAATTTACCGGTGTTTTATAAACTAGGACTTATCTCGTGTAGCAAAAAGCCGGAAACGAAGGCAGTTACAAATAGATACATTAGTTCTTGTAATCGTGCCATCTGATATATTCCGTGGTAGCATTTTACTCGCATCGGAAGTGGAACGTACGAGGAAATAGAAGCTAGAATACTCTGTGCTTTTGCTAAGACTAAACCAAAGCTTATTTTGCTGAATCATCCTGATTTTCAAAATCTGGTAATTATAATCCACCACGTTTTTTCAGATGTCACTGAGCACTTTAGATTTTTTAATCCATTTTTGCAACTACATTGTGTGCAAAATTTACATGGAAAGCTCCAACCTGCACTTACTTCTAACGCTTTTGTCACTTTTGTTCGTGAGTAGTATGAAATCTCCTTAAAAAGTTTACTTTGTCCAGTCTGGATATCATTTTTGTCATCATAGATCTCAGAAAACTACAGCCAATAAGAAAGTTTATACAGCAAAATCGTTCACCACTTAACAAATACTGCGACAGTTTAGTGATATCGTTGATATTTAGAGGCACTATAAAGATCCAGAGGTCTCCAACGTTAATAGATTTTTTGCCACCATTCAAGACAAGTTGTCGCAAACAATATTGTTAACGAGTTTGTATAAAAATAATATGTATTAAAAAATAAATAAATAATGGAATTTTTAGGCTGAAAGCTTTTTTCATAGTTCTAATAATCTTATCGCCGCGACTGATATAATGAGTATTTCGAACATCCAACATCCTGCAGAGAACACTGAACTAATATTAAAATATTCCAATTCATTGTTCTGATCTAGCAATGACTCAGACATAACTCAAAGAACAATATTTATCTCCATAACAGCAAAGACAACGTAATGCCTCGGATCCTGTCGCGGGGCGAGAGGTCATCGCTTACTGAACGGATGCATTTCAACTCTACTAAATATTTAAGAGTACAGATAGTAAGAAAGTAAGGATAATTGAGAATTTTAGATATTTTGCTCATGTTTTGTTCCTGGTAATCGTTGAATTTATGTGATGTACCTACTGCATCTGCATCTGCAAGAAATGGCACCTACAAATTGAGCGATTTCGTGCATTACACTTTAACTAGAGTCATGAGAAGGCAATCTTAAACTTTTGTCATCAGAGATGCCCATTAACTTATTTATTTTCAGTGAGAGGTTTTAGGCCGCTGGAAGGCCTCCGTCATTGCTTACGTTTTTATTCTTCTTTTATAGTTTTAGCATTTAGTAAATACGAGCATCGTTGAGGCTGGTACTATGATTATAGAACCTATGATGTCGTTGCCAAGGTTAATGAACTTATACCATGTATTGAAAGCGAAAACTTCGGCAATCGCGTGCCAGTTTCTAGCTATAGTTTGTTTTCGGGAAGCACGAATTCAGAATCAAATTATAAGTTTCTTAGTATCAAAAAGTAAATCATACATCTGTTTAAATAGTTAATTGTTGATACTATACGAGCTTCCATCCATGGCTTTAAGCACTTTGTAACATCATTCAAAGAATTCTAAGCTCAGTGTAGTAGCTCAATGTACTATTTTTGTCAGCATCGTTACTATGACACGATTATACAATTTTTGTTCCAAAATAAATGTTTTTGAATATGATACAAGTAGGTTTGTTTCAAAGCATGTAAGTCTAAAAAAACTACCTTATTTATGAAATTGTTAAGTTAAAACACTTTTCCTGTTCATAGTACAAGTTTACCATACAATCGGTATATTGTATGCGCATATTGACTACCTCGTCCCACTTCCAGCCCATTAGGATCTTCGTTTGCGAAACGGGAAATTAAAAACTAAAATATCGGCTGTTTTAACTTGCATGAATATCTTTGCATTTTTAAAAGACACGTGTTATTCATGATTTTTGAGTCATAGCCTGAACTTTCTCACCTTGAGGCTGTATTTTGCGTAAATTTTGAACATCAATTACCTACTTACTTACTTTATATTCTCATACAAATGCATGGTAAATGCGTTTATAAGAGTATATATATATAATAGAGTATACAGGGCGTAAAAAGACGTCTACCGAAGCCGAAAGGGGTAGGTACAGCATCCCAAAACACAAAAAAGGACTTTCCGAAAAAATCATTATATCCGGAGAAAACAGCGTTTGAAGATCACTGTTTGCGTATGTACTGGGCGCGTTTTTATAAGTAGATTGCTGGATTTTGAGTTTTAATTGTTTTTTTCTTTTACAAATGAAATGATTAGGTAGGTATGGTCTTATTATGTTGTACTAGTAGCAAAAAAACTAGAAAATAAAATAAAATGACGTAGCTAAGTCAAAAATTTTTTTGAGTTTTTTTTTCGATAAATATGTTCAGAATCATGGTCTGATTGCAATCCCTCAGTTTTCGGTAGCAGTCTTTTTACACCCTATACAGGGTGTAAAAAGACGTCTACTGAAGCCGAAAGGGGTAGGTACAGCATCCGAAGACACAACCAAATCCAAAAGGATTTTCCTTAAAAATCATTATATCCGGAGAAAACAGCGTTTGAAGATGACTGTTTGCGTATGTACTTGGCGCGTTTTTTTACGTAGATTGCTGGATTTTGAGTTTAAATTGTTTATTTCTTTTAAAAATGAAATAATTAGGTAGGTATGGTCTTATTATGTTATACTAGTAGTCAATAACTGAAAATAACATAAAATGACTAAGCTAAGTCAAAAAAAATTTTTGCATTATTTTTTCGCTAAATGAGTTTAGAATCATGGTCTGATTGCAACCCCTCAGTTTTCGGTAGTTGTCTTTTTACACCCTGTATATATAACAATATATTGTTTATAAGAGCCCTTAGCCCCTTCCCACAACATAGCCTGTTTAATAATGAATATATTGAAATTTAAGCTTTAATCTTATATAACTAAAGCTTCAATATTTCAGAGTCACACATTTTGAAAATCCGATAAAACATCCAAAATGTATACTACATTGAAAAAAGGTTCATGAATTCACTTAGCTATCACTCTCTAAAAGCCAATTCATGTCCAAAGATAAAACAATTCCTTGACCTCGGCTATTGGTATCGTTTTCAGGATAAGAGAAACAATGAATTTTAATTCTGAATAAGAACCGAGGATCATAAATAAATCCTTATCTAATGGGTAATTGGTGATGTGGGCGATTGCTTCCAACCCCGCGCTATCACAACGTGAACATAAATTAAATAAGTAAAACTTGTGGACAGATTACCCTACTGTGTAGAAAGTACTATAAAACTGTGTGAATGTTTAGCTAGTTTTGTTATTACAACAAAAAAATAAATTATTGCTGTCAATGTGTTATCTAAGTAACAGCACAACGTAACAAACATTTGATCCGTTATAGTAATGCATTTGAATAAATAATCCTAAACATTACAATATTTTTACACACACATTACACTGCTTAATTTGATTAACTTTAAAACATTTTAAGATGACAATCGTCAAATATTTGTCGTGCTACGAGTAAAAGCCTTATCAGGTACACAAACATATCAAAAAAGCTTCTTCAGTAGTCTTTTGGTAAGTAGAGATAGCGCTGGCTAAAAAAATATTATAAAACTTTATGACAGAACACCCAACTTGTACCGTCTTATTACAAGAAAATGAACAGAGTTTAGACTAAGACTAACTAAAAAACTGTCCCTAGAAAACGATCTTTAAATACTCGTACATAGAACGCTTTTTAGTGGTAACAGTTTTGTTTTGACATGTGTCAACATGGGGTTCAACTAAGGCTTAACGTTTATGTAATAAGCAGCGTAACGTTTACTTCAATACATGTGGCATCTTTTTTTAGAAAATGCTTAGTATGAATAGAAAGCATTAGCGTGTTACGTGTAATGTGCTACCTATTTTAAATGCCATAAAAGCTTGAAATACTTGTGTAATTTGAAAAGTTTACTGTTTAATACTGATGATTTGATTTATCTTTTCCATTATCGTTAGTACGTTTTCACTGTTATTAATAGATAAATATACCTTAGCTTAGTGAAAATATTTAAAGATACTTTGAGAACCTACTACTTCTACTAAGTAGTAATATTTTGGGAAGAACTATCAAAATAAGTACCAAAATCAGAAAACGATAATATGAAAGGTATTCCCAAATTTTTGTCGCTAAAATGTCGAAAACCTTATGTAAAGGTTGCTCATCATGACCCTTGAACGACATCGGGACCCAAATCCACCATAAAGTCTATCAAAATCGAATAAAGCACAATTTTCCCCCATTACCGCCCTTCATATCTTCCGTCATTTTACGTATCGCTTCCGAGCCAGAAGAGGGAAATGCGTAAAGATGAAAATAATAAATCCGTATCGAATATGCACGGATGGAGCTCATGAAAAATTTCTTTAGCCAAAATACGATTCGTTGGATTCACGTGTCAGCTCATTCGGGACGATCCATCACCAATTAAATGCTGGGTTGTTGACGATACATTATTAGCCGTATTGCAAACGCTGATTGATGGTGCTGGTACCGGGAAACCGAAACGTTCCCACTCCCCATCCATAGAGACTTCTGTCAGAGTGACCGATCACCATCTCCGATCCACATTCAATTCATGCGGCATCGATACCACTGAATTTAATTATCTGCAATATCACCACAACACTTTAATTTACGAAACAATCTTGAACTTGCTGGTCCTGTGTTATTCCACCCAGGGGTCCATTGATAAAACCGTGCAATAAATTTCGGTAAAGCACGCAGATAATTACACCCATTTAACATCCAAACAATGTGCACCTGATATTATTAATATTTAGAATAGGCCGCTTTAATCACGGCCTCGAATTTGAGCTTAATTATTCCGTCCGTTGGATAATTAATTAAATAAAAGACGGCATGCTGGCTAGGTGAGTATTGAGCTGACTGCCATTGTTGTTGGATAACAGAGAAAAATCCGTGAAGCTTCCGCCGGCTAGGGTCCCCATCGCATTGTTTAGTCTCAGCTCTATTCGCGCAGTTTCATCGCGTGACTGCATTTATCATTCCCGTGCGAGAATTACTCCTAGCCCTAAATTGTTTATTGAACGGGCGTAAAATCGTAACGTCTCGATGCCTTTTTGATTTCTGGCGATGGATTTGTAGGCATTTAGCGATAGGCTGTGGGGTCGGTCTCGGTTCCCATGGCGATGGGGTGTTACGCTATTTTAGTGTGTCGTCTCAGGATAATTTATGGGCATGCACAATGTGAGTACCGCTTTTAGGGCGATGAGATGGTCTGAACCCATTTTTCGGAAATTTATCGCATCTTAAAAATGATAAGTGACTTCATTCAAGTAAATTACTGAGATTTATATTTCGATACGAAACAACGATTTAATTTTAGAACTCTCTTATTAATTTTGATAAGCATCACAATATTAATTTAAATAAGGTACTATTAAGCTACAGTTTAGGTTGCTTAAGGCAATTGAATGATACTCCATAAGATCGTTATCTTACCATAAAGACCTCTAATAACCGTAAAATTAAACGCATAGTTGGCTCCAAATGTAAGTGCACTTAACAAGTTGCTTTAATTGTTGAGTGTTGGCCATTTGTACTAAAATTATTTGTCAGAGCGGCTCATTCCGAAAATTGCTTCCAGATTTAGAGTTGAAGGGGTATGTTCAGGATATGCTCCCGCATTCCATTCTGAGACAATGCCAACGATCGTGAATTTAAATTCTATTAGAGTTGAACAACTCTGAATTTACTTACTACAAATAACTTTTGAGAAGGTCTCAAAAATATTCATTCAAATAAAAATATTTTAAAGCATTACAAATAGATGGTCTTGAAAGACCGGAATGTCCACTAATGTTTGGCTCACAAAATCACAAGTTTTATCTTTCCTTGAACTCGCTGCATCATAAATATCGCAAATCAGCGCAGACTTTCATATAACAAAACTCAATATCTTTTATGGCATCGTGCAATGTCATGGAAAAGGCAATGAGGTGTAAGGACGCGCAGCTGCCGGCATTATACTCGATAATGATACTGTTTGTTGCACAACGCACTGGTTTAGCGAAATTTATTCCTTAATGTGATGGAAAAACAACAAAAACTCCGGCAGCTAAAATAATAACTTATCCGGCTTTTTTCGTGTCGTGTTTATCCGAAAGTTATTTGTATTTTTTAATAAAATAATTGCATAGAATGTTACCTATATAGGTCGTTAAAAATGAACGAATAGTTTCAATAAACACAAACAGATTAACCTATAACAACTTTCTTAGCAATTATTTTCGTGACTGATGTGTACTTGTTCAGTACTAAATGATGGAAAATGTATTTTGGCCGGATAAAGAGCAACACTATTCTTGTTCGTTGGGGATACATTATGCACGTTATTACAATAAATAAAGTAATCCGTTTAATGAAATGTTTACGCGGTCTGCTTGAGGCATTCCATTTTGCAATTGAAATGTGGAATTATTTTGTCGTCTATTTTGCTATGCAGTTAATTTAAATCATTAATGCTGTATAATTTTTTTGATTTTGGTGAATTTTGTTGTTCATGTTTATAAGCATTTAACCATCACAGCTGATTTGTTGTAAACATAAAAATACCTATTAAAATATTATATGTTAACTTGCAGCCCTTGACTGTATATGAGCTTAACAAAGTCAAAATAATGCCATGTCTACACGCTATCCTGCTGGGCACAACATCCCTCTCAGAATAGATCAGTAAGTTGAGTATATAAATTAGCTGTCAAGACGCTAATCGTTCCGACAGGCCGCGATGAAACTTTAGACTCCATCAGTGGTTGGCTAAGGCCAACGTGTGCTACAACAGAAATAGATACACAATAACAGTTATTTATTCTTTTAGCAAATCCCTGGAGAGGCTCGTTATTTTTAACGAACATTGCTTTCAGTGCATGCATTGTTTGCTCAAGGATTTTGTTCTTTCGATTTCCTAATCCCGATCGATATAGTCTATTTGTACCGGAATCACAACGCATTCGGATTTCTGTATGGTTTTTAAAATCTTTAGCCAGGCTTAAATTCTTCAGTTTTAATACAAGGTTATATGGGTGGTTGTGAGAGTGTTTAGCTTTTTATCTTTACTTGTTCTTGACTTTATGCGATGAACTTCCTAATGGAGCTTGACTGTTAGATTAAAAGAATGAGTCACTGAAAATAAAGCTATCAAATTTTGTTTGCTGGCTTGGTTCTTCATTGTCTGTTTTGGTTGCAAACAAACATAAGAAACATCAAACTTTTAAAATGATTCAACCCGATCAAATAGGAAAATTGAATAAAAGCTTATTGAGTTTGACGAAAACTTTCATAATCTCTTGAATTCTGTATTCTAATTTAATATACATGGAAAGGTCAGTTTTATGCTGTTGAATGAGAGGATGCAAAATGTCCCCTCGGCTCTGATTCACACGGTTTTGAGGAAAAAAAGCTCGTCTCGTCAGCACAATGGGACACAATTACTAACGTCGACCCGTAATGAGCGTGGCAATGAGATAGCAATAAAATTCTCCTCACAATACGGCCGTAATTAGAATTAACTGTCTCAATGCCACCCACATCCGATCGACATCTCTATTTTGGTGATTCATCCCATTGGCGATAATTTCTGCGATTTGTTCATTTCACTTAATCTTTCCTTATTAAATTAGAGACTGTTACAAATTAAAGTATTCTGAAGCTGCGCAATTTGTTGCCACAAAACCCTAATGAAAACCAGACGTAATCTACAAAACATAAAACAGTTGGGTCATCCTTCAGGGATCTAAAAAAAGTAAATTGAAAACAGCTAAACCCAATACTGTGCTCAGACATCTGTTTACAAAAATAATGGAACAAAAATCTTCCAGAGAGCGAAAACTTTTTGTTGAACCAATTAAAACTATACAGTTACTTTGTGTACTTTCGTTATTGAAATTTGGATAGCCACTCAGACGGCACTCTAGGGGCTTCTGATTCTGTGAGAATTAAGAGAAATGAGTGAACAGAGAATGCTTGTTTTTAGGAACAATAAACTATTGTGTCTTAGAACCTACAGCTCTTAAATGTAGCGGTGCTTTTGTGATTCATAAACATGCAGGGTCTCAAATTTCGTAGCGGGCTTATGTTGCTTTGTTCAGAAGAAACATTGTATTTTAAGGTCTTGTGCTAATGAAATTGAGGTGCAATAGAATTTAATTGCAAGTCTTAGTTCTTTGTGCTGGTATTTAGTATATTAGAGAGGGGAGTGTAAAATGGAATTTACTAAAAAAATTATAAACATTTTATTTAGTGAATGAATTTACATGATTACATAATTACTTGAGTTTACCTTCTGAAATATCAAATTTAGATAGAAAACAAACAATAAAATGCTAATTTATTGTAATTAGCGTTCCCATAAATATTATGGCATCGAAACCGCCCATAAATTGGGTAATGAAACCGAGCTAAACTACACCAATTTCATGCGTAAACTAAAATACCCACTAAGCATTCAATTTAATAGTTTATAATACGCAATTTACTGCCAGAATAACAGTATAACAGCAATCTACCTAGAACATCTGATATTTGGTCGCTGTAATTGATTTACTTGATGAATGTAAATTTATTCGGCTAATAAAGTTATAAAGTTAAGGAATTTATGTTGAGTACCAATTCGTCAATGCTTCTAAGTAGATAAGGGTCAATTTGAAGAGACTCGATTAGCTAAAGATTTAAAATTACAAGTCACAGTAAATTGTTGTCCAGATTCTGTACGGAAAAGAACAAAAAAATTACATAGTTTAAGTGTTTTTACTGAAAATAATACTGACTGACGCCTCATAATTGATCTGTAAAATATCTAGATGCAAAATGCCAATAATGATAGTCTTCTTGTTGACTCGTGTTATGAATGACTAGTCTCTACTTTTTCGCAGATACGTACGACATAAAATATTCATACAGTAAGCATCGTAATATAGATGACATAGTAAATTACAAGATTTATGGTAATTATTACAATAAATATTGGATTTTTTATGCATTCAAACGTCAAGAAAAAGCTATCAATCAAGCCTTTGAAATTTAATCTGTACTTTTAGACCCTCCAATTAAGCATAATTTAAGATAAGCCTTTAATTTTACGTCACGGGTGGGCCCAGGAAAGTGTAAACCAGTCATTATGCTTTTTTAATGTCTTTTTACCTTTTGTCTTGAAACACATCATATTTCTTGAGAGTAATCCATAATACATGAGATCCCGTGCTCTTCATAGCAATTATGTATAATAAATCTCAACTTAGATCAACAGCTGATGCCTAAATATTATTTTTAAAATCATGAAGTCTACGGCAAATTGTTTCGGCTTTGATAAAACAAAAGCGACGAGAACTCAATTTTTTATGTGAAGTGCCACTTCAGTGACCTAAAATAACTCGACTTCGACTGTGACTGGCGTTATCATCAGAAATAAATGACCAATTAAACAATCTAATTCATTTCGGTCGGTCCTTGAAGGGGTGGAAGCATAAATCAACATGCCGTTGAGAGGCGATAAACATTTTGTGACTTCAAAACCAGGTGATAAAAAGCGTCCTCTTTTTTTGGATGGTGACCGCCAGAGCCTTTCAAAGGGTGACTTTTTTAGCTCTAACGGCTCCTTAATTGTTACACAGCACACCCTTTATGGTTAAGTATGGCCTTTTTTACAAAAAATGGACCTAAATAAATGACCCTAACGAGGACATTAGGACACTGCTTGAACAAAAAACTAATAGGTAGCCTGATCATTTATTTGATAAGGTGAAATACGCCGCATCAAAAACACTCAGCCAATATTTTTTTAAACGCACGCCACACATTAAGTGCTGGCTAATGGGGTAAGCAAATAGAAGTAGATACTCGTGTGTAGCGCCACAATGCAACCTCGATGCGGATAAGAGGGTCAATATTTTGATAGCACGCGTGCTGTAGGTACTTCGGAAGAAACATGTGGGCAAACATTGTGCAACATCGATACTCAATGTGGCCGTTGTGGTGTATTCAACATCTCGCTTCGGCAAAACAAATGTAACCGAGCTTTCGCCGCGATCATTCCAAGTCACGAGGAATAACCCAAAAATAGACATCTCGGATGAATCAGCTGCTAACTCGAGAAATTCCTGCACATCAAAGGAGACTTTCGCGGAACAGTATTTAATCTTTCTTTTACAAATTAACGATGAGTTATTTTGATTGGGGTATTTATAAATGAGGCAACGACCGTGCGTCGATACGAAACTCGCTTTTCGCGATCGTAATTACAATGATTGGATGTGATTGCTACTCTAAGCTGGCGTCAGTCACAATGGCAATCATTACACTATTTATGGTTTGAATCTGAAAGTTAAAATGCGGTGTAATGACTTGTAAAATTTGACACTTCGCCCACGGGTGGTGGGCGTCGAGCAAATTATTCAAACTTTTATTGACGGTCGAGATTTACACGCGCAGCTGCCCAAAGCGGCACAACGTTTATGGGATAACATTTTATGCAACATGTTAAAATAAACCTTGACTAAAAAATTTGGTAAAATGTAGTTTATAAATAATATAAGTACATATTTTTGTTTACCAGCTTCTGTACGCAATGCAAAATTTTTGTTTGTATGTATGCATTAAGTTATAAAGAGTTATTGAAAATAACATTTCAAAAAACTCTGACATAAAAAACATGTTAGCCGAACATAAAAGCTTATTTTTAAGATATTTTTAAGTCGTTAAGCCATGACGGGGGCCTTATGGCGGCCTAAAAACTCCGTCACCAGAGTTGGCCACTGATTCATACGAGCTTACTTACTTTATAAGATATTTTTCATTATTTCGACAAAAAGTCCATTCTTATGAGAACGAAGTTCCTTTTCGGACAGTATCGGATGGGGGCTAAACCAAAAAAAGTTTCCATCCACTTTGTTATTACGAAAGAGCGTTTCTAGGATTTAAAAAAATAATTTAATTGACTTCTAAGTTGAAACTTCATTCCAACCGTGTGTTCCACGACACTCACGTACTTTTTATTATATCACAGATACGTACTTCACGACACGATAAAAAATAAACCTATAGGTCAACCTAAGACTTACAACATTTTTGAATTGCAAAATGTTTATAAACTGGAACGACGAAAATAATTTACCATGTATGGGCGTAAAACAGGAAAATGTGTAAAACAATAGGTTTTAAATAGTGAAGTTTATTCTTCTTTGAGTTGTAAAAAGAGAGGTTTTTCAATTCTTGGGGAATCACTTGGTTAAACTTGGTAATTTATGTGTATGTACTGACAATATTTTCTTGTTTTTAGAAGTTTTCTAAAGTCTTGTAAATAAAACTTTACTTTGTGAAACAACTAAGATGTATTGTTTGTTACCAAACAAGCAGACACTGGTTTAGGTATACATTAATAACAGACAAGAATTTCTTCATCATCATCATGATCTACAACCTTACTTCACCTACTACTGGGGGTCTCTCTTTCGCTATGCCACTTCTTACGACCCGGCGAAGTCCACGACGTAGAAGAAGGAAGAAGTGTTTGTTTAGTCAAAGACAACTCGTGAAGAATTAGTTTAGTCTCTCTTTCTTTATGCCACTTCTTACGACCCGGCGAAGTCCACGACGTAGAAGAAGGAAGAAGTATATTTGTTTAGTCAAAGACAACTCGTGAAGAATTAGTTTAGTATCTCTTTCTTCATGCCACTTCTTACGACCCGACAAAGTCCGCGACGTAGAAGAAGGAAGAAGTATGTTTGTTTAGTCAAAAACTCGTGAATAATTTGTTCACTCAAGTCATAACATAAGTATTTATCAAGTCAACAGGTTAATTATATCATACTTGTGTCATCAAACAAAGGATCATTATTTTGTGTCCAATGAATACACTGAAACATATTTCAATGATATCATCGGCATTATTAGGTGTCTTCATCTAATGGCAATTAATTTGCAAATGATAACAATGCTTGTTGTTTTGAGTCTTGGTTATAAGAATTTATTGTTCATCCGTTAGACTTTAAATTGTAAGAAAGAAACAGCATCATCATTAATACGTACATAACATACATACATACATACATACATACGCATAAATAAAATTGAAGTGTTGGTCTAAGATTTCAAAATAAGTGTCTTTTCTCTATAGATTTTTATTACGTCGATTATTTTTTTTATTATTGTTGATACAAATTTATCTAGTTTATTATACCTAATATCAGTGATAAATTGTAGTGTGTAACTTTTCCAAGTGTACAATTGTATCATAAGGAATAAAATAAATGAAATGATACCAAAACACAATCAAGCTTTTGTTTAATTTAATGTCTTTCTGTCTGTTTGTCCGGGCTAATCTCTGGAATGGCTCAACCGATTTAAATGAAACTTTCACTAGAAGATAGAATAGGTTGTCGGACAACATATTGCTTAAACTTCAAATGGTCCCTGAGTTTTTGATCCCTACTAGAATCGTTTGGCACCAAAAAAAGTTCGAGTTCATTCATCGATATTTAGTACAAAATGTATGGGATAAGTTTTTGACGAATTCTGACTTTTCTAGTACTCAAACCTTAAATGGTCCGATTAAGTCTTTTGATCCCTACATGAAACTGAGTCGATTGGCATCAATTTTTTTTACTTTTGGCATTTTTGTCTCTGTACTGTAATTTTTTTTAGTACCTGTTCTCCGTGGCCTATCTTAAAAATCCACCCTGTTTAGGAAAATATAGGAATATTGTACGATCATTTGCAATGTGGAGTCAGTTAGATCATAAATCAGGAAACTCAAGGAAACCATAAAATGACGCTCAGCTTTGATCGCCAAACTGGGAACTGCAGTTCTTCTTTTAACGTTTTGACATCTCTATATTGAACTTTGAAGTTGGTGGCATGCATTATTTATACTACGTTCTGTTTGGTCTGCGCTTCGACGGTAAAATGCAAAACATCGATCGTTTGCTTCGCCGTGTGTGCTATGGCAAAATAGTATTCATTTGTTTTATTACAATAGTGCTGCGTATTTATATGACTAATTTTGTTTCAAAACATGAAACAAGCTTTTGTTTCTAACACCTAAGCAGCTCTTAATCTCAAAGATTATGCTGTAATCTTTTAAGCACTGCCTTTTATTAAATATTTTCTCACATATTCAATCCCAAATCCCAGATCATTCACAAGTCCATACTCTTTCATTGTTGACAATAATCTCTTGGTCTTTGTGAAGCCGCTTCCGTCGCTTACAATAGATGCATTGCAAACTTTGTGAAATGGGTAAAAATAATCCTCTACCCGAGCCCAATACATCACGCGAACTGTCAGTGGAGACCGCATGAACAAAAATATACCATTGTGAAGCCAGTCAGGCATTGTCCGAAACTTTGGCAAAAACTTGTGCAATTTCGGCAACATACGCACCGACGCAGACTAAAAAAACTGCGTAATCCTCTTCGAATGCCCTTTGTCAAACATACTTTTCACACGTCACATCTCTTTCAAAGCCTTCTCAATAGGCCATTAAAGGAATCAATCATAAACTTGTAAATCAATGTCGTGAACGATTGATGGTACAGGCAATTAAAAAACTAGCAGCAACGACAAATAAACTTCTTAGACTGATCCTAAATTGGATCGTATGGACTCTGAGAAGTCCCACCAACAATTAATCAATTCCTAAAGTAGAGCGTACAGTTCATAATTTACAAGATTGTAGCGATCAATCCCTCTTTGTGTGGGTCTACGTATGTCGACACCCGCTCCTTAAGCGCACCGTAAATATGGTAGCCCTCATCAAAACAAACATTATTCAAAAGTATGTTTTCATTTATTTTTGTAATAACACCCACGGTTGAAAAAGCTGCCGCGTGTGATCGCGCCGGTAACGGAGGTTTCGTGAGACTTTTCTATAAACTTATAAGGCTGCATTCAAAATATTTTCACTTGTTCGTCATAACACACTCGACTTATAAGGTCAGAGTCCCGGTGAGCTTAAACATAATTTCTATCGGCGAAATACTTGACACTTATATAAATGTACTTAGAGATTCCGTATAATCTTTAGACGTTAATAAAAAGAGTCGACGTCATTCTATGTGGTGGGTACACACGAGGCTCAACGCTTTAGTACGTTTGCTAAAGTTATCTCGACCGCGCCTTAGAAGTAAAAAAGTCAACAGCCTTATTACTGCTTTGAGCTGCATAGTTTGTCCGGAGCATGCAAAGCCTCGTTTATCTACTGTGTATTGATTGTTTTACTATCTGCATTTTTCCTGTAAAAGCGCTTTGAAAATTCCGCTCTACTTTCGCCGTCTAGTTCAATTAACCGTCTCTTTTTGTAGGTTTTATGGCGTCGCGCATGGTTTCTATAGAGCCATTGTTTATGTAAAGTGAAACATTTTTTGAGTGTACTCTGTCATCAGTTGAAGTGGTAATAAATTATAAGCTAACCTTGGCCTGCGTTTGTTTTAGTGAGCGTTAGTTTTTGAGCACATGTGCACCGTGAGAACTCGATACATAATTATAGTTTATTTATTTTATGTCTGGTTCCTTAATAATTTAAATTACTGTTTAAGTAAATTCATAATCTAGACCGAAACATGGTCAAGAATATGGTGCATTAAAATAATTGTGCTTAAAAATATTATATATTAAATATATTTGTGCTTATTTAAAGTGAATTTATTTACCTTTTAATTCCCATAAAACAGAACTCAAATTGTCAAAGTATTATGTATTATCTTACTATAATTTATGTTATGGTATGACGAACGCAGGTACTTATAGGGGTTAAAATAAATAAAAAACAACTGAATTTACCTTTGATTATATTTCGACATAAGAATAATAATTTTAACATCATTGTATACCACTAAGCTTAAATCACATCCGTTATCATGTTTATGCTTTATTCTAAGTTCCTCTGATGTTTATATCCCACGGATATCTTATCTTAGAGATGGCTACTGTGAGCTATTTTCTCGAGAATATTGAAATATGACCGGACTTATCTACAAGATACGCTTATAAAAGGATACTGGCGTTGTTTGTCGGCGAGAAGAAAGCCGAGTGGGAGAGTAGAAAAACGAAGCTTTATAGTAGGTAGGTATATAATTGGTTAGTAGCCATTACCACAAGATGTGAATATGTCCATAAGTGTGACAGTGTCGCCAGCTTAGTAGGTGTGGTTTTATCAGATGGTTTTGATTTTATGAAAATTTGATTTTCAAAGACAGAATGAAAGGTGGAATATTTCAGAAGATAGTTTTGCTAAGTTGTTTATATTTAGAAAGTATGTATTTAAATCATTATTTATGGGTCAAAGTAGGTTACGTAAATTTAGTTAATATAGTCTGATGCTGTTTATACAATATGAACAATGATTTAACATAGCATAACCAATATTGTTTGAACAAGTCCAGTCTAAATCAATAGACGTAAGCCACTCCAACGACGGAAGTTGTCAAAAGCAGTTGAGCGAGATAAACTAATTCAAACTAGTCAAAAGTTATATCAGGGTCATGTACTACGACCTATAAGGCAATCTTTATTCAATCCCAGATATAATATTACCCGCAGAATTGTTTACGATTGAAATCCTGTTTTATATTCACCCTTAACCTCATTTGAATAGAGATTGAAATCATTTCGGCAAAACAATTTTTCGACCCATATTTGTTTCAAATTGACGCTCAATGATTAGTTCGATGGAACCCGTCAATATTAATTGAATTGGTACTTTGAGTTTCATAATTTGTTTTGTAGAAATAAAACGGATATTGAATAAATTATTTGAAATCCTTTAGCCAATGTTTTTGTTTTTGGGAATAAAAGAAACAAAAAAAGCTTGACAAATATACGATTTAATAAAAATTGTGGTGTAAAATAATTTTCTTTCAACGAAACGGGAATAAAAAAAGCTGACATAATTTGATGACGCACCATGTTTTATTTATTCCATGCTTGGCACTGTTTTCATAATTGAAATGCTGTACCAGATTCTGAATATAAACTTGTTTTCTGTGAGGTTTCATAAATAAATTCATAGTATTATGTAGAATTGTAGAAGATACAGTAAAGTGTTCAGATATCTCTTCACTAAAGTATACATTTTATAAGGACTAAGTTTTTACTCGATTCTACAATCTTTATAATGTTTTTGTGATTACATATTTGACCCAGTAGGTAAAATTTTTTGTCAATATTGATTTTAGGAAACAAAAAACAATGTTTATTAGTAAAGTAAGTTTTTGGTACAAAAGCCTATCCTACACTTTGCCAGAAACAGTTGCTACAGCGGCCAGAGCCATAAGTTTATATTCATACCGATGGGACAAAATGTAGGTTTACTTGTAAATTTATCCAGCCCACATTATATCGAGAATGATTTTAAACAGTGCGTAAATAAAAATGCAAACATCACTACAGCAAGAAAATTACCCAACGCAAACTGAGCCTCGATAGTTTGAGCTTACCAACTGAGCCGTGCACGAGGAATCTTAACTCCAAGGAATTAAGACCGAGTTTTGAACCTCGCGTAACCGCCATCATGTAATTAAAATCAATGACGGATTTTCATCCCACTCATATAATAAAGCTGAAAGTTTGTGAGTTTGTTTAGATGTTTGGATGTTTGTGTAAGGATCAAGCTTAAACGACGAAACAGTTTACAATGAAAGTAAATTTTTCTGATTTTGTAACTCCGTTGAGAAAATAAATCCATGTTTTATTTGCGTTTACCGATTTAAAGAGTTCTTTCTACAAAAGCTCCAAATCTTCATTGGACAGATGTTTATAATGCTCTTGATAGTCTAAATAAATATTTTCAAGTTGTTTACGTTGATGCAAGTCCAGGAAGTGTCGCCACTGACGGGAACGACGGCTGCTTATATTATTTGATTAAATACGATGTAGGGCTTATTGAGTCACTGTTAGAAACGTTTACCATGGACTGTTTTATTTTGGTAGCAAAATGAAACTAGATAATAAGAACTGGGTAATATTAACCTGAAAATATAATTTGAATATTTTTTCTAAAATTTCTGTGATTTTTGATATCAAACAGTAGTTAGTTATATTTACGCACTATGTATCCATGAATAAATATATCATCCTTGATCTCAATAAACACTAGGTTAACGTCATAAACCTTTTTAAAATGAAAATTCATTGTGTAATTTGAGGCGAGCGGGTACTCTTAACTCGTTAACTGTTATTGAATAAACTGAAAAAGGTTTAAGGGATAACATTGTTTATTTTTAACCTTTCATTCCTTTTCCGTATTTCATAATAATATTTTTAGAATGAAAACTTTAAGTATTGGTATGTACTTATCGTAGGATTTACAAATTGAATATAAATTAATTAATTCTAGCTAGATTTTTATACTTTATTATTAAGTAATACTTGTATTTTTGTTACAGAGGGAACATTAAAATGAAAAAATCAAGAAACTTCAATGACAAGGAAAAACCATCGTGCTGAAAATGTGGTAGTGGACCACCAAAATGGAAATTTTGGCTGTAATAACATCGACTTTAGGAGTCATTTGCTTATGTCTAGGTAAGATTTTTAATATCTATACAAAATTAATAATCAATATTCTTACCCTGCAAAAGCTCCAGAAACAGTTTGATTAATCCGTAATAATGTCTTCTCACGCAAACAAATTCCAAAATAGTCGTAAATTAATCAAGTATGCTAATCAAAAGTTTCAACTTAATATTAATATCAATATGATACCTAATTAACTAAAATTAAAAATTAAAAAACTAAATTAATGTTAGTACATCAACAGACATTTAAGCTGCCCTATGTAATAAGTTGGTTGTTTGGTTTCCACAAAGTTTTATCGTATTGTCACTAAGAAAACTTGGGGTGGCACAGTCTTTACTTAAAATAAAATAAGCACCAGTCAAAGTTCAACCGTCGCTAATGGCATAGTATTCACCCTAAGTTCACCCTCCCAGGAGGTTTCAATTTGATATTTAGTGCCTTGTCGTACCATCTAAGATTTGTGGCTACACTTAGCTTCATAACCCTCCTGCTTGCTAGAACTGGGTAAAAATAAACCGTGTCACTCGCGTTTTATTGTTTTTATTTGTCACAGAAGAAAAATGGGGTTAAGTTCAGAGATACGGTAACAAAATTGAAACAATATTTTGTTTTAGTTTTGTCTAGTATAGTTTTATTTTATCTGGGCTTTGGCTTTGAAGTTTTGTCTTAGCTGTCAGAAAAATAGGTACTATAGGTATTTATGCTAATAAGCTTGTTTTTAAGATGCAATATCCAAAAACGCTTATTTATAACATTTCAATCAAAAAACATCAATTTTTACCGGTGAAAGGCTACAGTGTTCCTGACCTGAGTAACTTAAAATCACGTGGTATGTTACAACCAACATTTGGTTGTAACATACCACGTGAGCAAAGCTGTAGGCTGAGTTCTAGTAATTTAGTAAAATACACTCAAACTATGTTATGGTCTTACAAACGGCATATATATTTCAAAGACAGCTACAAACGTTCTAAAACATATAAAACAGTAAGAACCATTTACAAATAAACACCACTAATGATGCCCCTGGGACTAACAGAAAGCGTAACTTATTGACAAATCTCATTATGTTAACAAAACACACATGCGCTCCTCGTCTGTATAGTGCATATTTTACAATCAACAGTTTATAAAAATACTGCTTTTGGATTGTGTCGAACCCCAGAAAAACCGTGACACTGTGATTTAGTTTACGTAGTCTATGATGTTAGGGTTGCCATCAGTTTGCAGCCAAGGTGTTCCATCTCATGATATTATTTTGTTTTTGATAAAATTGTGGTTCGAGAGATTCATTTAGTTTTTTAACAATGTACAAATCTGATACCAACTTTTAATAATAAGTATACCATTTTAACAAACCTCACAAATAAAAGCTCTATTTATTAATAATAATTTAATAGTTTATTTTTACAAAATATAGACAAATATACAGATAATTAAGACAAGTAAGTACTTACTTAAACATTAGGTTATTGATATATTGATGTTTTCGTAAAATGCTTTGATTAAAAATTTACTATTGTACGTCACAACGTATTGTAAACGTACTATTGTACGTTTGTTGTGTTGTGTATTGTCACGTTATTACGTGAAATAAAAAACAGGATCACGACTAGAGGCGTACAATTATCTGTAGGTAATAAAAATAAAGAATAAATCGATACATTCAAACTAACAAAAACGTACGTCAGTGTCGTGGACTCGGTTGTAATGAAGCAAAGAGTACTTTTATATACTAGGAATATAATAAATTAATTGTCAATTAGGTATCCTAGAAACGCTCTTCCGTACTAACAATTATACAATCTATGGACTGTGTCGTGGCTGCGCATTTCGCACTGTGACGATTTGACATATACATGTATCGTTACGGTAAAATGGAACAATTTTTATTTCCAGCCTCAATCTTTTTTTATTCGATACCGTCCGAAAAGTAACTTCGTTCCAAAAATCAGTTACATGACAACCCTAGTTGCAATAGAAAAGTGAACCCCAGCATATCAAAGCGTAAAGAAGTTAAGCTAATGTTAAACGACGCCTATCTTTTGTGGCTAATGCGTGATGGATGCTGCGTAAAATGCGGTGAAAAGAAATAATAATAGTCAAATTCACTTTTGAGATCAATAGTGGCAGTAGGTAATGTATAGTCAACTGGAAAATATAAGCAAATGTGTCAAATATTTATACTTTTTAGAGAAGATGTATACCAACTAAATGAAGTTTGATGAAATACCCCAGCTCGGCTAAGTTAGCGTTCTAATAAAATTGTGTACCTTGAGTACCTACCGCACATTTATCCGCTTTTTTAGTGTGTAGATTTTAATATGCTTCTATCCCATAGTAGATGAAAAAAGTATGTGAGTGTTGTGGAACACTTGGTTGAAACGAAGCAAAGAGTACTTTTCTATACTGGGAATATAATAAATTAATTGTCAATTAGGTATCATAGAAACGCTCTTCCGTACTAACAATGTAATTATCTATGGACTGTGTCGCGACAGCGCATTGTGCACTGTGACGATTTGACATATACCTAGGTACATGTGTCGTAACGGTAAAATGGAACAACATTTTTTTTCCAACCTCAGTCTTTTTTTTCTTCGATACCGTCCGAAAAGGAACTTCGTTCCAAAAATTGCGCTACGCTCAAGAAGTCTGTGTTCTATCCTAATCATCAGAATCATTAAGATTTGTAAATTCACTCTAGGGACTACCTGTATAAAATTCTATGATTCACTCTGACTGCTGCGGTAAGGCGCTGCGGTTACGGGATCAGTTCCCGTCAGGGTAAAATTTTATTATCCAATTCATACATCTTTTGATCAATTCTTACAAAATAATGTCAAAGATAAAAGTTTGAATTTCGAAAAGCCAAATAAAAATTGAAAGCGATAATATTTAAAAGTGTTCGACCTCCGCTTTCAAACCACTAAATTTTGTACCGACGTTATAGCCCCTATAAAACTGACTTTTATTTACGGTTTCAAAGAAACGGAAGTGAAAAATAAAAGCTAAGTTTAGAAAAAGGTAGCGCTTGTCTGATCTTATCAGGAGTATAATAGACAGGACACTAATCAGCTGCTATCAATGAGAGACCGCAAAAAGTTTTGTGCGAAGGACTCAATACCCAGTTTGCTTAGAATCTACTTGGAAGATGAACCTTTTTTGCTATTGAAAGCGGTTTTTTCGGCAATCGACTCTCGAGAATATATTTAAAAAGACGTGAAGTAAGCTTTCTAATCTACTATATACCTAATACGAATCTGAATTCAATTATAAAATTAAAAAAAAATAAGTACCTACTTGAATTTCAACAATAACATTTTCTAAATCCTACTAAATTTTACATTCGAAAGGTGCAGAAAATTAATAGTTGAAAATGGGGTGAGAAGAATTAACACAAGTACACCGGTTTTTTACTTAAAGATTTATTATTGAATATTTTTTTCTAAATCAAAGTTTTGCATTAAAATTTTACGTAACTTTCATCTTAAAAATATTATTTATTTTAAACGGTTTTATAACAAAGCTAAGTTTACATTCAACTACGAATATTATTCCAACTGTCCACGAGCCAAATTTACAACAAAAACATTACTATCTTCGCAACTGTCGTTTGCATTTCCGTAAACTGCGTCTGAGATATGGCTACAAACACTTAAATCTGCTTCACAAAATTGAGCTTAATAGCTTTGAAACTACAGCTTTACATTGAATATCTTAAAATGTTTCCAAGGATGCCCTATTTCTTGCAGGTATATCGGACCCTATGAAAGATGACACTGTGTCAACAATTTGTCCCTTCATGCATTAGGACCGCCTTACAACACAAACATAGCAACTCACGAAACTCACATTAAACTAATCCACCTTTCCTTAGCCGGCTAATTCTTAGCACATGTGAGCGTGTTTCATTTTTTTGCAACATAAAATATAAGTGCTATTTCATTAGCCGTGTCGTTTTTACGTGTTTGTTTCTCGAGCTCCGCTGTAAACGAGTTTAATAAATTGTGTCAGTTCCACATGTGCCTGTAAATTGTTAAGTTAGCTCGGCCAGTATTCAACAAAATTCGTAGAAAACGATAATCATTACTTGTTTTAATATTATTATCATTATTATGTTGTGTGATAAATAAGATTACTTACCTCTTGTTTCGGTTTAAATTCTTATCAAAATATAATAAGTATAGTAAAAATACGACACCGCGCTATTTTTCACTTAATTTGAAATAGTTTCTAATAAACTTAGCACATCACTTCCAATTACGCGAAAAACGTCACCATTTCATAATAAAGATTCGCATTGCAAAGGGGTTCCCAAAATTAAACACGTGTTCGAAATTCGAAAAATCATGATTACCTCCTAAGGGAGTGTTCGCGCCGTAGCTACCTACATAGACTCGATTGGCTGTCAACGCAATGTCAAAACGCAGCGCTGCAATTGGACCTGAGCGCCCTCTGCATTTTGCGTGTCACTCACGATTATAACCTAAGATTTTTGCACTTGGTCTGTTGGAACTCTGTATTTAAAAAATATAATTAAAAACGCTTGTATTCAAAAAAGCGTGTTGTTTATTCCACCACTTCACAAATCCATCATCAAATCAAACATTTGGTCCTTCGAGCCGGATATTCTACGACGAGCGACCTTTGGATTTGAAAACCTTTGGAGAAGATTTGAGACGTGAGACGCCATTGGAATTTGCAACATCGCAAAATAACCCAACAGTGCATCAGCGGTGAGATTGGCCAGCCAAAATACCAAACCTTTTCCCTTTTTCATCTGAGTGATACTGTGTTTTTATCAATTCCAGTTGTTCGGATAGTGTTTGCCTTGCCTGCTTACAACGTGATTACGTGGTGCTTACGTTCGTATAACCGTATAACCTACCGTCAGTGTGTGCAAATGTCTATCTTCTTAAACTGTGAGTACATTTAATTACTGTATTTCATCATGACTTCATCAGAGAAAACCGATTTAAAGTATAAAGAACTCAAGAAAAAGCGCGGTGTCATTAAGTGCAGGTTAACTAACTTTAAAAAATATGTTTCCTCTTTTGAAAACGTAGAACTAGCGAGTCATGAACGCGCAGAATTAAAACTACGTATGGTTGGTGCTCAAAACTTGTTGAACGATTTTAATCAAGTTCAAAGTCAAATCGAAACACTTTGTCCATTGTCAGATTCAGAAACCGAGTCAGAACTTGAAAAACTCATCGAATCACGCGTAGAATTTGAAAGAGATTATTATGTTATTTTAGCGAAACTAGAATGCATTGTCAATCAAGGATCAGATGAGTTAAACAGGTCACTGAACTGCTCTTTAGTGCATGAGTCAACTTGCATCAGCAATAATCGTAATGAATCTGTGAAATTACCTACGATTTCGATTCCCAGCTATGACGGGTCGCACGAACATTGGGTGGAATTTCGTGATACATTTATGTCACTTATTCATAACTCTAAAACTATTCCTGCTATCCAAAAATTTCACTATTTAAAGGCTAGTTTAAAGGGTGATGCGAAGGCTGTAATAGAAAATGTAGAATTTTCATCAGACAATTATACCATTGCTTGGGAGTTATTGTTAAATAGATTCGATAACACTAGGTTGATTATTCACAGTCATTTAAAGGCAATATTCTCTTTGTCTGCATGTACAAAAGAGTCACCGGTACAATTGAACAAGTTAATTGACACGGTTCTAAAAAACCTCAGGTCTCTTAAGATCTTAGGAGAACCTACAGAACACTGGGACACATTGATCATTTATATTGTTGTTTCAAAGCTAGACTCTGTCACAGAACGGGATTGGGAACAGCATAAATGTACACTATACAAATTAGATACCAAAACCAAGTTGAAATTAGATGATTTATTACAGTTTCTGAAGGAAAAGGCGAATATGTTAACTTCTCTTATAGTTAACCATAGTAAAACAAGTACTAGCTATAGTGACACGAATAAAAAGGCGATTAATCAAAGCAGTTCATCATCTAAAGTTAATTGCAACATAGTTTCCGAGAACAATGCTGAAAAACAAAAAAATAAAGTACAAAAGAAGAAAGCACAGACTTTTAACAAACTATGTCTGTTTTGCAACGATCAGCACCCTTTATATTCGTGTCAAAAGTTTCTTGACCTAGGTTCACAAGAAAGATTTAATTTTGTTAAAGAGAAAAACTTGTGTATTAATTGTATGCGCGCAGGTCATTCTGTAGCTACTTGTGTGTTTGGCCCATGTCGCAAATGCGACCAAAAACATAACAGTTTAATTTGCGATGTAATTAAACAACAAACTAACCAAAATACTATTACGTTAGCTACCTACGAACAGGCTTCATCTAATAGTTCGCACCCCGTCTCAGCTGATAAGGTTATTTCGCACAACCAGTCGTTGCAAGTACATAATTCGCACGCGCTACACACTGATATGTATAATAGTAGCAATGACACTTCAAATCAGCTGGTTCTATTGTCTACGGCATCGGTCGAAGTTCTTAGTGAATCGGGAAAATATTATGAAGCACGCGCAGTTCTTGATAGCGGTAGCGAGCGGTCATTTATTACGCAGTCCTTGTATAATAAATTAAAGTTACGCACAATACAGTCCACTCAAACGATTCACGGAGTAGGTAATTCTATTACGCAATGTTCGCAAGCGTGTCACATTGAACTAAAATCGCGCGACGGGAGCTTCAATGCCCGAGTTCAATGTTTAATCTTGCCTCGAATAACATCTGATTTACCTACAAGTGCATTCAATCACAAACACTTTAATATCCCTCACAATTTATTGTTAGCAGATCCTAGTTTCTACAGCAGTAAATCTACTGATTTATTGTTGGGTGCCGATTTATTTTGGGAATTAATTACAGAAGGTAAAATACGTCTTAAAAATGGTCCATTCCTTCAAAACACTAAGTTAGGTTGGATAGTGTCGGGTACCATTCAACCCACAGTGCGTAAACAAAACCATGTTCAGTGTAATTTTGCACAAAATTCTTCAGATAATTTAGATTCACTTGATCAGTTGGTTAGGAATTTCTGGGAACTAGAAGAATTACCTAGTACTAACAATAAATTACTATTAAACAATGACGAGTTGAAGTGTGAGGATCATTTTGTAAAAACAACAGAACGACTTTCCGACGGCCGTTTCTGTGTTCGTTTTCCACTTAAAAATTCACCTGAAGTTTTAGGCGAATCTCGTACGCAAGCTGAACGTCGATTTTATGCGCTAGAAAAGCGACTTCAGCGAAATGAAGAATATAAAAACATGTACACTGATTTCATACATGAATACCTAAAGTTAGGACACATGAGCGCGGTCAATACCTACGGTAACCCACACTATTTTCTATCGCATCACGGAGTGTTTAGAGAACACGCCACAACAACGAAATTGCGCGTAGTTTTTGACGCAGGGATGTCAACAAGCAATGGTACGTCACTCAATAGCATACAGATGGTCGGAGCAGCCTTACAAGGTGATCTTATTTCGATTTTGCTACGGTTTCGCGAAAAAAGATATGTAGCGTGCGCTGATATTGAAAAGTTTTATCGTTGCATAAACATCGCTGAAGATCAGCGCGACCTGCAGCTGATCTTGTGGCGGGATGACCCCTCAGAGACCCTGAAGGTGTACCGACTGAATACCGTAACGTACGGTACGACTTCTGCGCCATTTTTGAGTTGCAGGTGTTTAAAAGAATTAGCTCAAAAATGTGAGGTTCCGTACATAGCCGAAACCATCAATGATTGTTTTTATGTAGATGACCTAAATGTTTCGTCTAACAGTATTGTGGAGTTGGAAAATATTTGCGAAGGTACTAGTAAAGTTTTAAACTCGGCAGGTTTGAAATTACGAAAATGGGTTTTCAGTTACGACCGCGCGAACCCTAATTCCAGTACGAGTACTGTAAAAACGCAAGCGCAACATTTATCTTTGTTCGACAAAACTGTGCAAAATAGAACTTTAGGTATTGGTTGGAATAACGTATCCGATAAGATTTGTTATCTAACACAAGTGCAAAACAATAGCGAAAAATTAACTAAACGTAATATTTTATCTTGCGCATCTCAAATATACGACCCGCTGGGTTTATTAAGCCCGGTAATAACTGTCGCTAAAACATTGTTGCAGAAATGTTGGTTGCTACAATTGCAGTGGGATGAAATCGTCCCAGACGATATTTCACAAACATGGAATAGTTTTATCGATGGACTAGGATCGCTGGATTGTTTACAAATACCGCGTTACGTGATGTGCATTGATCCAAGTCAAGTTGAGATGCATATTTTTACGGATGCGTCGCAAATCGCGTACGGAGCGTGCGCCTTCGTTCGCAGTATAAATCCTTCAGGTGACGTTACGATGCGCTTACTATGTTCCAAGGGCAAGGTCGCGCCTACTAAACCCACAACTATACCTAGATTAGAGTTGTGTGGTGCGTTATTGGGGGCGCGATTGTTTCACAAACTAAAGGAAGCTCTCCGTTCTCATTTTGATAAAGTCGTGTTCTGGACAGATTCTACCATTGTGCTAGGTTGGTTAGGTATGCCTATCAATTTACTTAAGCCATATGTTCAAAACAGGACGGCAGAGATCCATGAATTAACCAAGGAACTTCCATGGCGTCACATTGCAGGCAAGGATAATCCGGCTGATTTGGTTTCGCGGGGTCAAAGTCTCAACTCCCTCGCCTCCTCATCGTTATGGTGGGAGGGCCCTACATTTTTGCACAATATTGACTTCGAGTTGCCACCATTAAGAAAATCTAGTGACCAGTCCTTGCCTGAAATGAAGCCTGTTAAGGTCTGTTGTCACGTTACTGATAAAGTTATAAATAACGGGATGCTCAACTTTGATAGATTTTCACAGTACTGTCGAATGAAGCGATCAATTGCCTACATGTTACGTTTTATTTATAACGCACGGAATAAAATGAATAGACGGACAGGTTCACTATCAGTCAACGAACTGAGCACAGCCGAATTAACATTAGCAAGGTTGAGCCAGCAGGAATCGTTTCCTGAAGTATATGATATTATTACAGATAAAAAACCGTTTAGAGCGCACTATAGCCAATTGTCTAAATTAAATTTATTCATTGATGATGACAAATTGATAAGAGTAGGTGGGCGTATTCAGGATTCTCCAAACTTTGATTACAATAAAAAATTTCCGATTTTACTTTCAGCTAACCATAGTCTGACTCTTCTGCTTTTTCAGTTTGAACATAAACGTCTGCTGCATGCAGGGCCCCAATTGCTCCTATTTACGATTAGGGAGACATGGTGGCCAGTAGGAGGTCGGAACCTAGCGAGAAAGGTGGTACATGCCTGTGTGCGGTGCGCACGATTGCGACCGACGACGGTCGCTCCCATCATGGGAAACCTGCCACAGGAACGCCTAGACCCTGGGTTTCCATTTATTCGATGCGGCGTAGACTATGCAGGCCCTGTGTTCACGTTAAACCGCAAGGGCAGAGGTGCTAAACTACAAAAATCATATATATGTCTATTCATATGTTTAGTTACACGAGCTATTCACTTAGAGCTGGTTAGTGACCTGTCATCGGACTCATATCTCTTGTCATTAAAACGGTTCATTGCTAGGCGTGGTAAACCAATAGATATATTTTCTGACAATGGAAAAAACTTTGTAGGCTTGATGAACGAGTTCAAAAAGTTCTTAGCATCTTGTTCTGAGGAAATAAAAGAATACGCAACGTCTCAAAATATAAACTTTAAAATGATTCCTTCCTACGCTAGCCACTTCGGAGGGTTGTGGGAAAGTGGTATCAAAAGTTGTAAGCATCACCTAAAACGTGTAGTAGGCAACGCAAATTTAACTTTTGAGGAGTTTAGCACAGTATTGACTCAGATTGAAGCTGTCCTAAATTCCAGACCCTTGTCTCCTCTGTCCACAGACCCAAATGATTTCCTTCCTTTAAGTCCTGCCCACTTCCTGGTTGGTCGTCCACTGACTGCACCTGTTACGAAGGAACTGCTCGACGTGCCATCCCATCGTCTCACGAGATATCAGCGAGTGGAACAAATACGCCAGCATTATTGGAGTCGTTGGTCGAAAGAATACGTCTCTGAACTGCAAGTGAGGAGCAAGTGGCATCATCACAAGGGAGATCTGCAGGAGAACATGCTAGTCCTAATTAAAGATGACAATCTGCCGCCGTTAAAATGGAGCTTAGGACGCATTGTCAAAACTTATCCTGGGAAAGACGGAGTAGCGAGAGTTGCCGATATTCGCAAGGCAGATGGCATCGTACGACGCGCCTTTTCGAAAATTTGTCCACTTCCTGTATCATGAAGGTCTTCATTGGAACCTGCTGCAGCTTCCAAGGCCGGCAGTATGTTCGCGCCGTAGCTACCTACATAGACTCGATTGGCTGTCAACGCAATGTCAAAACGCAGCGCTGCAATTGGACCTGAGCGCCCTCTGCATTTTGCGTGTCACTCACGATTATAACCTAAGATTTTTGCACTTGGTCTGTTGGAACTCTGTATTTAAAAAATATAATTAAAAACGCTTGTATTCAAAAAAGCGTGTTGTTTATTCCACCACTTCACAAATCCATCATCAAATCAAACAGGGAGCCAATCACTGCCATTAGAATTAGATATTCCAAGTTCAAACGGCTATCGAATTACAAGGGGTGAAAGTTATGAGTTCTCAACAGCCTAGTTGCAAGTAAAATGTTTCTTCTACTGAGATTTTGTTGATCAAAGGGGTTTTAATGCTGATTTTATTGCTCTGATGACAAAGTGACTGCAAGAAATATCAGTTTCGGTTCAAATAAAATTTAAAATCAAAGGGATTACGATCTAACATGGCCATAAACCTAAATCCTGGCTCATAAGAGTGCAATCCAATGTCGAACCGAAAGTTTATAGTTCACGGACACATGAGAGCTATCAATTTCAAAGTAGAAGAAAGATATGGTCATAGGACTCGCCACACGGAACGGCCGCGTGGCGTTTGAAATGCGAAAGCCATGTCTGTATCCAACTTTTTATATTATTTTTTCTTGTGACGCGTGTCAACATGTGCCTACAGTGTAAATTAGCAGGGGAGACGAAGCACCCTCGCAAACTTTTTTTAACAAAGATTTTTGAACAATGGAGCGTAACTACTCGCGTGAGAGTTGAAAAATTACGCCCTTTGGCGTTGGCGAGTAGTTACCTACATAGTATGTGTGACTTGCACTATGTCAGTTTATTGCACCTTTTTAAAAGTGAATAAAACCATTTTTTTTACCCAAATTCGATCCAGTTTTTTAACCGAGTAATCGATTAAAAATACAATGCGGTTTATATTATAATCTACCCTGAAAACTACAAGTTACAACCAACTTGTAGTTTTCACAGCTTCGTACTATAAAATCTGGCACCTTATGCTATTTCTGACAGTTGAAGCTAAAAGTAAAAGATGCGAGATTATTACACTACACAACCTAAAAACATACAAGTATGTTTTTATTATATCTATGTACGCCATGTCATAATTTGAGTAACTCTATTTACATATTCACCAATAAATAAAACGTAACTTTGAATCCGATCATAGACAAGTTTGTTTTCCATTCAATATCAACTCGATCCAGTTCTAACGGAAAACTGAAACCATAAAGTTAGTTTTATGCGCGATAAAGTAACGTAAGATACACATAACAATATTTTATGTTCTATGCAATCTGCTAAATCTTACTTTTATGGTACAGTTTGTATATGTACTGTATGTATGTATATGTACTTACATGTGTTATTGAATCAATATCACGGTATCTTTATTGAGATCTTCTTCGATTTAATAAGGTGGAATTTCTTGTTTAAAAATTGTATTTGTAAAGAAACGCTATTATGTGCTATCAGGACCATAACCACTTTTAAATAAACTATTCTAAAGAAAATATTTTTTACTCCCTATTAGAGATCTAGAGTTTGACTAGAGTTCTTTTCTTGCTACGTTTCCACAGGTAGTCGTTTTTAAAGATATTTTACAAAGTTTAATGCCATATTTGAATCACACAAAAACAAACATGCGAATAAAAAATCTTAATGTAAAAAAATCAGGACAGGACTAATAAAATGGATGCGAGTTTTTTTACAAAAGGGCGACATTAATTTATAGATGTCATCTCAGCTGCATGGTCAACGTAGTCTTACTATCATTTGCTATCTCACTGCCATTCATTCATATTGTGATTTTACGTACAATGCCTGGGTGTCACCGTTGATTTACGATCCTTAGTGGCATTGATAAGTTTAGGTTATTTCTCTGAGATCCTCTATTTATACGATACCTGTACGAACAAATAATTCGCTAGCTAAAAATAATATGTATATTGTATATTAAATCTGATATTTTTTAATTTTTTTTAGAAGATGACCACTAAATGCCCCTACCTCATCATCATCATCATCATCCACAGCCTGACTTCACCCACTGCTGGGTATAGGCCTCCCTAAGCTTGTGCCATCCACCACGATCCTGCGCTAATCTACCCTACCTACATTGTTAAAATAATTATCTACATTTTTAAGTAATTGATTGAAATGTAAATTAACCTATCTAGTTATAACTTATAAGTAATAGCTTATAGTACGCTCACTGTTATATTTTAAAATAGTAAATTCTCAATTTCTTTTGAGAAATAAAGTTCTTTAACCATATAAAAACTAAATTGATCTTTTTACAATTAATATTTGTTACATTTAGACAAACAACAGGGTTCGAAAGTAGGGCAATAATAAGAATAATTTATACGAAAATTGGGGATTCTGCACAAATTTTGAGCGATAGCAAATCGAATGGAGATTCAATTATAGATTAGCCCTTGTACCGCACCGCATTCACAACGTTGGGACACGTGAATAAATAAACACAATTACTTTGCACAATGAGTAATCCTATTGATTTTGTTCACAAAACACTGCTACAGCTCAGATCGAGTCACAGACTATCCCTTGAGGTTCATTCCCGATTAATCAGACACCGAATCGATTATTTTTTTGCAACCGATCGATTTTTTACTTTGCAACAATAACAGCAAAGTACAACAATAGATATACATCCATACATCAATTCGAGTGTCAAAAACTAACATCTGCGCTCGCTGCGAACATTGAATAGTGGAGGGGACCCATACAGCATCGTTTGGGGAGCCCATGCTGTACCAAGCCTATGTTTATGGCTCATTATTATTGTGCGCCGCTTTAGAGTAGCTGCAAATGACATTCTCCACCTATTATTAAAATAAACCGTAGCCTAGAAAGGGTCTTTTGTTAGTTAAAATTAAAATAAAGCCTGTAGAATATTGCAGTGGGAGGGTCCAGGCCGATCGCCTTTCATGATAACTTATACACACACGTTAGCTGCAACAACACTCGAACTGAAGTATTTGTTCCGTAATCAATACGAGGACTTATGTGTAAATCTTTTGTCAACAGGTCACGTGGAAAGTGGACTGAGCGATGACTACATGAATAGTGGTGAGGCACCCTACATTATTGAGCAGCCTACCGACGTTACGGTGGCACGTCATCAGCCAGCCACGCTGAACTGCCGAGCAGGAGGCTCACCACCTCCTACTGTAAGATGGTACAAAGCTGGAGTACTTGTAGTATCAGATACACATAGAAGCCTTTTACCCGCTGGTGGGTTGTTCTTTCTAAGAGCGACACATGGAAGAGCACACTCAGATGCTGGAGTGTACTGGTGCGAGGCTACTAATCCATATGGAACAGCCAGAAGTCGAAATGCTACCCTCCATGTTGCTGGTAAGTATTTTTGAATGAACACTATGTACTATATATATATATCTACACATTATGGTTTAGAGTATCAAAACTTATAGATATTTTTTGTAGTACTTCGTGAAGAGTTCAGGCTTGAGCCAACGTCTACTCAATCAGCACAAGGAGAAACTGTGATACTCGAATGCTCAGCACCAAGAGGTTCTCCAGAACCTTCAGTGTACTGGAAGAAGAACGGCCAAATCTTACACTTCGATGGAGATTCAAGGTTCGTACATTGTAAATACCAATCCCTAATTTACAGTTTCCATTGACAAAAACAAACTTTGTCAATGCTCTGAAAGTTAAACAAAACTCATATCACATTAACTTTTGGGAAGCGGAAATACAACAAACTTGGCAGTTACGTTATTAAAATAAGAACTTTATGTTGGCAAAAGTTGGCAACGAATCGATAGCCAGTTTGATAAAGCGTAGTTAAAGCAAATTCGAGGGTATTCGTGAGTGCTCTCATGTCTCCGAGTGGGCTGGTGGAAATGCGATAGTCTTGTGAACGGCATCTCGAATATATTCGTTTGATATTGGATACCTCGCTGCCGTATAATTTTAATTGTTCGCGACATCATGAGCAATCAAAGTACCTAATTTATGCGGCGCTTAACGACCTCGCCGCATTATTTTATGGTCCTGAGACTTTGTCGCGGTTGCAGTTTATTGTCTCTTGAGCATATTTTAGGAAAATTCCGATTTCAGAGTTCTTTATTCATGTATTAAAATCAGTAGCCAAGAACTGTTAAGAAAATGTAAAACAAATAAAAAAGTAATATGAATTTTCTAAATTGATTGTCAATCTATTTCATTTCAATCGTATGAATTTATATGAGCATCTTGAGGGAGCATATTGTTATGTATGGCGAAGCATAAAAATAATTAACAGTCTGAGAGGGGTACATCAAAGTTATAAAGAAGGGGATATTTGAAGAGCTCAACAAGCAATCAAGTAAAAATCTCAATAGTTCTGACTCTGCAGACCCCTTATTAAATGTTAATTTCCTATAGAATATTCCGCCCTATATTTGAATGATTTTGTTTAGTTGCACTTTGTTTGCAAGCGTTAGCATAGAATGTATTTATATGAAAGAACAGTTTCATTTTACGTAGCGGTTTGTTTTAGTCATAAAATATGATATTTTATTGCTGCAGATTGCATTTAGTAGACGGCGGGAACCTCGTAATACAAGACGCCAGGCAAACCGACGCCGGCAGATATCAATGCATAGCAAGAAACGCAGCGGGCACCAGGGAATCTGCCATCGCCACGTTGAAAATACACAGTAAGTGCCTTCAACGCAAATTAATTTCTACAATTTCTGCTCTAACTATTCTGTTACTAAGTTGGACAAATTTCTTGTTTGTGAGCGTTTCGCAGACGCCTCTTTTGTCATGTTATTCAGAGTTATTTCTCATTGTGCAGTCAAGCCGTACTTAATCACGGGACCTGAGGACGTAGTGGCACAGAACGGCGGTAGCGTGACGTTCCAGTGTCGAGTGGGAGGGGATCCCCTCCCCGACGTGCTGTGGCGAAGGACCGCAGGGAATGGGAATATGCCACTCGGCCGCGTCAAAGTACTAGACGACAGGAGCCTCCGACTTGACAATGTTGTTTTGTCTGATGAGGGAGAGTACACATGCGAGGCGGACAATTCCGTCGGTGCTGTCAGCGCTACTGGATACCTAACTGTATACGGTGAATATACTTTGATACAACACTATTTCAATAACTTTTTAACTAATAACTAGTTTTTTTATCCTTAGTTTTAAAGCTTTTGTGTCCAGCTAAAAATTTCGTGAATCGTTTGTTTTAGATCCTCCGTCTGTTAATTTGAGACCAAGCTCAGTTAGCGTTGAAGCGGGGTATTCAGCAACGTTCACATGCTCAGCGTACGGGAAACCGGATCCTACGATATTTTGGAGCATAGAAGGCAACAGAACAATTATTTTCCCCGGCACATCAAGAGAGAAATACCATGCCTCTGCAGTGCTGAATGGGGTGTCGGTGCTAACTATAAACGATACAAACAAAAACGATACTGGGAACACGATAGTTTGTTCAGCGGTAAACTTCGCAGGCAGTTCGTTTGTCAGAGGAAAACTGACCGTGACGTCAGACGATGACCGCCCACCTCCAATCATAACAAACGGGCCCTCTAACCAAACGTTACCTATAAAATCGATGGCAGTTTTCCCCTGTACAGCTATCGGTACACCTGAACCAATCATTGCATGGTATTTCGAGGGGGAAGCAATAATACAAAATCATAGAAGGAACATCTCTAATGACGGCACTCTCATACTAAAGGATTTGGATAAAGGTGATAGCGGCACTTATACGTGTGTCGCTTCATCGCATCACGGGAAATATGTTTGGAGTGGCGTTTTATTGGTTGATAGCCCAACAAATCCAAACATCCATTTCTTCAGAGCAGCAGATTCGTCTTCATTACCAGGACCTCCAACTAAACCACAGATATACAACTCCACAGATACAAGCGTTACTATAGTATGGAATCAAAACAATAAGATCGGATCGTCGTCAGTAGTTGGATATCAAGTTGAAGTATTTTCGAGAGAAACTCTTCAGGGGAATAATACGCCGAGAAATTCTCGAGGATGGGTAGTGCTCGCAAGACGGGTTTATCAAACACAATACAATGTAAAGTCACTTGTGCCCGGTGTAACGTACATGTTTATTGTAAGGACGGAAAACTCTCATGGGCTGTCTGGCCCGAGTCCAGTCTCAGACGCTATCACTATTGGAGAGGACACAAATTCTTTGTGGGAGACAAACACTTATTCAAATAGCACGGAGTTTAGAAACAACATTCTCACAGATAACATTGTAGAACTCATAGAGGCGACGCCCATAGACGCCAGGACCATAAAGCTGATGTGGGAGATTTTAAATTTTTACTACCTCGAAGGACTTTTTATATATTTCCGTCCCCTAGACAATGTGACTACTGAGTACGAAATGAAAACTATTTTGCATTCCAACGACGTATCCGGGTATGAAATAACGTCTTTGAAAAAGTATACGAAATACGAATTTTTCTTGATACCCTTTTATAGGAAATTCGAGGGAAAGCCCTCAAATTCCAGGGTGGCTCAAACTTTAGATGATGGTAAATATCTAAATCCTTTTATGCAATACTGTTACAGCTACTCGTGAATATTGGATAACATATGTTTTTTTTCAGCTCCCGACGGGCCTCCGATCAACATTGAAATGTTTATACTCAACAGTACCACCGTCCATTTGAAGTGGTCACCGCCAGAACTTCACTTACAAAACGGGATCATAACTGGTTACAATGTAGTCGTAAACTGGCTGGACATACCGGCCAATAAATCAATGGTGGCCATAAATACGACTGTCCATCAAGCCACGAGTCTTATAATGACCAACTTGACTTCAGGAGTGAGCTATTCGGTACAAATAGCTGCCGAAACAATTGTTGGATTGGGTCCTTTTAGCCAAAAAGTATACTTAAATATCGATTCACGTTCGGTCGGATTGGATCCATTATCGAGGTAAATTATTGTACCATCCATAAATAAAATATTTCTCTCTATTTCAAAAAACAAGACAAACAAAGAATTTACATTTACTTTATTTCAGATATCCGATAAACGGAGAAGTCTCTATAGTGGCTGGGGACTTTGTGATGGAAACATGGTTTTACTTTTTGATTGGAGCTATTGTGCTGTTCAAAATAATTGTGATTGGCGGCATAATATACATACGAAAGCACAACATTTTCGCTAAAAAGACAGCTCTCCCAAACATTTATGGTAAGTAGCACTTAGTACAAAGTACAAATTAGTATTTATAATGATAACAATAGAGGTGAATATAGTCTAGCATAATAAAGATGAGTGGCCAACGTAACTGGAAAATAAACTGTTATTCAGCTTATCTCGAAACGCTTACTTTTCCGTGGAATAAGCATCAGAATTTCAAAATTAAAAACATTCCACGAGTGTCGTGGGGTGGTGCAGGGCGCCGAGCGTTTGTTTGATGGAGGCTTTACGCGGGGCGAAGGGGGCTAGATTACTTTCGAGTTGAAAGGTAGCACGAGCCCTCTCGCGAGCGCACTGGTTCTCTTTCACTTTGCATTCACGTTCGGGCACAAAGGAATGATACAAATCCAAGAAATAAAGACCCAGTAAATGTAAATATTTTCTATTTTGTTTTCTCGAGGCGATACGTTTGTTGATTCACCCAGTTACCTCTAAGCCAATTTTACTCTTTTACATTTTGTTTTGCGCTGACATTTTTAAGAGTTTAGTGCATGAAAGGGTTTGTGCACAGTTGCGACATTAGGTACTATGATAAAAAGTAAGTTCGAGTGAGTTCATGGCTAAAGTTAGTTCCTTTGATAAATTCATCTCTTTAATAAACTTGTTTTTGTTTTAGATTCCAACGGGACAAGTTTGGTGACTCAAATGAACATAAAAGCTGCCGTGTCCCTGTCGCATCCACTCAGTAGTTGCTACAACAAGAACACTGTAACAAAAACTGAGTCATTGCTTTGGATGGAAAATCAGCCCGGTGTTTGCATGTCCGGCAATCAAACGAACCAGAGCAAAGAGAAGGCGAATTCTGAATACGATAAAGTTTCTCAACAGTTGCCCGAATACGCGGAAGTGACATCTTCCCGAGTGAACGGGAATGAATGGAATACAAGCAAAACCGCAAGCTCCCCGGCTGCCTACGCCTCGGTCACTTTAGTCGCTAACACTCGCCAGTGTGTGAGTTCATTGGTAAGTGAATTTTCACCGGACACAACTCGTTTGAATTGAATTGTATGAGCAAATTTCACTAGCACAGTTTTATGAGCGTAACATTGTTTTGTTTTACAGGGTTGGTTTCCTCCAGGAAAGAATGTGGATTCATATGAAAACCGCTATGCTCCGGACGAAGAACTGTATCCTTCTAGTAATGGAGGGTATTACAACAGAAATGTATACAGTGAAAAATATTTCCAAGGTCATCCAAACGTATTGAAGTTTTACGATCTACCGTCGATGGATAAAAACCAAAAAGCCCAGTTGAGATACAATCAAAGCCTCGAAGGAAAAATCGATAAAGGGAAGCCTGACGTGACACAATCGCTTATCGGGCGGACTTATGTGAGCTCGAGAAAGAACTCTGAGTCAGAAATGACGTACAGAGCATTTGGTGAAGATGAGTCTGATGACGAGAATTATGGAGACGATGCCGGTTACGATGAGCTTCAAGCTATGCAGCCGAGAAGACCACAGCATCAGTACGAAAGGCCTAACTTTGACAACGATGGTACGAGGACGCTGGCTCGCCTGACTTCGTTTAGGCACGGGCAAGGGGTTCTGACTACTGTGAAGCCGTCCCATGCGCCTACGCACCCTCCCCCCGCGCCGCACCCCCGGGTAGACTCTGTGACTCGGTAGTATCACGCCCTGCCGATTTTCGGCGACCTGTGCCAAACGGACGTATAGACCGCTATAGTGTAGTGAAGTGACGTCAACTCTCACGGTTCTTCCTCCAGAGACATGGTAGAAGTGTTTTGAGACGACTACGTGTGGGATAAAAATTGTGTGACGATTTGGCTTTTGAAATATTTTGTGGGCCCGAATAAAACTTCGGCCTATATTTAATTTGGGCGCACAACATTAAGCGTTACAACACTACTTAATATATTTTAACAATGAAAGTATTCCTAGTCTGTTGTACAGTAGTTTGTAAATTATGTAAATAAAATGGTTACTACTAAACGATATAATTAAATTCGAGGATCTGACTGTTTACATCATCAATTCTGATAAATGTTTTAATGTTATTATTGGAATTGATAAAATTCAAATTGATATATCCGTCTTATATCGATAATCGAATTTGTAATCCTAATATCACTAGAATAGGTAAACTTAGTGACCGAACAAATTAACGCTTGGCAATAATTTGAAATAACAAAATGGAATTCAGTAGTGTAAATAGAAAATAGACAACTAGAAATTTATTTTTCATTTGTATTCGTAGTGTATTACATTCTAATTTATTAAATTTTCAATTAATTAGGTTCAATTAGTAGTATTACGTAGCTAGAGTAATATATAATTTTAGTTTTATTTCATGTGCCATAATTAGATACTTCATCTAAAATATTTATCTAATATTATGATATTGTAACATTGGAGTTGTGAGATTAAATTCAAATGAAGCATTTACAACAACAAAATTTATAATCTACGTAAGATATTGTGATATGAGTTATGAATTATGATATAGCCACTTGTTATATATAATAAATAGCACATCTTGTACTGCATATCATCTGTATAGGCGTTTAGTAGTTATAAAATGTTATGAATAGGACGCTTCCATATTTTGACTGGTAGCTACGGAACAATCGTCGTCCTTTTATGTAAATAATGTAAAATTTTATACTTCTAAAACTATCTTCATTTCTTTCTTGTTATTTTCAAACGTCTTGCTTTACAGCCCATAAAAGTAATAAAGTAGAAGATAAGCAAGTGCTTTCATAAAGTTACATTCGTAGTTCCTATTTTCGCACTTCGTTGAATCAACCATACTCTATAGGCAGTTTACATAATGTTATCGAACAAGACTATGACACGAGGTTCTTAGTAATATTCTCTGATATAAAAACAGAAACCAAATAAACACTAAGTTCTATTTTAAGTCTTATAGCTTGAATATAGAGTCGCATATTAAAATACGCATAAATGCTACTTCAATCGGGATCCTTATATACTATTATTGCAACAAATACCTTATTCCAACAGAAATAATATCCCATGAGTTGTAACAGTATGTGGTACAAACTTTAAATGCAAATTCAAAATCTTTCAGAGAACGATTAACATGTTTTGATATGATTGGATTGTCCTATAGTTTACTTATAAGTGAAATTAATGAAGTCACAATGTGGATAGCCTATCATTAATACAATTTATTATTTTAAAACGGATTTTAATTTTGTATTAGTCTTGAATACCTATTTTTTAATAAAATTATTAAAACTAATGAAATAACTGGTTTTATTTGTACAAAATATCATAAATACTCCCGATTTAATGTTCGTATCGTTCGTTTAATACCAATCGTTTTGAATAGTGGCAAATGTGCACAAAAACATTATAATTACGAACTCAGATGAATGAAATGTGGTCAAAGTTATTCCTTTTATGCAGTCCACATTTCGCATTAACGTAATTGAAAATAGGACATTTGAATAGACGAGCCAGACAAAGCATTATGATCGTGTATTGAATGAATTTTAATCGTACCAAACAAAAGTCTCGCGGGCTTTTGTGCGCACTCAATACGAGGTTGCAATTCATAAACCAAATCTCTGTCCTACACTCGCCATAAGTATTATATTATTAGCTGGTATTTAGTGAGGCTTGCGGTCCAGTACTCGTCTGCGCTCGGCAGATAACCGTACACTCTACCCACATTAAGGTACATGCGTCGATCGGAAGCCCTCTTTGTCTTGCTAAATGTCCCTCTATATTTGGAGTTTTAACGGATAAGCTGAAACCGTAGATAGAAAAACCAATACCGGAATTTCGACGTTATTTACAGCTCTGTAAAAAAATTGAAAAACGAGTTTAAACCGACCGTGCCCGATAAACTCGCGAAGTAAACGTATGAAAACATGCGAAGTTTTTCTCTTTCATTCCAGTTTTGCATTTTACAATGGTTAGGAGCGTGTGGGCTCGCTCGCCGCGGGTATCGTTTTAATTTTCCGCCAGCATGAAAATCTACAGTGAATGAATGAACTATCCATTTTAATGAGCTTTAAAAGTTAACTGATCACGGCCTTGCTGGGGCGTGGCTTGTCAAAAATGGAACAGCAAGAAAGCACCTCTGTTTAATTATGAATATTTTTGAATTCATTTATTTAATAGCTCTAAATGATGAAGAGAGATAGTAAAATGCCAGTGATTGTTCAGGTGAAGTCACGTGGCTATCTGTTGAAACCCATCAATGACTGTTGGCCACAGCTCAAAAAGGTTTATCGTTAGTTCAACCTAAAGCTTCTTTTTAAAGATCATTGATTGAACATTAATATTACCCAAAATGTATCATAAGTATTTGAGTCAGTGTCTTAAAATTTTAAATGAGTTTGATTAGAACACTAGATTATCAACACAACCTTAATTATAATTGTGGAATCGTCGCGGCTTATAGATTAGCAAGATTGAAACACAAACATTGTAGACTCATATTGAAAAAAGTAAGTATTTATCACTTGTACCTTTTTAATCAAAATATGCAAAGGTAACTAAACTAGCTGCTACTCATTCCTCTGTGGTTGAACCGGACCGGACCGTCCACTCACAACCAATGACGGATGTAATTCAATTAGAGATTAATTGGTAAATTAAGTTGTGTCGTGTCCCCTCGTCACCCAAATATGATTTTGACGCGAAGGTGTGTTTTTGCCAATTAAGGTAATGGAAAACGTTTGTGCTAAGCCAATAGGCTGTCAACAGATTAGAGTTTTCGTATTTGGAATAAAAGGTAATATTGGGGATTTCATTTCATTGCATTTGAAGTGAACTCCTATTATATTACACATTTTTTCTCATATAATAATATGTAATGTTTAGAAAGGAAAACTAAACATAGTTAAACAACCTAGAGTTTATAGGTAACTTTTATTCATATCTTTTGAGCCTGTCTTATTAGAGATAGCAAAGTCCTTAGATAAAAACATAATGGACATATTTAGAGGATCGTGAATATTTGGAGGTCTGACGACACAAAAGTGTTTCTATGATCTACACTATGCAAACCCTCTTTTATTAAATAAACAAATCATGTTTGTGTACATCTCGTGACAATTCTGGAAGATACATTTTTAAAGTAAAACATGTAAAAATCTCAAATAAATAATGGGATAGAAACTAAAAAAAAATCTAAAAACATGCCAATGTTGATAGCTTCTCAAAATATCATCAGAAATCTCAACGAATCACTTTTCGCAACCCAACTCAACATATCTATTCATGCTATATCAAAAGGCAGCTATAATATACGGTGGCCCTTAAGTCCAAAGTGCCCTTAATACTGTGCTCAAGTGAGCGCGGTTCTGAAATGTTCAGAGGCTTTTCAGAGCCAACACTTCTAAGCCTTTTAATATCGCACCCTCGGCATAGCCCTCTCTTATCGACATCTTGTATACTGTTACTTTTAAATGGTAAAAAAGTTGTGCATTCATTAATATAAAAAAAGTTCTATATCAAAGCGTAATATATAGATTAATATTGTTTTATCTTAGGCTTATAATTGTAAAGAATAGTACATTCAAATTCAGCAGTTGTTCTAAATTAAAGGCTCATTCTAAATTAATATAGCCAAATAAGTACAACTCATGCCTGCAGCACGCGATAAACACATACGTGATTCAACTTAATTCACTCAATTCACACTTTGGGTCATTGTGTCCTTACTCACGATGACTATTGCTCCAATTTAATTAATGTAGACTGCATTTCAACTAGGGACGCGAAACATCACTAGGTATATTCAATATCAGAGCGTTGGATATTATAACTCATTACGAACTATTCAATAATGCTTTTCAGAAATGTCTGGGGATACTGTCGTAATCTTGGTTCCTTTTTCTGATTCTAAATTCTAAATTTCTATGGGCTTACCTCAGTAATTGAATACTAAAAATGTTAGTCAGAAGAATTTACCAAAGGTGTCTTTAGCGGAAAAATCTTGACTCGATACACCGAAATGGTTTAGGAAAATCGGTTGCAATAAACGACCTCTGTTACAGCTCTACTTTGGATCTATTCCAACCCTTTGGAGAAGGGACAGAATGGGCTCTAAACTTCGAATAACACATGGGGCGCAGTTTTGTAATTTTATTAATGACGTAATAACAGTTCTGTCAGTCGCATGTGTGTGTTGAGCGATAGTGGAGTCGTTAGCTCGGACGGGTTAATAATGGGGGTGAATCGGGATCATCTATGAAATCCGAGTGTCGCATTGATCGTTGTCGCCATTAGTAGAGTTTGGATATCAATCGATAACTTTCATTTTGTTTCACTTCAAATTATATTCCACTACAAGTAGTCTGCGTTGACTTCACCTGGTTCGAACCAGGTATATAGGAATATAGCCAGGAATATAGCCAGGAATATAGCCTGTGTTCATTCAAGGTTATGTACCTTTGAAGTAGTAAGATTTTCTCAATAAGGTGCAAATGGTATTGATTTATATCCATTGAATATAAAACAAAATGACCCTAGCATGTTCCGTTTTTTGTTTTTTTCCAAAGACAGTCGAACACCTCTTGGTAGACCCAAAAAGTGGCGAGACGATCTGGCGAGATGCTTTTTAGTCAGACTAAACTATGGCCTCGGCGCGCAAAAAGGAAGCTGCCCAGCCGTAAAAGTAAAAAAAACTATAATCAAAGATATTGTCTTTGATTATAGTTTTTTATTATACCTATAATTAAAATATTAAAGTGAAATATAAGTAGCTATGTTGTTACTGTGAACATATTTTTTTTGAATGAAAACTCTTGAACGAACACCTCTTTTTCACACTAGTAAAGAGTTTAAAACTAGCGCCATTACAATAAGTGGCAAAATTTGCCAGATTCAGCTGCTTGGAAGCCTCTATTACTCAAACGAGCCAAACTAGAGCCAAACTCGAGCCATTAAAGTTTTCCGGTTGTCCTGAAATATGAACGCTTGTTGAAATTAAACTTGCTTGTAAATTAGATTTGAGTTGCTACGAGTAACATAATGGATGAAAACCATTGTTAAAGCTCGTTTGAAATCGTAGGATTGTAAGTTGTTCATCTGTCTAATGTTAGATTTATAAGTTTGTATTGTTGAAATTCTAACTTGAATTTACCATGTGAATAGACAAAGCTTAATAATTTAGGAGAAAATAGAAGAGACATGGAGCTTACTTTACTAAGCTTTGAGTTTCATTACGATATTTGCCGTCATCTTTATACATTGTATTAATTATAATAAGTAATACATTTCACAAAATAAAACAGTTCGTTTATCTCTATACGTATTTTAGTTAAACGTCGTATATTTAAGGGTGCTTTAGGCATGTCAGCACCCATTTTACACAACCACAACGTTTTTCTTCACCCTGTTTATAATAATTCAAAGTTGAAAACGTGCGTGCATTCCTCTAATAAATACGGGCAATGCCTCTATATGCAGTTACAGAGACCATTTTGTCACGGAGTTCTATTGACTGAGGCTAGGCACGTACCTATTTTAAACGAATATTATATTCGTTAGAGTTTGAAAAGCCTTCTAAATTATTTTTTACTAACAATCAATAAAAATTACTTAACGTAATAGTATCGTAAAGCTTACAAATTAAGCTTCATTCATAATTTTATGGACAACATAATTATCAGTATCTATTAATAGAAATAACGCTTCAATAAACGCATAAGTAGGTACTCATATTATGAACTTACTCTTACTGAAATAAACACTTTGCATATTACTTAGTGATGTTCTTTAAAATTGTATTATCGATTACTTGTCGCCCATTTATCAAGGCATAGGTGCTTCGACAACAAAAGAGTGAAAATAACTGTTTTGTTTACTCTCTGGTCAGCGATGTCGCCGGAAGATAGCGGGGAACGATCCATCATTGCATTAGAGGGGGTGATTATTGATTTTTCACCAATTTTTGCTTTCCCACCCCACGCTTGCTCCTGAAAAATAATAAACAAGTTTTGTCAGCGGTCAAAGTTGGTTTGAAACTGTTTGCTCTACTGAAAGTCAATGTTGATTCAGTGGTGTTTGGATTTGTAGGTTATAGTTATACATTGGTATGCCGTAAAATAAACATTTGTTACTGATATTGTTGGCAAATTGTATAAACAAAGTGTTTCGGTCATAGTTCTAGTCAATGTTTTTCAGATGTCACAAAATCAAATATAAATAAATAGCTCGAAATATTTAAAAGAAGACCTCCTTAAATATTTTAAAAGATTCGGACTTGATTTCATCAAAAAAAATTGTAGTCGGAAATGAGATGAGAGTTTGCAAACTTTTCAAGATGGAAATCTAGATAAATAAGCCTACAACGAGAAGTTTAATAAGAAAGAAATAGAATGTTGAAACTTTTAAATTGTGCCATGCATCAGAGCAAACCAAAACAACTCATATATTTTAGGAACCAAAGATCAAGGCAAAAGATTTCTCATTTGACGAAAGATTTTCCGTTGAAATTACAAGCTTTACATTGGCAGGATTATAATTATTGTTAATGCCATTATTAAAAAGAAGAAGAAGAAGAAACCAAGAAGTGAAGTGAAACCAAAAAGAAGAAGAAGAAGAAGAAGATCCCTTTACTAAGCTAAGATGTTACGGATGTTACTGATTGAGCGGTATAGTCGGTCCGCGACAAAACCCTTTTCTTTATTTGTTCAGGTAAATTGTTCAAGTAAAAAAAAAAAGGCAAATGAGAACAAAATTTTTAGAATTGCCAAAGTTTTTTGGTACAACTTTGTTTGTAACTCACAACAGTATCAGAATAACCAGACTATTGTGGTGTAGCAACTAACACCAGACTGGGAACAATCTGAACTAACGTGTGCCGTGTGCCCCTATATGAAAGTTCAACGGGCGACCCACTTGTTCTTGTTTCGGAATGTTGCACAATGAGATTGTATTGTTCCAAGTATTTTTCATAATACAAGCAAAGAATATACCTTTTACGTACCATAAGTACTTCAGCTATGTGCCCCACTTAAAATGTCGAAAGCGCATAGCTTTTTATAAACACTACATTTTTCTTCACGGTTTAAAAATGTTGTTATTTAAAAGTTATTGTAATATAAAAAGTTCTACCAAATATTGCATTATATTAATTACTCTTTCGTCACATGAGAAAGAATTTGTCAACGCGCTTATTGCCACTAAATCATGTTAATGGAATCAGAATATCCGTTCTAAATTAGTCGTAAAATATTGCTAACGTTCTACTCTAAATAGATCGGCCGCACATGTCGCTTTCCATCCAATCCATTGAACATTAGAATTAACGGGTGCTAATACTCGGAGAAAATAAAACAAGCCTCAGTCGTGAAGAATCTGTGGCCAGGAATCATAGACAAGCTGAGATAAAGTTTTACATCATATATATAGGATGTACAAGGTACCATGCTAAATCTATGTTTTACATAAATACGAGACAGATAAGTTTGACATACGTACAGAGAAAAGTTATTATTTAGTAGTGTATAGAAAGAAACATAGTGCCCTTCAATCTGGATTGGGGTGCTTTGCTAGCATACATCTCAATTCAGCTATTTTCATGGCACTACAGCGTCTCATGTGTTATTTATCTTATATTAGGTACCTACATGGTTTTTTGTAAGTATATTAAAATAACTCACAGGAACATTTCTAACGTTCTGTTATTGTTAGAGAACACGCTCTCAAACGAATCGTTCCTCTACAAGCAGCTAATTCATAATAGTTTATGCAAATCTTAGTAAACATTTCGGAATGAGATAGCTCCATCTCTTTCACACGCCAAGATTAAAACAAAACGCTGATTTGCATGTGCAAATACAGTGTAGAGAAATCCAAACAGCAATTTAGTCGGCAATGAGAGCCAGCTGTGACTCAAGGGACAATAATTAAACAATATTTTCTTGTCGTTGTGAGACAGTTCTGAAATGGCTCATGAAAGTTAGCCCCTTGCTTTGAATTAGACTGAACAGTTTAGCTATAATAAAAATACAATTACAGCATTGAACGGTTTATGTTAATTATCAGTATTGTTTATTTATTTTTGTCAGTCTGGTGGACTTTCATCAAAGTTTTTCAAATAAAAAAAAACTAACTTTTTACTTTTAGCTATGGCTGTTTGAAATTGTTATTTAAATATTTTTTTCATTGACAATCTTTGGCGGGCAGAGTTAATGTGCGTATGTGAGAATAATCTGTGGAGCCACTGAACCTGTATGAATAATTATATTACCATTTGAAAGGCACATTGCTCTTGATGAATCCAAGCTAAAATTACCGGAAAAATTCGAAGCGAGCTGCTGGTAACTAAATTCGAGTCTGTGCAAAAAAAAAACTAAACCATTAGCTCTATTTTCACATGCAAGGTTCATATCTACGGCTAAGGTTTGCACAAACTTAGGCGTACGCCCGAACAATAACTCTCTATCGACCTAACGCCGAAAACATAAAAGTGTCATGTGCATAAATGCACCCTTTAAATATTATTCCCAGTAGATACTTCTAATGTACCCTAGTCTCTCTAGAGATGTAGGTCAGTATTTGCAATGAAACCAGCTTTATGAATTTACACTCTTCTGCTTTAGTATAGAATACATTTTTGCAAATTCACGTTTTATAATTAACTGATTACTATTTGCGACCTACGTAGCATAGATACAAGGTTCGGTTTCTTGTGCAAGAAAAAAATGCATTCAGAACTTCTAGAGCCGAGTAGGGTACTGATTTGCGCTTGCATCTATTGCATTTGTGCGTCTAATGGTCGCGGCATGCGTCCAACTACAGAAGTGCATTTAATTTATGGCCAAGAAAGGGTGCGCAGGATAATCCATTGCCAACATAATCTTAAATATTTTACGGTCAATTTAGTCTCCTTTATTTTGTAGACTATAAATTTTGAAGATATCGCATTCAAAGATCGCCCGAGCATGTAAAATAACCCTTATGCGGTTCTTTGTTGTCTGTGTTGTATGTTTTGCATGTTTTAATTTAGCGTGCATAGATCGTGCTTTGTTTGTTCTCATAAATTATGAGAAAAGTTCAATAGATGAGCTTTGAAACACAACAATTCGTGATCAGATAGGGTGCAAAATTATATTTCTTGAATACTTTTTTCTATGACAACATGAAATGTATACAAGGGACAATTAATTAACAATTTATTGGAACTGATGTAAAATCATTTTAAGGCCAGTTTTCATATTCAATGACAAAGCATTTAATTAAACCAGAAGTAAACTTTACTTAAACTACGTCTTAGATCCTAAAGGGCAACAACCCCAGGTTTGTTTGCACAGTAACCTACATACAGGCCATGGGGATGGCATCATTAATGATCAAGGGCCATTATTGGGGGACATACCCTTCGTGACTATGAATGTATTGAATCCAAGCTTTGACGAGGAAACTTGGTAAGTCTATAAGCTTTCAAAGTTGGATGAAGAAGTTTTGATTTTGAAACAGATTTACGGCTTCAAAAGTCAGAAATGGAAAAGTATATTTTATCAGTTTTATGATGACTTGAATAGAATAGATATTTTCAAGAGATTTTTTTCCTGCTATATACCTAGGACATCTTCAAATCTTGAATACCTGAGGATCTGAGAAAATATCTACCGTGCGTCTATTTTATTTACGAGTAGATAGAGTATTGTGATTCGTTTAGTTTTTTGTAGTTTTTATAACCTTCCAAAAACCAAATTTCGTACTAAAACCAGCATAATATATTTAAAAAAATGTGTGCATAATCATTTACTAGTGATCGATTTTAATAGATCTTATCTAAAACAGCAAGCAATCTCCTTATTTAGTTAGCTCGCACACTGATTGGATTTAGACTAGAAAGGCAAAACGAAGGAACAAGAAAAAAACATCCAATTTCAATATCAGATCGAATCCGTGCCGATGTATTGTGCCCATAGTCCGAGTGGTCGGAAGTGCGCTCGATAGATCCACGACCATCCCTACGATCCCTTTCATACTCCCTCCGTATTCCATTCAAATTTTTACCCTCAACCTACGCTCGATGAGTGCTCTAACGGGCATTCAGTGCAATTTGATGAAGCTACCGTGTACGCCAGCTATTCAATCTGAATGGGATTGACCACGACAATGCAGTGATTTAATAGAACCAGCCGAAATGCCCAGTTTATGTACGGATGCATTGTTGGCGCGTTACTTGAAATTTAACGCGCCAAAACGTGGATAATTGAACTCTATTACGATTGGAATTTAATAGATTTGTTAGATTCTAAACGAATTTACAGAATAATAATGTTACAAGGTAAATACTAAATTTTAAGCCCATCATATCACGCTGTTGTGAATCCTTTTGTTTGTGCAAAGCTGATCCTGTGCGCCCATGAACCGTTTTGCCTGCTTTTATTTATATTATTGACCCAAAGAACTGTTGATTTCTCCAGGGATAATTTGCCAGTAGCTGACCTACTATTATTTTTTGTTTTAGTTTTATATTTGTTTCTAGAACGTTCAACTGTAATATACCAGAGTCCACACGTAGAGTCACAACGAGATCTTCATAACGTATAATCGCAAACAAAACACCAGTCACTGTTTAGCGGATTTCACTAAAGTAATAAATCTGCCAACGACAAACTAAAACTGAGTTATAACAACAAAGTCAAATTACTGAAGGAGTTTACCGCATTTGAGGGTAGAGGGGGGCCACCGACACCGGGCTTGTACGGAGCCAGAATACTGATGCTGTCTCGAGACTCCTAAAGCTTGTAAGATTTTCGGATAGGGATTTTCCTTTCTTTACAATGGGCCTACTCTTGGGGCATATCAATTGCATGCGGTTATGTCGTTAGAAACTTTCCGTGAGGGGCAGACGCCCAATCGATAGCTGACGGCTTATAGCTCTTAGCAATATAGTGTATGAACGTGTCTAATTCTGCGGAAGACACGTGGGGTGATAACTTGAGAAATCTGCTTGATAGATTTATTTGGGTCTTCTTGTTTACGTTTTGTTTTATTATTTACCAGCTTCTTATACCGTATCTTTGTTAGTAGTATTCGAATAAACATACCCTTTTTAATGTCTAAATATATACACGCAAGGTTCTCCAAACAGTTTAGGTACTCTTTTATAGATTGAGATTCTTGAAAATAGTTTTAGAATTAATATTAAGTACTATAAATTCATTAAGTTCAGAATATATTGTGCCACATTTGGCTAGCTTAAAGGATTGCATAGTAATTCCATTTCGGAAAACCGATCACTTTATGCTAATAACAATTCCCTTCATTTAATTTACATAAAAGTGGCCATCCATTTTTATATAAAAGGGGATTATCCGTACTAAATAGTGATCCCATGGGTATTCTCTCCATTATGATAAATTGTACAGAATATTATGGCCCTTTCTATTAGGAAAGTATCGATTGATCGGGAGCTTAATTGAAAAGCTCTGACTACTAATCGAAGAATCGTCTGAATTATTAATGTTTTATTTTGTTTGTAGTAGCTATAAAATAAGTTATGTCATATTCATCCCGGTGTTTCGGCCCACGCGATTAAAAGTCTTCTTTCGTCCCACACGATTATATTTGTCCATATTGAAAATGGTACAAAAAAGTTGTTTCAGCTGACCCTTTTGTTTGAAGTTCGTTCGAAACACCCCGTCTACATTTGGTGCAAATTACATTTTAAACAAATCAAAAATTTCAATATTTAAGTGAAAAATATTTTGCCTATCAATCAATCAATTTTTGCCTGGAAGATATCGCTTTCAGCGATAAGGCCACCCATTGTACTAATTTAGAACATGTTTTATGTATGTTGTGTTTTGTTATTAATTGGTGTACAATAAAGTGTTCATTCATTCATTCATTCAATTGTTTTCAATCAAGTAACAAAATGGCTCTACATTTTCTTACTTCATTAACTTAACTAATTTAGGTTCTTTTACATATTCACAAGGTTTTTTAAGCAGCGTTAGGGTTAAGAGGCATCAATGGGAATTAGTTACTCAACTCACTTATCGGAAGCTGTACTAGTAAATAAAAGAGACTAAAGTGAATGTAAAAACTTCAGACATTATATGCACCCGAACAACGAAGGAACAATTTGCCTTCACAAAAAGTCTCCAAGTTCTTATCTCCGAGGGGCTTCCCAGGTGAGATCCCGGATCAGCCCCGCCCGAACTCTGTTCACAGACTTGGAAAATTGCATTCGTTATCGCATATCCGTACTTACTGCATGTTGATGTTAATGCGGATACGATTATGGTTGCACAAATATGCGAGCGCTTTTTAGCATACGTAACTCGTAACTTTATGTTAACACGCCATATCGTTTCCATGTATTAATGAAAAATTAGTTACCAGTGTTTCGTGAAACTGGGTGCTTTTGTGTTTTAAAAGGTGTGGGTGCTAGTTAAAACATACAATAACGACTTTCAAACTCCTTTGATTTCGTTGCTCGAATAACTTTATTGAAAAATGTGAGAAAAAAAATTACAAACTACATAACTGGTTTTGTAATTTTTCTAATCTAAATGATTGTTCAGTTGAACAAACATTAAATTAAATCCATAAGTAGTAACACAATATAGATATTTGTTACTACTTCTAGCAGTAACCGTTTCTAGAGAACATTACTTAAGTCATATCCACATTAAGATCATGGACGTCCGAATCGTCCGATCACTCGGTGTTGGAGGAGTTACAAATGTCGTTCCACCAACGTAAATAAATTCCCAATACAAATTGATTTATCGTCGTTTGCGCCTCCATTCTGTCGTAATGTCCAGCCGTGATGGGTCGCTATTATTTCTCCACCAAAAATCGAGCACATAAGTTTCATTGTTGGCATGTACAAGATCGAGTTTTAATATTTTTTTGTTTAACGGTAAAAACGAATGGGACAGTTTACTTCAATTATTAAATACCGTTATTAGTACTTATTTATAAATTACTGATATCACAGTGATAAATATAAAGTCTAAATGAAAAGGTAATTTGTGATCCAACAAAAAATAAGTATTATATGTAAGATGCACCCGGAAAATTTCACGTTGGTCGTTGGTGAAATCCTGTATCTAGCGGGTGTTATTTTTGGCCATGCATTTTAAAAATCTTAAGGATCCCTAAGTGTGCGGTTATCACTATAAAAATAAAGTTTTTAAAATTTTAAATTATTTGGCTTTGTGAATTTTTCATGTGGTTTCCAGAAATTTTTATTTTTTAACGATGAGCAGTTTTTCATGGAAATATTCTCAGTTTTTCTCCAAAGTGAAATATGTATGAGGTAGCAACTTCATTTGAATTTTCTTATTAATATAGACTCAAGGACATCCGACCCGCTTTGCCTTTTTTAGTTCCCAGAAGCAAGTTAAGGACTGTTGCTCTTGCGGTTCTTTATTATATCTACCGTGCTTTGGGCATCCGTGAATATTTCATTTAGAATCAGGAGGTTTTGGAAGCTAAATGTTTTTAAATGCACATCGACGGTATTATAAAATGCTCTGACAGCAAAACGTCCTCAATTTAAAATGGTTTTGAAAGCTAAATAGCCTTTATAATACTTAGTCCTCAAGTAATAATATTTTTGTCATTATTTAACACAAATTAGTCTTGTAGCAAAAGCATTCTCTAGACTACGGCTAGATGGCGTTCCAACCAAATTCCATTGCTGTAAACACCTTCAAACTTACAAACCATATTTTTTAGCTCTTAGATTCGAATTACAAACACGAATTTAGCGTGTCTAAGATGCCGCTTTTAATACTCTTAATAGAAATTCTCAAAAAGAATCTTTGAGTAATTACAAGTGAATTCACAAACAGCAACACATTACCCATAGGTATTAGCCGTCACCCCATCCCGGGACTTGGCGACATTCACGTCTGAATGACCTCCATTCACTGGCAGACTCATTCTCCTAATGGAGTTGCTTTTAAGGTGCAAACAGGCTGCTTATCAAAAGGTCTTCTAATTAATATTTTCTTTTGCTCCGTGAGTTGTCACTTAATTTAATGAGGTGGCTAATTGATTATAGCTTTTGTGGTTTGTATTACGTTATTTTTTCTGACATAAAATTAGTTCAATACATTTACCTATCTATCTATCTATCTAATCAGCCCACATCCACCCACTGCTGAGTATAGGCCTCCTCATTTTCACATTTACCTAATGCATTTTTATCGGTTTTTTTAGAGTGTGAAATGATCTGTTATATTTATCTGTTACGGTTAGAACGTTAATTTCTGAAAAATGTAAGCACTTACCTATATCAAAAACTCCTGAAAGTTAGTTTGAATCTTATATATCTTAAATACCTATGATTTACATAATCTTAGGCAATTACTACTTACAAATTTCCAAAGACACTTGATTGTACAAAAACATTCTTAAATCTTATCTTGTTAATAAATAAATTCCAATGGCTACAGAAATTTCAGTAAATGGATTTTAAGTAAATCCTTTTCGTGTACAACAGTAAATCCTTGTCGAGACTTATATTGGAAACGTCTCGAATTTTCATTACCAATAAGTCGGACGGGTTCGGGATCTGCGTCTGGTACGCAGAGATTATAAATGCAAGGGTGTGCTTTAATGAAATAATAAAAACAATCTTCCCTTGTATTTCAGTCTGAACGATTCAAAGAATTTAGTTACTAATTTTTGATCTTGAGATTATTTTCCAATGTTTAGAATTTCTGGTAGAGCTTACATAAAATACTACATAGATGACGCTTACTTTTATCTTACAATAATATCAAAACCGATTATCGAGAAGTTCATAATAAGATAATTATAATAATATGATATACAACCCTACTCCCAAATCATCTAATTTTATTTACTAAAAGACTTTCCGAATTTAAAAAGCATCCGGATAACTGGCCGTTATCCGGATGACGCCGTGATCGAGACCCGACAGCACCCGAGCATCATGAATGAGTAACAGCCGAGGTCATGAATGTTTTATAAACGGCTCGTCGTGATACCCGGCCGATCACACCCGGATGTGATACTGAAAGCAGATGTTATTTTTTGTCACCTTGAATGAAATTCATCCGGATTTTTGAACGTGGGAACTGGCTAGAGCTTGTCTGGAGTTTTGTGAATGAGTTATATTACCGGGTAATTTACACACAATATTTTCTCCCCTATTATATGAACTATGTTTTGTATGTTTGAGTACAAACACCCTAAATCCCAAAACACGGTACCTACTCGTACCTACAGTTTTGTTAGTGTTTGTTCACCTAAAATTATCATAACACTAGAGCGGTTGTCATAATATTTCAGTTAAACCTTTAATTTTACATTTTAATTTTCAAATTTGTTAATCAAATTGCGATAATAATCGATCAAAAACTATATGGTTTGGCTGAAACTTCCGACAATCCCGAGTTTAAAATAACGTCACATCCCACTTTAGGAAGCGCGTCTGACATAACAGATTCCCGGATCGAAGGCGGACATCCTTTCGCTATCCGATAATGGCAACGGAGTTATAAAATATTCAGCTCAACCTTATTTATGAGACGCATGAAACAAAGCGCGTTTAGGTTTGTTAGGGAGTGAAAACAGGTTGTGTATAATTAGCAGGTTCTTTCTTTTGGGTTGGAATATTTAATGACGTCATTGAAAAGTTTTTCTGTAAATAAAGAATAAATAAATAATGCTGTACTTTTCACACAGCATCATCTAGCCCCAAAGTAAGCAGGGCTTGTGTTATCGGTACTAGATGACTGATATACTACTTATATACTTTGTTCTTTATGATGATTCTTTACATAAGCAATCCAAAAAGCCTTGAAAATATGCATTTTCTTTTAGATCACGTCAAAAACACCTGAAATCATTTGTAATAGATACAAAAGGCCAATGATGGTGATGATGAAATAATGTTAATGAACTTTTATGTTAAGTTGATAAAAAAACATACAAATACAAACTATCAAACAACTTTAATAAAATATGTACCTACATTAGTGAGAACTTCAAAGTAAAGTTAATTTTTACCACACTTTACCATCAACAAATGTCCATAAAGTACAATATTTTAAAAAGTTTGAATATAAAATTTTCTGAAGCGATAGATATCATTATCTACTACGGAGTATCATTGGGGGCTTGAAAGGGTCGACAGGTAATTATATGTTTCATATTTTTCCAATAGATTGCTGCACGTAGGTATTATTGTCAGGAAGACTGATAGTCTGTGAAAACTGTGCTAGCCTTGTGGAATACCCACGGAAGTACCTAGCCACCCACGACACAGGGTATCCTAGTGTGGGGGCTAGTGAACATACCTTCATAATTTAATTGAGTAGTACCTAATCATTATATTAAGCTACGCTAAACGTACAACTTGTGTTAAATTATGTAACAAAAACAATCTATATGTTTTGAAATCTAATAAATATATTTTGTATTTGTATTGTATAATATTCCACATTGACACAGTGAAAGTGCTTTGACTTTCGATGGAATCCTGGCCGTGCAATATTTTTGTTAAATTTTCGGTCCCGACTATAACGTCGTCAGGCCATGACGGAAGCCTATTAGGCATAGGCAGCCTAAAATCTCAAGGGTCAATTCTAGTTGACGGAGTTTTAAGGCTGTAATACAGGGTCCGACAATTTAACGTAAAGTCAAAAGTCAAAAAGCATTTATTCAGTAGGACCGCTGGGTTCACTTTGAAACGTCTTAAAACTAGGTGATTCTACTCCTGTTCCTTCGCGACCAATACCGTGAAGAATCAGGGCAACAAACACGGTTTGGGGCCTAGCTTTTTTTAGGTGATCCATCTTAGATCTAAACTTAGGCTAATTTCTTAGGTAACTTAGTTGGTACCTATAAATTACCTTAATTAAATAAATTTTATAAAAAAAAACAAAAAGCTAAGCAAGATAGCAAAGGCATTGTGCACAAATCAGCTGTCGAGGGGCAGAGCGACATCAGGCCACGCGAATTTATCATTTAATATAAACAACAAATTCTTTAGTTAAACTCTCAATATCATTTAATAACTAATCCAAATTAACATGTACTCGTAATCCACAGAATTGAAATGTTTAAAAAATAAAATAAGTTTTCATAAATTCGTTTCCAACGTTTATTACTCCATCAAGCGAGTTATTCTAATTCTTTGATCCCGAACTTGTGCCCAAAATTGACCTTTAAAGCCTTAAGGTTAATCCTGAAACTGAAATCAATTTCGCTTGAATTATAAAATAAAAACGGTGTCCTAGGGGGAAGTTTCAAAGATTAATTCTCTTGATAAAATTTCACGGTTCAAGAAATCCAACTACCGGTTGCGTGGGGCGATGAGCGATACTGATTACATTCGTCTTAACACTGCCTTAGAACTGAAATAAATACATTTCTAACGATATAATTTAATTTCAACGTCAATTATTTCATGTTGTTCCATTATGATTTTCACACACCATTGTGATTTAAAATAACTATAAAAATTTTGCAACAAGTATTGCAAAATGGACTTATACACAATAGCTGAAAATATTTTTTTTTATTCTAAATCTTAGTGGAAAGATAATGTGAAAAAGTATTTTAGATACGATACCTACATATATTTTAGATATACTCATCTTTTTATAGAAATAGAACTTCCATTAAACCTCCAATTTTTTTTCAAAAACCAGTACGACTGAAAACAATTGAATGTATTTTACACATTCACTTTATTTTTAAAAACATTTCGTTCAGTTCTATCGGATATTTAGTGTACGTCGCTACGTAGGCAGTTACGTCTGTGCTACGGTTCGTAGCAAACGGCTACAGCTCCCTGGGGATACAAGCCTCGTACCCTTACAATACATCTGGGTTCTAGATATAATCTAGATCACTTTTACTACCTCCTACAATGAATATGAGATTTATGATTATTATTAGAATAAAATAAATAAATAATGCTGGTCTTTTTCACACAGCATCATCTAGCCCCAAAGTAAGCAGAGCTTGTGTTATGGGTACTAGATGACTGATAAACTACTTATATACTTTTTTTGTATACATACATATTGCCCAGATTGTTGCTGATAGAAATGTTGTATTTGTATTGTAATACAAATTGCGATTGCGTGTACGCAATCGTTGTGTGATTATCAAATTATCTAAAAAAACTACAAAACCATGATCACAACTGTATCCTCGGTAAGATTCTCGGTAGAGATTCTCTTGGATTTTTTGTATATCTTAGAACTATTGGAGACTAGCTACTGCGTGCGGCTTCGCCCGCGTGATACCAACATTTTGAATAGCCTATATTATGCTATTCCAGGTCACTATCTACGCCTTTTCCAAGGTTCATCCAAATCAGTTCTCTGGTTTAGGCGTGAATGAAACATACAAACATCCAAACATCTAAACAAACTCAAAAACTTTCAGGTTTATTATATAAGTAAGATGTCTAAGCTGGTAAATATACATATAATATTATCTGTCAACATATTAGAGCTAAAATAGTATATTAAATCCATTATACATTAGAGCGATTCCAACAGTTCGACTCTCCCCATAAACAGACCCACCATAGATAAACTATTGAATTAAGTACCAAATTGAGCCACAAAGTGCAAGCAACAATTTCAAGACATTATTGTTCACAAAACAACGAATTAAAGTTGCTGGATCGCTAAACATTTAACTTTGTTGATTGTTCTTTACCTCAAGGAAGCCGATTTGACAAACTCTTATTTAATCTCTGTAAGGTACAATTTGGACGTGCCTCTGGCTATCCCTTTGGGACTGAACCCTTGACTTTATGTTCTGTTATTTAGACTGATCTTTGTTAGTGTTTGCTTTAAAATTTTCTATTTCTTTTGTCTGATGTTTACTAAGTACGTACTTATTTGTCTATTTTTTGTTTTTTTACATATTTTATGTTTTCCTTTTCCTTTAGTGCTTTCTTCTGGGTTTGTGAAAAATAAATATTTATTCTATTCTTTAACTCTTTTTAAAAGTTCTTGAACTGCTTGTAAGAAATGCTTTTTTGGGAGACTGGTATTCCTCTCCAAAGATTTTTGATATTAATAAGGTACTTACTTACTTCTACAAAATGAGGCCAAGTCATCTAAAATAGTCATAATCTAATAGGAATTTTACCTTTTAAATGCCTTGGGAACAAAGAGTCTGTGTTCATTTTTCTTAGACAAAACAACAACAAAACATTTTTCTTTATAGTTAAAATGTTCTATTTCTCAACAAAACTTCCAACAGCCCTAATTCTCTGAAAGTTATCGCTTGCAACCGTGCTAGTTCTGAGAAACTTGGTAGCCAGAGTTACGTCATGTTGCCACGACCCCGAGCTATGAGCAACCCATGGAGCTACGAACATATTCCTAAGTGGAACTGGTAAAATATTTGCTGTAAATGAAGTATAGATAATCGGTTACTTAAAATTCCGGAAAAAACATTTTTCCTTTTTTTACACACAGACAGTTTACCGTTGGTCTCTATGACTTTATGGAAGATCATTTGCAAATGAAAAAGCTTTCGGTAAATTTTTAGGTAGTTATTGAGAGTCCCATGAGAGATACAAAAACTTTATCAGATTTAAGTAAAAAACATTGTTTTGAATAGAATTACTGACTTAATTAAATAAAACTTGCATTTATTGGAACGAAGTTCCTTTTTGGACGGCATCGGATGGAGGCTAGACGAAAAAAACTGTTCGATTTTTGCGTCACGACACATGTATATTATGTCAAAACGTCCTAGTGCGAAGTGCGCAGCTGCGCAGTCCATAGATTGCTACATTGTAAGTAAAGAAGAGCTATTCTAGGATGTTTAAGTTGAAACTTCGTTCCAACCGAATGTTCCACGACACTCACGTACTTTTTATGCAACTTTGTTGGATTGTGAACAGTTGAATTGATTGACAATTACAATCATAGGAAAAAGCATAAGTTATGAAATTCTATTCTTCTCTGCTTCTTGAGCCGACTCAATCTCTCTTGTTATTTTACACAATTAGGCTCACAACATTCTTGCAAGTCTAGACTGCCTGGGGCGACTTGACAGTGAATACAGAGTACGTTGCGAAGATAACTAGATAGATAGATAGATAGATAGATAGATTTCTTTATTTCACAGAAAAATGTAACATTCGTCATTTAGTAGTGTTTCTAAGCCTATATTAGGTTTGTCTAAACACTACGTTCTCGTTGACAACAACATGTTTAGTAGGTACAAAGTTTGAGACAAGTTGAGGTTCCTTACAAAGTTTTGTTAAGCAACAAAGATAGTTTAAAATATGATACATAAATGCATGCTCACATACAAGGAGTAACTTGAAAACAGCTAATTCGACAAGGTGCTTTGCTTTCAAATTATTAAACAAATTCCAAATGGTATTCGCTAAATCTTTAAACACCTGTAAAACAACTTCCATAACATTTTAAACCAAGCCTTTAAATGTATTTCCGATTCATTACAAAATAAAGTTTCTGTGTTATTTCGCTTTACATTGTAACGAGGGCCTGACAAGCAGTAATTTATGTGACAGTAAGGCAACGATACCACGAGCACATCTGGTTTCCTTCAACAGACATGGAAACTTCCGAAGTGAACCGCAAGCCCCACCGAATGTTGCAAGACGAATTTGACCAACGAGCGCCTACTAGGGTTCTATAGCAATAGTGCCGCGTGGCGGATCGGTTTGCTATCATTTTATGACCAGGGACCTCTTATTAAGGTCTACGTCTCTACTTTTCATAGAGTCGACTATCAGACAAAATAATGTTCAGTACAGGCTGTAAAAAAAGCACTGCACTAGCAGTGCGCGTTTTTTTTTTTCGATAAGTACTTAAATGTTTTTTTGAATATGTTTACTTGGAGCATGCGTTGTACTTGTTGTGCATGTACTTTTATTGGAATCAGATTTTGTCGCCAAAAAAAACAATAATTTGTAAATGATTTCGTCCTTTCGAATTCCTGAAATTTATCTTAATTGTATTTTCTTTGCGGTAAACATTACTTAGAATTAAAAACAAAACGAGATTATAACTTGTTAATTAATATTCACGGTCGGCGACCAACTTGAACGTAGGTACCTATTTCGGCTTACGTAATGGAAAAACTTTTTTAAGTGCCCAAATCTAAATGTCCCTAATAAATAACTGTTAGAGCAAGCTGTTACGCACGACCTGGCTTGTTCCTCGAACGAGGGTCAGAATGCACGTTAATATAATACGTTTTTTCTGTGTAACTTTTCCAGTCCATCCAAAGGTTGTCTGGAAGAGATCGCTTTTAGCGATAAGGCCGCCCATTGTACCTACTTACTTATTTTCGTGTATTTCCTATAATGTGTTTTTGTGTACAATAAAGTGTTTTTCTATTCTATTCTATTCTAATACACGTCGGTAATTATTTAACTCTCTTTTCATAAAACACAGTGGACAGTTTTGTAGGAAAATGCAAAGAAGTTTTTTCCAGATACGGCGAGGAAAATGGAATTGTTTTTAATTTACGTTAATGCGTTGAATGTGTTTTTGATCTCTGCGATTAATAATTTACTGAGTTCTATTTTCAAAGTTTACTAAACTCAGTGTCGATTTGTAGGATTTTTATGAGAAATTATATACTCGTAGAGAGATAATGCGTCACTTTCAGTTGTATTCTGGTATGCTTGACGCAGAGTTAAGTATGGCTAGCTAAATAAAGACCTGCATAGTATTTTTCACGTAGGAACGTATCCCTGACATATAGAACTTTTACGTTTCACGCTGTACAACAATGAAAACATTTGAAATAAATGAAATCTAGCGATAATACGAAAAGATTCAAAACAAAAGGAATTTATCTATTTCCTTTTTATATTTTCAGAAATTAGCATAAAACCTTATCACGGAACCGTTCCCAAGTGAATAGGACTAGTAATAACCTAGTATTATTACTAGGTTTTTAGTTTCCTTATATTTTACACAATCATACATAAGACAAACCATGAGGTTGAAGCCAGCTTCTCATTAGCATGTATAAAAAACATTTTAAAATATTTTTATCTTGTAAGTCTACAATAATACTGAGAAGTTTAATTATTTTTCTTCTCACTTTGAAAAATATCTCAGACATATGATAATTATAATCTCTACATCTTGGGTCTGGGTTTTTCTATGTATAATATGTATGTATTTACAAACAAAAAAAGTATATAAAGTAGTGTTATATTTTACACAATCATACATAAGACAAACCATGAGGTTGAAGCCAGCTTCTCATTAGCATGTATAAAAAACATTTTAAAATATTTTTATCTTGTAAGTCTACAATAATACTGAGAAGTTTAATTATTTTTCTTCTCACTTTGAAAAATATCTCAGACATATGATAATTATAATCTCTACATCTTGGGTCTGGGTGTTTCTATGTATAATTATGTATGTATTTACAAACAAAAAAAAGTATATAAAGTAGTATATCAGTCATCTAGTTTCCATAGTATGTACAAGCTTTGCTTAGTTTGGGGCTCGATGTCTTCTTCTTAGTCGTTGTCTTCATTGCTGAAGGTCGTGTCTAGTCTGGACTGGTTGATTACTCGATGCATCATGCATTTCCATTTCTCCCTGTCTTCGGCAGCCTTTAGAGCTTTAGGTATTGGTAGGCCGGTGAGTTTCTTGACTGTGTCTGTCCAACGGGTAGGTGAGCGACCGCGGGGTCTTTTGCCGTCGACCTGACCTAATACCAACAGTTTTTCCAGGTTGTCCGGGTTTCTGCGAGCAATGTATCCAAAGTAGCTTAGGATCCGCTGGAAGCATATATGGGGGCTCGATGATGCTGTGTGAAATAAGATTAGGTACCTGCATACATTGTCAGTACTCAACCTGATGCAGAAGAGTAGAGCCTGAAATATTATTTAGAACTTCCATTAAAAAATTTGCTTATTCACACGGCAACTGTTATTATTTTTTCATCTCCATAGGTGAACAGATACACAGGTCAATCGACATCACTATCAGATGAGCACCGGATGCTCCCCCTGAGTTACGGCCGGCCACTTCCGCCGAATGTATATCCGGGATGCGATTGCAATGGTCAGTTAATTGCTAAATGAATCATTGCTAATCAGCGGTTTTGTTAACCGTTTTAGGTTTTGGCTGTGGCTAGCCTTTGATGCATTAGTTCCGTGCGATAGAAGTGAAGGAAGGTTTGTTTTATGGAGATACGATTGTAGCATTCGACTGTATTGGATTATTTGCAACCTCTGTAATCGTACTTTTAAAGAAGAGGATATGCAAGTCATATAAGACACCGACGAAGCTCTTCCGTGTTAAAACTAGAACCAGCCGCCACCGTCGAGGACAGCAACAGCAGCGTAGAAGATGTACTTAAGCTTTTAAGTTTTAAAGTAAATATGTTTATACATATGTTTGTAAAGACTTTTTTGAAAATAAATTAAAAAATTTAAATATCTAAAAGACGAAGCAATACAACAGATAGAACGACGCAGAAATATGTGTGTTGATACTCGCCGCAAGACAAAATGATTTTAATTTTTAATAAAAAGTTATTAGTGTTCACAAAATGTATATGAGTCGAATATCAGTCATGTCCTTCTCATAGCTAAAGATAAGAGCGGCACGTTATCAAGTTCCCACGATTGGTCTCCATAAATCCGTAGATAGAGGTAGCAGGTATCAATTGCTGTTGTCCCGCTTTATTCCCTCGTCGAGTCAACTCGATTTGCATTCCAAAGCTGCCGTTCCGAAACCCTATTATGATGTAAAAATTCATTTCTTTATCTACATGTACGGAATATTTTAAGCTTTCATTAATGTTTGACTTTCTTCCCCGATTCTGGGTTGAAACAAAACTCATAAATATGTAAGCGCTGGAGCGGGGATGCTAAATTCTATCGTCTATGCAAACAGGTCAACTTCAATTTTACGTAACGTTTGTTTTCAATTTAAATGTCTTTTAATATGGGTGAAAATTATGTTTTACAAGATTTATACTGGCCTTGTAGAAACCTTTAGCTTGTGATTCGACGGCTATGAGTTCGAATTTGTGCATCAATAATTTTTGTTTTGGAAAATTTATTTTTGCCGGTGATGCGGCGCCGGCGCGTCGAATAACTTGCTGCCTGTCGCTAAGATTCACATTAGAGATGCAAAAATGAGCCTCATACGTATATTATTGATCTATTAATTCTACATCACTTCTACACATTAACGTCTGTAAGGGTTTTGATGAAACTTGGGACTTGCTTCTACTTGCTATCGCTATAAGTCAAGAATGCATTATAAGATCTGGAAGAATGTCTATCGCACTTTGGAGATAGAGCCGTGGTCCTGTTTTTTCTTATCTCACATACATACATATGTACCTATGCGGGATAGATAACAAAGGTAAGATTTTTTCTCGTACTACAATATTTTTGAAAGGTCAAGAAAAATTCCATCTGTCTGCAAAATACCTATTCTAGTAGGTACCTATTACTTTATTACATTCTTTCTACATGCCGACTTGCTACGAGTTTAATATTTAAAATTACAATATTTTACCCTGAGTTACGCAGAAAAATACCAGCTTATGGTATGAAGATGCAGAGGAATTTAATTTTGTATCTACTGCTCGTTTTGTTTGGCTATTAAATACCAGTGACGTCGATGTTTTCTGTTTGTGTCTGGAATTATATTTTAATTGTATTCCTTAAATGCCCGCGAGGTTTTGTTTCTGCTTGAATCTCAAAGCTTGGCTTTTTACTTCAAAGACATGGAAATTTCAGGTTTTTGTGACGTCAACCCGTTGGCATGAACGTCTATAGTTTACTATACAGGATGTAAAAAGACAATTACCGAAAACTGAGGGGTTGCAATCAGACCATGATGCTAAACTCATTTAGCGAAAAAAAAGGCAAATAATTTTGACTTAGCTTAGTCATTTTATGTTATTTTATGTTATTCACTACTAGTATAACATAATAAGACCATACCTACCTAATCATTTCATTTTTAGAAGAAAAAAAACATTTTAAACTCTAAATTTAGCAATCTACGTAAAACAACGCGCCCAGTACATACGCAAACAGCAATCTTCAAACGCTGTTTTCTCCGGATCTATTGATTTTTTCGGAAAATCCTTTTGAATTTGGTTGTGTGTTGTGATGCTGTACCTACCCCTTTCGGCTTCGGTATACGTCTTTTTACACCCTGTATAGAGGTACCTACCTACTTAATTTTATTTGATTTACGGATAAAGACCGTTTTTATTGAAATAAACATCTTTTATTGTAAAAAAGAAATAAAAGACTGACTATTATTATCCACACAATGTTAGAAAAATCTTTGAACTATGTTAGTAGTGTAGTGATCAAGATCCCTTGATATCGACATTATTATTATTTGTACCTACGTATAGTTTTTCGGTAGGTATAAAGATCCAGAACATCCACTAACATAATAACAAATTCATTACCGTCGCAGTCACCCAGCTCGTACTCGAACAAAAACTCCACCTCACATCGCAATGTGGGAAAACTTTTCAGTCACGTCCAAATAAAAAGTCACCCCTTCCGCTTGACCGCGGGTCCTCATAACTTGACTCGTCCAATAATATCGTCATATTTTTTCTAACATCGCAAAATTGGAATAAAAGGACGGAAGGGAAAGTTCCGCAGTGAAATTGCGGGGGTCGCGTGTACTTCACATAAATAATAGACGCAATCTGTGACTGGAAGTCGGACGTGCCGTAACGCTCAGTTAATATTGAACATGTTTTGATGGCTAGTTTGAGGCCGAACAGCAATACATCCAAATATTCAGTGCTATTGATCGCGTAGATATTAGGCTGACGGTATGGTAGATAGTATGACATAACATAACTTACTCAAAATTAGGGGAATGAAGAAAGTTTTTTCAGTAGGTTACGCCGAGTTACGTAACTAGTCTTTCAAATTATGTTAGCTTCGGTACTCCACTGTATTCTCAGATGAAATTAATTTCAGTAAATACAAAAGCTGTCAATTGCCCTAAAAAGTCAGAATTATTATGAAAGCTTTAATTTGTAACTTATTACTCTCAAATAGGTTTGTGTAGTAAGTATAACCGCAATTTGTATGCAAACATTTTATAGACCGATCAACTCACAGATAATGCAGTAAATCGTTGCAGCAATTTACAAGAAAACCTTGATTATATAGGCACCGATGTATCCCCTTGAAGCCACTGAAAATAATATCGTCGATTGTCGATTACCGTTAATAAGTTAGGAGACAGTCAGTTCTGTGACAGGTCGGCCCGCCTCTTCACTGTCTATGGATAATGAGGTGCTGTGATGCCCCTTGCAGTCTGATGGTGCAAAGCCAAAACTGCTGAGTAAGCCACCTTTATGTAGGGTACTTTTGAAGTTCGGCTCAATGCTTCTTCACAAGGCTGTAGTTGGGGTTCGTGAAAGTACATCAATAGATATACCAAGGTATATTCTTATCTTTTTAATGTAATTACTTTGGGTTTCCCAGTTACGATGATTCACTGTGGTAAAAAGTGAAAGTAACTAACATAAAAAATACAATTTTATGAAGTTTTTTGGAATACAAAGATCTTATTCCAGCAGAGATGTATTTGTTCACTTGTGACTTTATATCATATAAATTTTGCTTGTTTTGAACATGTTTATAGTTTCTCTTAAAAATTTTATTACCTACCTAATTTATTTTCCTACATTTATGTAAACTATGAAGACTTAGCCAAACAATAACTCTTCATAGTCAATATTTTGCACTATATACCTATATTTTTGGTATCGATAGGAAACCGTGTGAAACTAAAAGGTTAACTAAATCCCAGCTGTGGGACGCAGCAAGACCAAACTCCTAAGTGTTTAACATTCACGACCTCAGCGAGTTAGTTGTTTTGAGGCACGTGGTACGTAAGTCAAGTTTCGGAAATTTCCGATACGAGACTTCAGAGCAAGTTTGTAGATGAAGACTTGTAGTTTTATTGGAAACTTAATTACGATAGTATGGAAGAAGAGATCATGTTATATTGTCACCACTAAGTTGATTAAAAAAGGAAAATTATCATTCATATTTGTTAGAATGGATAAAGCTAAAAGAAATCTTAGCTAGTCTTATCACCTAATCTAAGGATCTAAGGATCGTTAGAAACGATCTATAGATAGCTTAACTTATCTAGGTCACATGCCATCCAGCGTGGTAATGCCGCCAGTTTTTTGGGCACGCTTCCGACTGACTGAGTGACCTGAATTACTAATAAGTATACTTATTAGTATAAAATGTAAATAGGCAGTCGGTAATGCGACATTTTTAAATTTACTGTGATGTTAGCAGAGTAATAAATCAGGCTCTCTTCGTATAATGGTCACACAGAATCTCGTTGTCTGCCTGATGACAGGGGGCAATCTCAGTACCATCTTGGCTCATTTCCAAATCTCAAACGCAGTGATTGGCATCTTGGCTGAATGCTAAATGCATCGAAATAGCCAATAACGTTGCAAGATAAATTTATTCATTACTTCACAAAAAGAGAAAGTTAAAAAACAGGACCACGTCTATTTCAGGCGTCATAATAAAAAAAAATAGTGTTATTACTGGCCTAAAGGAAAACGTACCTACTATTATAAGATATACTGCACTAAGATCTGCTAATCGCTGAGCAAGAGCCTGTATGCGACTAGAACGCGTAGGCAAGTCATGGGGCCTACAGTGTCCGCGTGGGCGCAACAAGCTTATTACTTTGTGTTGAAGTATACTTACGTGCCGTTCTGTGAAAATAATATATAATTATAATCTATCAATTTTATAATAAACCAGCCCACTTCTACCTACTGCTAAGTAGACCTACACATTTTCGTGCCTTTTTTCTACTGCCTTGAACCTCGAACCCAATGCCTCCCGCTGTCTTTGCAATATGACAGCACACCACTAGTGGTTTGCCTGGTGTTCTGCGTCTTTCTACTACTATTTTTAACCCCCAACGCAAAAAGAGAGGGGTGTTATAAGTTTAGCTTGTCTGTCTGTGTATCTGTGTCTCTGTCTGTGGTATCGTCCGAAACGGGTGAACCGATTTTCGTTTAGTTTTTTTTTGTGTCGTAGATAATTTTATCCCGAGTGTTCTTAGCCATGTTTCATGAAATTCTGTTCAGCCGTTTGAAGATCATCAGCTCTTTTCTAGTTGATGAAGGGATCTGACTAACTTCCTTATGTCTAATTTTTCTAGAAGTGGCGGGGGTTTTTTCGTAGCAGGGTCTACGGGTTATTATAACCATATAATAACTAAGCATTCATTAGAGTTAGGGAGGTTTTTAGAGAGTGCAAAGCCGTATGACATAACTCAAAACAGCCACATGTTAATCCGCTATAGTCGGATCTCGACTGTGGGTCAAACAGAATTATAAATCATCGCACGCTCTGCCTGACGTGGTTATAATATTCATACGGGTATCGTGTTCATAATGTTGAAATAGGTCGGCGTTTTTGCAGGTCCTGAGTTTTGTTATAAAATTACGCTCGTAATTTTCTGTGAATTTATTAAAAAATATGCAATTTCTGAAAATTTTGCCACTTTATTTTCTGTTATACGTCGGTATAGAGTTATTAAAAAAATATACTTAGCTTTTCTTATAAAATTGGCAGCAAACATACAGGCAAATTAATCAGTTATTCATTTGTGTAAGTGCAGTATTTTTCACCTAGTTTTAAAACAAAGGCAAGCTAACAATAACGATGAACGGTATTTTTGTAAAATCAATGTTTTTATAGCCTTACAATATTTCACGATGGCAGGTCGGGTACAGTCAAGCGCACCGTGTACTCGTATGTTTGTCCACGTGTGAACTCCCACGGGGCACTGTTATTCAGCATTATGTTAATTTTGTACACATACAATGAATATACCCGAGTTTTGTGTGTGATGGTACAACGCGGAGGAACATCATCATTCAAATTTTTAATTTTGTGCCATGTTCAGATGATACCTTACTTTGCGGTTTATTTTTTGGGTCCTCTTAATTTGTAAATGTCACGCCATCTCATATCATAATGATTGGTAAATTAATTTTACATGATTCGTTTTAGTACAAAGTAAAGGTACCTACTGCAATTGCGATAAACTATAAAAGAGCTATTGTAGTAAACTCTACCTATATTTATTTAAGTGTAACGCCATACTAATGAGAGAAATCTAGGAATATTTTTAAATAAGCTACTTTGGTATTGTGTAACTATAGTTACACAATGCCAAAGTAGCGAGAAGCATTTTTGCTTATTCAATAAGTGACAATTTTGCGCCATTCGTATCTGGTATTGGTATTTCTAGTACAGTAGGTCGTGTAAACAAAATATATTCCAACACAAAGCCTATGCACCTAGTGCACAACTAATTGACAGGCACTCTGCATTGCTTTTACATAATGCCATCGATTTTTGATGGGATGAATGGAAGCGTCATCTGAGGTAGGGTTTCAGTCGTCATTGTTTTCTCTACCCTCGCCTAGAGGCCTTTGTTATTGCAGCCTTACCTTCAAACAATAGGGCCTGGCGGGGAACAAAAGCGTAATTATAAAATACGTCTAAGATTATCTTTTTTTCGCCAATTGTTTTAGCAGACGCTGTTTCACGGTTATTGGGATAGGAAAATTGCTTTTTATCTTTATTTGTAAATTTTATTAACACTCATCACACAAAAAAATCGGTTCGTTTAAATCTGGGGCCTTATTGTGTAATTCAACTGGCAATGGTCATGGGCTTCATTTTGACATTTGAAACCCATTCTGGACTTCAATTGTCATTTTGCTATTATGTGATTGGTTGAGCTATATTGGGATGACAGATGGGAATGGATTTCAAGTTAGACAATAAGGCTGCTGATTTGTTGTGTCGCCATTTATTAGGTTAGAATTTTTAAAGATTTGTTTCGGTGGCTTACTCGGGTAACTCGACATATTACCCGAGTAAGCCAGCGTTTCTCAATAATACGAAGCGTTATTTACAATAGGTTTTACCGTAACAGATTATCCTATGAAAAATCAATTGCAACGCAGAGGTTACCAACCTGTGATTGCTTCGTGGGTAACTTTTAATACAAAACCACTTGCGCTTCATTACCAAGTCGTTGCTCTATAATTTTGCAGTTTTTATCTGTAGCCTATTTTCTTTGATGGAATTGCAAATCGCTTATTACAATGTAGTTGAAGGACTTGATGATTATTGAATGACAGTTTTCGCTAAGTTGAAGTGAAGTAAAATCAAGACGGACTTCTTTCGCCATTTTTGAAGGAGCTAGTAGCTCTGCTATTTTATTTACTTTTCTTGTGTTTTACTAGGTTTTATTATGTAATTTCGGTGGCATTTTACTAATGATGTTTTGGATGACGTAACAGGAGATTTGGTAAATGGAATGGGAGTATTCAAGAAGATTTCTCATTTGACGAAAGATTTCCGTTGGAGTTTTGAAATGACAAACCGCCATGTTTTTTTTTAAAACCAAACATAACATAACTTAAAATGAATACTTATTTAAAACTTAACATTGGCAGAATTATACTGTTAATCAGTTAGTTGCCATTAATAAAAAAAAGAAGAAGAAGAAAATGAAAATAGTGAGTGCGTGAGAATGAAAGTACCTATTATGGCCAACTAGTATTTCTATTGATAGCAGTGAAATGTCATTCTTTATTTTAATAATGTATGAAAGTACAATACATGAAATTGTTGCTAGTTAAGTATTATGTTTCTAGATATCTATCTTCCTATACAGGGTTATTTGTAAAACACCGGTAACCTCTGTATTAACACTGTATTAATATAATCATAAACAACAACTTTTGTTCTATGACTTTTAAAAATTCATCATATTTTATCATCAGATTTTCACACAAAAATTAAATTATTTGAATTAAACGCTCTAAATGTTACGAATTCTACGCGAAACAAAAGAAAGCGATAGTACAATGGCATGGGGAGCTGGGTTATGGCGGCGGAGGCGCTTGAAATGGATTTATTTAATACTAGCTGACGCCCCGGCTTCGCACGGGTTTATTATAGGTATTTAACAAAAATTTAATAACAACATGGCGATCCCGGAGCGGGATGTATGATCCTTTAAAGTTTAGAGGTTAATATGTAGGTAAGGTCTAAGGTAGGTAAGGGAGTATTGGGCAGTAAGGCAGGTTTGGACACCACCGGCAAATCCCCGTGTTATGCCGGCCATACACCATCATGCCAATCCACCATTAGTCATGCCAATCCACCCCAATACATAGTCAATTCTAACTGATCAAATTCCGATTTGACGATAGGCATGATGGTTTATGGCCGACATGACACGGGGGTGTCCAAACCTCTCTACTGCCCAATGCTCCCCTACCTCCCATATATAATTCATTGATATATTACCACTCCTACTAACTTTTGAATAAAATGTCCGATTTCAATCATTCAAAAAGTAATCGACGGGTACTGAAACAGCCTTTACTACGAAGGAATTTATTTGGATAAGAATAAATACCAAAATAAGAATAACGTGGTCTGCTTTTAGTCGTCATTTTTATTCATTTTTATTTAAATTATAAAAGTTGTTATTCTGACACAACCACAATAGTTGGACATATGCTATCGCTGACTTTTTTGTAGATATTGATACGTTCTTTAATATTGAAGAACATTTTTTTGTTCTATCATCAATAGTTTTTGCAGCGCACGCGATATGAAGAATTTTATGTTCAAAATTTTTACACCTTTGGTTACATTATTGCAATTTTCATAAGGATCTCTAATTTTTTTGAAAATAATTTATAGCCTATGTTCATCACAGATAATGTAGGATTCTAATGGTGAAAGAATTTTTCAAATCGGTCCAGTAGTTTCGGAGCCTATTCGATGCAAACAAACAAACAAACAAACAAACAAACAAACAAATGTTTCCTCTTTATAAGTGTAGACAGAGTAGAATATAGTGTAGACAGAGTAGAAATGTGTTAGATAGGACAACGAAATCTTGAAGGTTTGTTTTTGGTAAATGTATTATGATTTGTAAAAAGTAGTTTTTTATGATGATAGCAATACAGTCCTGATAGGTTACCAGTGTTTTACAAATAACCCTGTATAATGCACACTTTGCCCAGCAGTGGGAGACGATAGGTTGATAAAAAAAATGCACACTTATGCTTGTTTAGATGAGCCTCACACTCACTATGGCGCTGACTTTAATTATGTTGTTAACTGTACCTGATTTAAAATGGTGCCATTCAATAAACAAGGCAACTTGTTGAGCCCTCTTTAACGGCCGAAAACATCAGACTTTGTACTTTAATATTTTAATTACTTCCACCTTCAAACTTCTCAGAGTACTGTGCTGTCAGCATAATTATAAAGAACACAATTAAGACCTTTTGGTTAACAATTCCCTTACATGTTTAGAATTTTGTTTTAAAGAATGTCAGGGTTGATCGATTAATAAATATTAATAAAGATTTTAATACTAACTGGTATAATCACACTGTTCTCATTTACTTAAGATATAATGAGTTCGTGTGTAATTCACTATTTTACCGATACGAAAAATCCATTGATGCCAGTATTCAAACTCGCTACCTCCGGATTAAAAGTCGAAGCACATTCCACTCAACTGACCAACATGGCTCTGTTGAAGAGTATTTGTTGAAGATAATTATATTATTAATAATCACTAACCTTCCCACATACGAAGAAACATTAATATAATTCCCATGAATATTATCCACACGGTTTCTTGAGATAGTTTTTCATCTCAGACATAATGCCCGATTAACACTCCATAACGTTGACCGGATGTGAGGACGCGTTGAGATAGCGGAAATATATCGCAGGAAGTTGCTGGCCATTATTCAGGAAAGGTCAGCTGTCGTTTTATAAGAGCTTATTATTACGATAGAGCGGGCTATATTAATAGTTTTGGAAATAATTCTGAAGATACTTATTTGAATTACATACACACGGAAACGGAATTCTTCTGCTATATGTGTTCATGTGCCAAATATTGTCCATATTTGGCACAGTTGATTTAAATATAACATTGAGTAAATGTTACAAGTATGTCTGGTTAGACAGTCTTCGTGTGTTTCAAATAAAGTTAGAATTGAGATAAAGTCTAGATTTTGGACTGTCAATTGATATTATTAATACTCTCTTTTTGAGAGACAAACAGTATTATTTTCTCAAGTGAATAAATTAAAAATAAGCTTTTTACCTACTATATATGATCTGTGCTACTATACAAACGAAAAACTCCCCTTCTTGCAAAAGAGATGTAAATGTTAATCAATGTGAAAGTTTAAGATTTTTAAATACCCAAACAAGATGCTAATTTATTAATGGTTAGACACCACGAACAATATCTAAATATAATGTCAAATGGCAATCGGTTGGTCACGTTGCGCCTCAAAAAGGCTCGTGGTGCAAAAGACTGGCCGAATGCAGACCATAGGGCGAAAACGACCACAGGATAGAGACCGCAAATGCGTTGGTACGATGACATCAAAAGAACAGCTGGAGGCAAATGAATTGAGATATCACAAGACTACAAGAAGTGGCAAATTATGAAGGAGGCCTACACTCAAAGGATCGAAAGTGGCTAAGAAGAAGAAGAAGAAAAAATATCTTATCGTCTAGTAAAACATGATTTATAATTTACAGACCTAACTGGCGATGGTATCTCGCTGCATTAGATGGATTGCACCGATACTGCACCCTACTCGTAGCTAATGACGTCTCGTGTCACGTGACCGACACGTGCCATTCAACCTCTAACCGAGATACAGATTTGAGTGTATGACAAATTGGGGAAAAACTTTTCTTCAAACACAACAAAGTACGTACTTAAGGTGATGAGATTTCATTGCTCAAACATAGTGAACAGTGAACACACAAAAACATACACCTAGATTGAAAATGCTTGGTTAATAAGTACCATTAAAAATACAATATTTATTTCAGACAACGTTATGTCTATGTTAGTGAAGAAAAATAATAAATAGGCTAATATACTAATATTCCAAAATGTATCTACATCTAATTCAAGTTTCATGCGTTCATCACATGAATGCGTGATTGAAACATAATCATTTCACAGACGTTTAGATTTTTAATAAACTTTCAATAAGACTCACGTTAAAATAATACTTGAATCGGAAAAGCGAACGCGTCGTATGAATTACCTTTCAGTGCTTTTACAGTCTCAAAATAAGCAAATTACTTCCCACTCAGGTAATTACAGCAATGAATGAAAGCGGGCCATTAATTTTCGTGAATGGCAATACCGCGTATTGTTGACATTGAGGCGTTATTTATCAACCCCGGATCAGAGATTGATTGATAAATAAGCTAAAAAGCCGTAGGGTGGTAGTAATTGAGCAAATTTCCTCACGTTCACGTCCTGTGTGGGTGTTATCGTGTTTTCTGAAAAGGGATACATACGGCTCTACAGCCATTCCAACACACGTTTATTTTTTTTTTATTTTTCTTTCTTTGTTCTCCTTTTCACATTCATTTAGACATTTTGATGGTCAGACGTATCAACTAATCATCTGTATTATCTTCTTGTGTACAATAAAGCGTTAATCTATATATCTATCTAATCAGACATACAACCGTTTAGTAACTTTTTTTTACCTCGATATGGCCAAAATATTAATAAAATTCATTGGGACAAATCAAATAGCGATGAAATCATCATTTAATCTTCATCTTAGTTTGTCTGCTACTCATTTTCTCGAGCATGGTGATCGGAAAACATGCCGTGTGTATCACACATTAGGGTGTGCATCGTACCATGTGACATATCTCAAATTAATTCATGTTTTGTCATTCCCTCACTTTATATTCACACTTTAATGACGTAGCACTACGAAATAGTGTATGCCTTGATACGCAAGATACGAACGTGAAGCGTACACAGGCGTACACCGTAATAGCAAAAACACGGGTTTGCTCTTACTAGCCGGTGGTATGGGCTTCACAAAAACCAATATTTGGAAGGGCGCTATTGAAACGCACCCTTTCTGTATAAAAAAACGGATATCTTTTGATTAATATGTTCAGGCTGTACGCACTGTTGACAATTTTGAGTGGATTGTTAATGATGAAAAACGTTAGACCATATAAGTGAACGTTTTTTATCGGTACCTATATAGGTATAAGTCAGTAACTGCTACATCAATAAAAAAAACTATTTTATAATTTTTACGAAAAATTTGAACTAAATACTAAGGCCACTGACTCGAGCCTGTCTAATAAGCGAAGTACATCAGACTATTTCATTACTAAAACTCATAAAAGTTTAGTAAAAAAAAAGTGAGATAGCAATTTCATAATCTATAAAACTTATTTTGTACGTAATTAATTCCGTTTGTGGTTTTTAATCAAGCGAAGCCCGTTGAAAATGCGCGGTCAACATTCATGCATTCATTTAAAACAACTATTTTAATTATTAACTGTGAATGAGCTCGTCCGACAAAGTTATCCTGAACAATTTGCGACTGGCACATCATAATTAGTAAGTACCTCTCGAGCGAAGAACTTATTTTTCAAGCTTAGTATGAATGGAATGGAAATTGATGGTAAAATAAATTAACATCACAGCTTTATCCTTGACTGTCAAAACACGATTGTTTTGTTTCTTTGACATGATGCTAAATATCATCAGCTTTCATAATTTCATTCGACGAACTCTGAACGCAGCACGCGTATGATGCTGACAAAATGAAGTGTGACTTTTACAACGTCATACCTACTTTTATTAAAAAGACAACTCCAAAATGTTTTGTTGATCTGTCCAATTTGGGATGCTGACTGCTCGTATACATAGAAGAAAAAAATTTCTGAGGAAAAGTTTTTGGCAATTGATATCCATAAAGACACCTTTATATGAATATGTTCTCAACTTTGGTAAGATTTATTAAAGATATTACAGGGAAATGGGAAAGCGTTATTCAAGCGCAGGTGTGCTGACGATTTGCTAACTCGCCATATTTTTATGAAAAGTGAGTTAGAGTTTTTGGAATATTGTGTAATGTATCGCCCGAAATCTCAGTCGTAAATTTTATTAGATATTCTATTACTTTATGCTAGACTAGGGACGTGCTATAAAAGGCAGAGACTGTTCTTTTTAGGACCAGGCATTCAAGCTGATATTCAAATAATACTCAAAACCCTTGAAAAAAATACACACATATTGCAAAGTTATCATTCCATATGTGAAAGGTTGGAAAGCTCGTTGTGGCCAGTATAATAAATAGATTAAATGCTTTGTCATTATATATTCCACTTGGTTAATTCATAATTCGCCTGAAAAGATTTTGAGTTTAATTATCAGAGGTGCTCTAATATGAAAACTAAAGCAAAATCGAAAATTATTTAATAATTCCATAATGTTATCACTATTCCACACGGATTTTAATGCTAAAATTCTACTTTCCAGCAAAGTGCCTGATAATGAGAATATAAATGAAACGAGTACAAAAGCGAATAAGCAGAGTTGAAACAAAAATGTAACACAAGCACTTCTTAATAGCCAATATGCGAAGCCGAAATTGCTTTCGTAACGTTGTTTTCTCTGTAACTAATATTGGAGTAATCCTATTATAGCGAGCTTCTATTACTCTATCGATGTTTCGATGCTTATTTATTTCTAACTAGTCTGTTAATTTTTATAGGAGCTTTGAAAGCTTTTGTCGAAAGCCTTCTAGAATTTCACATTAATATTTCTCTCGACTTCAATATAATAAAGACTTTATTCCCAAGCGATGTGACCTTAGTTTTCAAAGAACTTTTCTTTGGAAATATCTCAGGAATATTCAAGGTGATTCTAAATAAGGAATTATATCGATAGCACTGGTTATGAAGACGTTAATTCTTGCATGTTGATCTGTCATCAATTTTGTGAATATCGTAAATTACTGAAATTTTACTGCAAATACATGCCTAAGCAGATTTTGTTTAATTATAGTTACAGGTTTAAAACAGTCTCCTCAATCAAGTCATTTTGCTAACTACACAAATCAAAATAGTTTTTGGAACGAAGTTCCTTTTCGGACGGTATCGGATGGGGGCTAGACGAAAAAATGTGTTCGATTTTTGCGTCACAACACATACATATGTCACAGTGTGAAGTGCGCAGTCACGAAGCAGTCCATAGATTGCATAGACATTGCTAGTACGGAAGAGCGTTTCTAGGATAAATAATTTATTTGACAACAAATGCCAAATGTTTGTTGAAACTTCGTTCCAACCGAGTGTTCCAAGACACTCATGTAGTTTTTTTTCCTTTTGGGAGTTAAGATACATATCGAGCTTATTACATCCCTCATTTTGGGTCGCATTTTAAAAATAATTGCAAGAACAAATGAAATAAATGTTATGCAGAGCACCTAGCTCCTTTTGTCTTCTAGTTTTGTTTAATCTCAGTCAGAAGGTTTCTCTCAAACCGGCCATGTAAAGGTAAGGCTCAGAAAATAGCCGCTGGCCTTCTGGACCAAGGCCTTTGAAGTAAATTAATGTAGTTTAAATTGACCTTTGTTACAATGGTATTTGTTAGAGGCCTTTGTTATTAAAGGTATTTCAAGGACAATGGTTTCAATAATCCTGAAGCAAGTTCACATGTAGAACACGCTATGAAGATGTTACAAACCGTATATAGATGAAAATTGTCTTACCTATTTTTTTCTTCTTCTTCCTACCCTAATCGTCGAGTCGGCACAACATGTTTCTTTCATCCATTTCCCTCTATCACTCGTCATATCAGAACTCACTCTTTTCACAAACATATCTGCATTCACACAGTCCATCCACCTACCTCATATTCTCATATTCATCACTCGTCGTGTTATATGACTCTCATCCCTCCTCAGGATATGCTCATACCACGCCAACCTTCCACTTCTCAATATATCAGTCTTTGGCGCTACTTTCAAACTTCCCTGATGTACTCATTCCTTACCATTCTAGTTACTCCACACATCCATCTCAACATTCTCATCTCTGTCGCATGCACTCTTCTTTCATCCATCACTTGAAAATTGTCTTACCTATATTGACTAATAGGTTTTTTTTGGTAAATTACTAACTCTTTTTTGTCTTATCAACCCTATGGTTATTTGTTATCACTTAACTGATGAGTTTTTATCAGTTATATTAAAGTGACTCCGACTTAAATCTTTATATCATATCATATATCTCATCATAATTTTCATAACATATTACATTACATTTTTATTTTAATGTTCAAAGCAATGAAAAGTAAAGTATATTTCAGAAGTATAGCAAGTTGATTTTCAATAGTGAGTTCGGGCTTCCACGTTGCAAAACCACGTCTATCTCATTCTCAGTATTCTCGTTTCACTAATGGCAAGACATCGTGTCTTCAACTTCCTTTTTTCAACAATTCAATTCGTTCTTTGGAACTGTTCGCTCAACGACTGCTCTTTTACATAGAAATGTACTTTTAAAGTTGGAAGGACGCCGTTTCTAAGCTAGAAGTTCTCTGCGTTTGTTGTTGGATGGTAATAAGGAGGATTAAATAAAGGTATAGTCTCTTGAATTTCTTTGTGTCTGAGAATCGCAATTCATTAAACAACTCTTACTTTCAGTAAAATGAAGCGGAAGCTGAAGCGGCACAACGAGTTTTGCCTGTTGTAAAGCTTTTTATAGAACATTTATGTCAAAGTAAAGCCACATACCAATAGCGGCCTTCACACGCACAATCTTTCGCGAGTGATTGAGCGTACGGGATTGCGCGCGGGAAAGCATGTACACGCAATCGCGAGTGTTAATTTTGATGCTACGCGTTCTTTCGCGTACGATTGGCTGTATCACTCGCGATAGATTGTGCGTGTGAAGGCTGCTATAAACATAGGCTTCGATGTAGCATCACAGCATCAAATACATTCCTCCACAGAATATTCAAAGTGCCTACAATTTCAATATTAAATTCTTGCTACGATATTCTTCGGTCTATCATTCAAACCGCTATTTCAAGAAGCTTTATATTTTATTGCTGCTGAAATTGGTTTTTATTTTATTGCAGAAAACAGTTTTAGTGCTTCAATAGTGTGCTTAGAAAGTTATTTTATTCTGTTTCATTGTTATGTAATATTTTAGAAGAAAAGGTTTGAGATTTCGACATCTCTTTTTAATTCACAATAAATAAATAAATAATGCTGGATTTTTCACACCGCATCATCTAACCACAAAGGAAGCTTGTGTTACCCATAACAACACAAGCTCTGCTTCCTTTGGGGCTAGATGATAAATGACTACCATACTACATGACTGATATTATACTACTTACACTGTTCCGCGGTAGGTATCGAACTCGCAACCTTCTGCGTCGCAAGCGGACCTTCGCCCACTGCGCTACAGATGTCGTAAATTTTTGTCATGTTGATTTAATACTATATAAGAACTAGAATTAAAACAAAAGCAACAAAGGTTATGCTTCGTCATTTAGTGGTCATATAATAAAATCAACCTAAAACTTTATCTACCAACTATCTCCCCACAAGTATATATCTTATCTATAACTATACCCGTACCCACCCTATGACTACCCTACTTGGGGTTTTACCTTCAAAACCGAAAACCTATCCCCGCTATACACTCTCGCAGAAACTGTATACGTTTAGAGTTACACAATCCCCATTGTATTGTAAAAAATTACTTGAAATTCAGAGTAAACGTATCTTACTATTTTATGCGTTCACATTTTGCATTAGCCTTTTTGATAACGAGAAAAGTAATGACGACTTATTTCAAAGACACGCAGATTTCTTTCAGTTGTAAGTATAAGGAGTAGGTTCAGAATCTTTTAAAGGAAATGGGAAAACCAGATGCACGTCCCGATACATATTTATTCCATTTTGTACATTCCCAATAATAAAAGTATACCAATTCGTGTAAAATGAATGGTGCTAAGGTTTAAACAAAAGTCTCTCCGAGACTGTATACGTGGTTTATCGTCGGAACCGTCTCGGAAAACGTTCCGGACGAAATGTAAATACACAGTGATATGAATATAAATGTGTAATAAGTAGATGGCATACGTGGCCGTCGATACGGGAAAGAAACTTGTTTGGGGAGGCATATGGTACGAAATCTGATGGGGAACACGTGATTTTTGGTAACCATAAAATTTTCTGTGTTCAGAATTAATTTGATGATACGGATTGGGCAACATTTTGGGAACTTATTGGAAGGTGTATTATATACATTTTCAACACACTTGCTCATAAAGTGGCTCTATGGTCACCGCAATCAGGCACATAATGACACCCATAATCAAACTGTGACTTTTTCATTACTATAACTCACTAGTGAGTAATAGATTTTTTTTTTAATTTTATTGGTTGAGTAGCTTTGTTCTTTAAAAAGTTTTTATTCAGAAAAAAGATCGTGTTCAATAGAACAAATAAATTAATGTTCCTATTGCTTGCTCATTTAATGCAACTTCTTATTTAAATAGATAATTTTAACTCGTACGTGTTTAATAAATAAAACTTTCACTCAAATATAACTTTTGTTTTCTCTATAATAAAAGAAAACTTTAAATTCCCCATTTTGTACGTGGCAGAATAGGCCGCAAACCCTAGGCGCGGAAATATAGTCTGTGGCCGATCGCAATGCGCGCGCATAGGAAAACTGATTAATTTTTCCCGCAATAGCGAAACATTTTTCACAACTCGTTTTCACTGTTGAAAATGAGTTTTTATTGTTATTTTATTCACAAGTGTGTTGAAAAACGTCGTATGATACACGTGTGTATTGATGATTACCGTCCTCGGTTTTGTTAAGAGCCGAGCCTTTAGGCGAGGCTCTTAACAAAACCGAGAGAAAACACCTCGGCGGTAATCACCAATGTTACACACTAGTACCATAATGTACTATTATCGTACAGATAGTTGTGGATTAGTTGTCTTTGTATTTTTTACTCACTGAGTTCATAATGTGGCCTATAACAACATGAATTTATTTTTCGTTTTTATTTTGACTAATTTGGATTTAATCAAAAAAACTAGCTGTAAGGTGTGTCGCCAATTTTGCCCGCGCCCCGTCGCCGCCTCGACGCCGCGCCGCCCCGACTTTGCTGTTAGCGACCTGCTTTAAATGTTAGATTGTCTGTATTGGTATACATAGCTTGGTAGCTATTATACAATTTCATAAAGTCACATTCTCTTCTAATCTTTTTTAAGTGTCACAAAAACTTCGTACGGAAGCTAATACTTTAAAACCTATTCCAGCCTTCCAGGACATTATAAAGCATGAGTAAACGCAACAAGGAAGAACAGGCAGTAACAGTAAATATTTTCTACAGTGAAGCCTCTTTTTATTAGGATCTAGTGTGTGCGATAGTACTAAGTACATCTAATGTGCTTAATATGCTAATGCACGTCAGCATTCAGGGTTTTTCTTGTGCACATCGAGAGTATTGTATTTTTTTACTCTATGAAGCGTATTGTCAAGAGGAGCATGCTCTCACTAGAATTAAAAAGTAAGATAGATAGATAAATATTTATTGTTACACCATAAACTATATTACAAAATTAAAAACTATGTTAAAAAACTTAAAGTTATTGTTTTTCAGTATATAATTTCATGAGATAAAATACTTATCATAGCATTATTATATTTGTTTGGGTGTTATAATTTATTCAAGAAGGGTAAATGGTCCAGGTCCCTAGATCCCATGAGATATGCTTTGACGTTGTTTACAAAAATATTATGTGAAAAAAAGAGGTATATTTTGTAAAGCCCTATGATAATAAAATCAGCTTAAAAATATAGCCGTGTTGGCTATGGGATATTGCAAAGTAGAGCCGCTGTTAAAATTGAATGAGCGTCTTGCCAATCACCACAGAGTTCATCTAGATCTTAGTTGTACTTTTTTTTTATTTAGCCATGGGTAACTCAGGTAAAAAACATGAACCACAGGTATCAGGTATATTTTAATCACGATGTATACCTGATTCGCAGCTCAAACAGGTATCTGCCAGCTACCTACTATACCTAAAAAAAAGTTCAACGGAATTATGATCATAGTCATACTTATCGTCACGTTACATCCTTAATCCTTATCCTTACTATTACTAATCCTTACTAATATTATAAATATGAAAGTAAAGTAACTCTGTCTCTCTGTCTGCTTGTTACCTTTTCACGCCCAAACTGCTAAACAGATTAAGCTGAGATCAAAACTGCTTTTTACTTACTTTTTTCTTCTAGGTGGAGTTTCTACTATAGCGGAGCTCGAGATACAATCATTTTGAGTTTTGAAAAGTTAATATTATATTTATTACCTTTCTTTATTGCCTTTACCTTTCTTTATTAATTTGATCTCGCTAGTATTAACTCTTAGCTTTCTTCCAATGTTTTATTCCAATGTTTTATCAATTACTTCGTTATTTTTCAACAACAACAAACTCCAATCACGCCACCGCCGCCGGAACTCACGTCGCCCGCTGTCATTGTCATCAGTTTCTCTCGTCGAGTTGCCAACCAAAAAGTATGGTTGCCAGCACGGCCCTCCTGCATGTGCATGTCCTCAGGCACACCATACCACACACTATACTCTTTAAATCATCCAAATGATCTTTCAAAAGATCATTGACATCACCCCATTTTAATGCTTGCCATCACATTCGTAACTCGTGTACCTAAAGCTTATCTGAAATCATGGTTATGTAAGTACGTACATAGGTATTGTTAATATTAATTATAAACGTTCGGCCCATCATGAATGCTTGCTCTGTTATTGAAACGTCAGTTCACTCTTATTCCTGTATATCGACTGTCTCATTCACTTTACTCTCTTCTGCAGTGACTGCGCCAGTTCATAACTAGATCCATAAAATGACTGTATTATTCAGCTCGCTTCTATGAACTAAGCTATGACTGTATTTAGCTCACTCTGTAGGTATCTGTGACTGCGCCAGTTCATAACTAGATCCATAAAATGACTGTATTATTCAGCTCGCTTCTATGAACTAAGCTATGACTGTATTTAGCTCACTCTGTAGGTATCTGTGACTGCGCCAGTTCATAACTAGATCCATAAAATGACTGTATTATTCAGCTCGCTTCTATGATCTAAGCTATGACTGTATTCAGCTCACTTGCTTACTTACTAGCTCGGCTTCAAGATTCACTCAAGTCTCCGGTCGATTTTCTGTTCAGTGACTGTTTTTTTTTTACTACCCTGATTCACAATGCCCATTATCTTATACTAATTAACTAGGCACAAGCACGTGAAACTCGATTATCCACTTCTGATATTAACTCTTAGCTTTCTTCCAATGTTTTATTCCAATGTTTTATCAATTACTTCGTTATTTTTCAACAACAACAAACTCCAATCACGCCACCGCCGCCGGAACTCACGTCGCCCGCTGTCATTGTCATCAGTTTCTCTCGTCGAGTTGCCAACCAAAAAGTATGGTTGCCAGCACTAGTTTAACGCCTTAGTACAATCTGTGATGTAAGTTGTAAATAAATAAATAAATGTCTATGCACAGTCATTATCGCCATCTATGATTTTACGTAAGTACTAAGTACAGAATGAAAGAAAGGTGGTTCCATCAACGGTATTTGGAGTTTGCTTACTGGTTTAACAATTTATGTCGCTAGGTGGCACTATTTATCAGAATTCATCAGAAAAATACCATCAGAAATGTGTTGTAGCTTGTTGATAAAGTAAAATTTATTATTCTAAACTATGTTTCTAGGTAATTTTATTTTTCTTACCGTATTAAGTTAAATTTAAAAACGAAATGTCAACTTAATAAAAAAAAACAATCAAAGAGTAGAAGACTAGGTCATAGAGAGGACCGGTCAAGTCAAGTTTTGGTCCTATTATATAAAACATTAAATTACACTGGCCAGTCTATAAATTATGTTAGTTTTTATAAATACTAACATTTTATAATAAATAATATTAATGTGATTTTATTGAACGCTAAACACTAAACGCTTTACAACAAGAAATATAACGGAAGTTGCAACTGCAACTTGCCCCGGAAGGCGGAAGCTACACACAGCGCCACACACAACACGATAGATGGACGCGGCAGCAGTCGTAAACTCGGTAGAGCTGTTTGCATGACCTGATTTTCAATAATAGCCCTTATTTTAAATGGTTTAAAATCCAATTTCATACTTGATATTAGTCAATCCGTCAGTCAAACACATACGTCGTACATCAAAATCAATCAGTCAAGGTCAGCTTTTCGAATAAAGACCTTATTTGTAAAGAAATAAAACACAATATAAATATCGGACCTTTCGGACAGATTGAGAAGGATGGATTGGATCTTGTTTGATATGTATACGTCATTTTTTCGAATAAAGACTTTAATTCTATTGCAATAGAACACAAAATAATATTGCTTGATCTTGAGAATCGTCATACTGTTGTGACTTATTGCTTCTGAGTTGAGAAGGATGGATGGATGGATCTGTTTGGATCTGTATACGTCATTTTTTCGAATAAAGACTTTAACGCCATTGAAATAAAACACATTTTAATATTGCATGATCTTGAGTTTCGTTAGACTTTAATGACTTTTTGGTTCTGAGCATCGGAAAGACGTAGATGGATTCGATGTACAGGTACTGTTTACGTTACAGATCGGTTTTATGAATAAAGACTTTATCTTCATTGGAATAAGAAACAATATATTATTGAATTGTCTAGAGTTTTCTTTTACTTGTACGACTTTTTGGTTCGGAGCATTGATTGACATGATGGAGAAGGACGGATTTGATGTATATTATCAGTTTGTCACAGCTTCGCTTTTCAAATAGAGACTTTAGCGCTATTGTAATAAACCACAATACAATATTGTCTTCCCTTGGATTGGGACGGAATTGGATCTGTTGAGCCGAAATAATTTGCCAAGACTTGAAAGACGTATACCGATTTCGGTTGAGCTGCGAGTTATAAGTACATATCCATCCTTCTACCCACGGCTATTTTTATTTTAATCCCACGTGGTAACGCAAGACACGCGTAGCACTCAGCTCGCAGAATATGCATATTGTCTGCTGCAAGGAGCTGAGTGCACTCTACTCTTTCACAATAGGCGCAGTGTAATTTCAAGTTTTTATATCCTTGTTGCCTCCCTGAGGCCTAGACTTGGTTTTGTTATTGTCTGCTTAAGTCTAACAAATATTACCAGCTTTTGTCGACTCAGCCAAAAATGTAATTCAGTAGCGCTCACGGCTTCACTCGTATACTCATTGAAGCTATTAGGGTAGATAGTTAAATCCTTGTAAAGTATTTTATTCGAAGTTTTACGAGTAGTATCGATACTTTTCAAACTTTCTTTAAAATTCAATATATATTTATATGAAATGTAGCAATTAATATAAGATAGAATATTGTAAAGGTGTTTTGATTTTTAATATTTTTATATATTCCTAGTCTGATATTCTTAGATTTTTTACAATTTTAATGTGCTCTATGTTGCACATCACAGTTTAAAGTTTAAACAGTAAAATTAAAACATCAAAACACCTTTACAATATTATAAGGTACATAAACTGAACATATCAGGATCTACAATCGGCTAGATAGCCGTAAACTCGACACTAACCGAGCACGATATCTTTGACCGAAATCTTTACAAGTGCAGCTTTGAAACATATTTTTATGTGGAGTAGGTACTGCTTCCACAAACACTGTGATGAAAAAATTCTGACTTTTGTATACTGAGACTGTAGTTATTACGGTATACCTACATAACATAGTCTGCATTCTCAAGAATTATCTAAAATGTCTACGGCGTAGGCTGCAGACATTTCACATGTCAAACGCATTTCCCAATCTGAAATAGAACAGCTTTCAAGCCGAAGCTATTACGTATTACTCCTTACTATGTCGAGGTTAATGCAAAAGTTAAATCTTAAAGAATAGAATCCTATATTTATTATGAAATTGTGGTTTCTATTAAACTGGATAAATGCAATTCCAGTCCCGAGAATAGATACGAACCTACTCTGATACCCATAATTTATAAATAGGTACATATTGTGACGGCCACTGTTTTTTACGAATACATATGTTTATGGAATAATCTCATTATGCATGTAAAAAAAATACAGATTAGCCGTGTAGATACGTGAGCTTCACAGACGCTCGGTAGGTATGTTTATATTATAATACCTTCCGTGTACTTGTTCATAGTACAAATTAATGTAACTTAAACTGGAATTTGCTATTTGCGTTACGTGCAAAATAGCCCGGGTCGTGCTTTGTGGAACATACTTTCATTGTTATAATGTATGGCTACAAAAAGTACTATATTTTGTAATTATTATTTTGTTTGTCAAAATGTAACATCACGGAACTATAGAGTCCCGGACCTTTAATAGGCATGCATGGGGCCGAAACCAACACACACAGAGGCTTTTTTAACAATTTTGATCTTGTGTGATGGAGACACATACCGGCTACTATCCCTTCAACACTAGAAAAAGTATTATTATTACTATAATCAGCCATGAGAGTCCAACTGCTGGGCAAAGGCCTCCCCCCACTCCCTCCAGAAATTTTGGTCCCCAGCAACATCCTTCCATTCCGTTAGAAACTAGTTGAGTTCGTCCCGCCATCTGCGTTTTGGTCTGCCGCGTCGCCTTCTCGCTGGGTCGGGGCGCCACTCGGTGGCTACCTTCGCCCACAGCTCATCTGACATACGGCAGACATGCCCAACCCAATTCCACTTCAACAAAGCGGCCTTCGAAACTACATTTTTAGTTTTGGAGCGTAGTTCGGTGTTTCGGACTCCATCCGTCAGTTTGACACCAAAGATGCTACGCTCCATTGCTCGTTGGCAATTTATAAAATTAATTTAAGTACTGTAGACGTGAAAAGGAGCTTTATGTTTTGTCGAATCTGCTATAATATATTATTATTATCGTATTGCATAATATAATTTCATTTTCCCTGCAGTAGGATGATCCAGGCTGAAAATAATAAAATAAAATAATAATATTACACAATGATCGTTACTTTAATAAAACGTACCATTAGTAAAACGGACGATTCTTTGGGCATCGACAACAAGATTCACCTAATGTGTCATCATCATCATCATCATCATGTCAGCCATCTAGTGTCCACTGCTGAACATAGGCCTCCCCCATCGATTTCCACAGCGATCGATATTGTGCAGCCTGCACCCAACGGCTCCCAGCAGCCTTTACCAGATCGTCTTTCCATCTAGTGGGGGGCCGTCCTCTACTACGGTTTCCGGTGCGTGGCCTCCACTCGAAGACGAAGACCTAATGTGTAAATAATAACAAATCAAACATATTCAAAAACCAATTCAGATAAAACAATTTAAAACAGTCTAAACTAGTTTTATAGTAGAAGAATCAGATAGCAGTAGTTTTCTTCACCTATTTGTATCTCTTATCGAACAGCTAATCTCGTGGCCTGGTTTGAAAGCAGTGTGAACTTAGAGACGTGGCTGAAATAGCGAAAGCGTGCTCGCGATACCAACATATTTAATTATAGCTAGCACTCGTAGTACATGTGGGTTATTAACGTAATTGCCTGTACAGGAGTCAGCTCTTCGCTAGGTCACCTAGCTTTGCTATTTGCATACTTATATCTTGTAAATTATTCTAGTACCTACTACTGGAAGTTACACCGACTAAAACTTTAGTATTTACACTCTAAGAGCATTTTACTTACGATGATTTCCGTCACCATTAATTTTGAAGCTTGTGGTATAATTGCGCATATAAATTTCACAGTAAGTATTCTTATAGGCAGCGATGGGCTTGCAACCTGTCACGTATGGAATACTAACTTCTGTCAAATATGTATTTGGACATGCCTCTGACTAACCCCTGAGATATCTTTAAAAGAATAATACTTACATAAAAAAAGATCTGAGACAATAATTACTGCGCCTCGGAGAAACTCGGAGAAAGAGTCGTGGTTTATCGTTATCTACACTATTGCAAAATCCATTGACGTCTTGAGAATTGAACGCGCGACCTTTGGTTAAAAACAAGAGTACCTACAGTCCTCTAAGCCAACACGCCTTTATTAATATTCTACTTCACATCAAATTAGTTTGGGATATTTGAATAATAAAATACGCCGGGTAAACCCGTCAAAGCTATAACTAAAATTGATGCTGTTTCAGTTTCATATAACTGTATATGGAATTTGCTAATGAAATAAACTTTCAGGTAGAAAGTAACTTATTAATATTCATACAGCGAAGCCCGCTCCTGTAAATGTTTTATTCGTTAACGACTGCAGACGGATTACCGTAATCATGTCACGTCGTGTGTAGGAGCCTTTGAAATTAATTCGTGGTAATCAATTCCTTCGTAATTAAATTGTTGTAAATTTTTAATTGGTTACCTGCTTTGTGACTGATTGAGATTGAGTGCTTTGCTGGTCCGGTGTTTTCACACCTAGTTTTGATAAACCTTGATATAACTTCGTGTGCAGTAGACTCAGGTCATTTAAGATTGTAAGTGCATGATGATATAATGACTGATTCGAACATTATTGTTGAAAAAAATTTTAGACATTCAATATCTTTTGAAGTAGGTTTATCACTGTTCTCACATTCATTGTACTAAGTAGGTATTTCAATTTATTTACTTAAGTAAAATAATAGGTATATTAAACAAAAAATAGCGGAGACGTTGTTTTGTTTATATAAAATAAACAAAACGAGACGTTTTTTTGTTTATATAAAATAAACAAAACAACGTCATTCAACAAAGAATGAATAAAACTCGCATCCATATTAAGCTGACAAGGCATCAAATAACGCTACTTTTTTCATTCAATTATCTCGCAATCTGAACGAAATAGCAGTCACATTTAGTAGATACTTATTTCAGTAATACATATCCATTATTTCTTCGAGTCGGACGGGATTATCTGCAAGGGACGCCTGTCTCCAAGTATCAGCGTCTGTAGGCTTAAATTTTCATTATGTTTATTGGATAATTCGCCGAGTGAAGCTTTGAGATAGAGAAGCTTTTCAATGCAACAGTGAGCATTTTGTCAACGCTCACTATCACTTCCTATACAGCCGCAGACAAATTAATCCTGTTTTGTTAAGTGAATTAAACAATTGAGGCTGGTGGAGACGTTTTGGAAATATCTGTGTACTAGAAAAAGGATTATTAAATGTAAAGTACATTTAATAATCCTTTTTCTCATATTACTTATATTATAATAGCTAGAAATAGTACCTATTCTTACATGGACTTTATAGTGTTAAATGATTCTGCCAAGTACTGTAATAGACCTTAAGTCTAGCATGACTGATGTGTTTATTCTTTCTAGCCTTCATGGCTATGAATTTTAGTTTAATTTGAAGTATGCTTATAGAATGAGATAAGAAGTCGAATGAGAATGCCTCCTAATATTTGTCTCGACATCGATAAAAACAAAGACGAAGTGACGAAAAGGAACATCAAATCACTTCGGCTCCTTCAAGTAGCATTTTAATAAAACAGTTTCACACTCGACTGTGCTTGAAAGAGGAAATTATTCCGTTTTGTGTATCAAATCCCCTTTATTGAATGACGGAAATAAACGAATGGAGTTTTTGCTTGTTGGCTATTTTATTTCAAAGGTTTGGGACAAACTTGTTTCAATTTTAAGTGGAAAGTGAATTTCAGAACGATGTGAACTTGTCATCTCAATTTTAACTCTCTACATTTATTAATTAAAATTGTTATCCTACGTTTATTTTACTAAATAGACATCTTCAAAGGGTTTTGGATGCCTAAAAATATTGAATGGCTACTCCTACCCCTACTCCATCTTTGCTGATTTTTCTTCGATTTACTCGTACCACTGTTAAACTGTATACTGAAATACGTATTATACCAATCGTTTTAGTAAAATACAAAAAATATCGAAAAGCTTTAAATAAACCAAGATTTGTACCACGGTAATCACATAACGTGTTATGGGCAATTTGGTGATAAAAATATCTTCTTAAACAGCATGTTCGGATCGCAGATGTTCTGAATATTTAGTAAATGAGCCCAGCGTTTTGAATTGAGAGAGCTACGAAGCTTGGTCATTAAATGAATGCGGTATAACTTTATTTACATTTAATTTAGATGTGGTCTATCTTAATAATTTATTGTCATTTATGTAGTTATGGTCGATTGGGAGAGCCTAATACAAGATCGCAACGTCTGGAGGAAATGGGGGAGGCCTTTGCCCAGCAGTGGGACAGCAAAGTAATAATAAAGTTCAAAATTGGCCAAGTAAGAGCTTTATGGCCACATGACTGATACAAACCACATCCAAAACCTAATTTTCAGTGAACATGGCCCATCTGTCACCGTAACGGGGACGCGGTAAATTGCGTGCCTTCATGATCCCTCAGGGACAGCCGGGAGCGGTCCAGCTAGCAGGATTTCTGAAGTTTCTCCTGACCGTGTTGTCTTAGCTTGATGAGTAGTATTCCTAGAAGTTAGACCTAGAAAACACAGAGGAAATCTGTCTTTGTATGAGTATTTTTCAATTGTACCTATGTATTGGGCTATAATTAAATAAGTTCTTACTTCATTAAATTGAATAGAGGTGGTGTGGGTTTTTTGCAAGGAGGATATATTCAAATGTGTAATACTTAAACAGAGAATTAGAAAAGCTGTTTAGAAAGCAGTTTTTTATCTCTAGATATAGCTTGATGAAGACTATCTTTCTTCTTCTTCTTAGTCGTTTTCTTCATTGCTGAAGGTCGTGTCTAGTCGGGACTGGTTCTGGAAGTTTAGTCTTCATTTTATATTCTTCTTCTTCTTATTGTGTCACTAGTTCTTTCGAACCAGTGTGGTGAAAGGATATTAAGTGCGCCTCAAAGACGCTCCTTTCGTGCACTAGATACATGTTTTCGAACTTTATAGGTTCTACGACATTTTATATTAAGACTGTAAAACTAGGATTAAAAACTAAAAGTTAATCAAAATACTGAGTAGCAGACGGAATCTCACCGAAATAGTGTTTGCAGCCGACTCCTCTCGTTCAGGTGTAATCTTGTACGTGAACTTTTCTGTTTATTTTCGCTTCCAATTTCGCCGGAGTGCCTGCCAACGTGTTGTCTGATGTCGGCTTAAAATATGAAAAATACGGGTCACTAAAGAAATTAGCAAGTCACTCCGCGAATATAAGATAAGATAAAATAGTTTATTTTATGCCACAACAAATTTAAATACATAGAATGTAGTAACAAAAAGCTTAATTACTTGCCTATAAAGGCAAGTAATATTTGCGTTGGTACTTATATAATATAAATGGCTACAAAATTGGCCGCCACTCAGCATATTGTTATAGTAGTTTATGTAATTTATTATTTATGTTTTTTTATAATTTTTTATTTAGTAACTGATCTGGATCAGTTGAGTTATCTATAGCTCGTTTCTAACGATCCTTAGATAGCTTGACTAATCCTGTTGTATTTTGTAAATATATGTAAATAATAATAATAATAATAATAATAATACTGGACTTTTCACACAGTAAATATGTAGTAGCTTAGTTTCTGTAAATAGTTTATGTAAATAAGCTACTTTAAGATAAAGAATAGGACCACAAAAAATACAATATAAATTTATATATTAGACTCCATTACACGAAACAAAATATACTTTTACATCTTTACTAGATAATTGAAGCAACCATGCCTACATTCAACGGAACACTTTAGTATCTATAAACACTACAAAGCTATTATAAGTGTCATTACAGTTATGATTACTATGAAGTCTACTCTGAGTTACTGTTGGTACTGAACGCGAAAGGACGGTTAGTCAGTGGTATTGCCAATGAATGACTCACCCTTAGGTACCTATGCGTTACTATTCAAAAAATCTTGCAAGTAATTGTTTTAGCTTGTGCTTATATTTTGAAAGGAGAAAGTTTAGAAGGGAAATAGATTCCCGTGTGTACACAAATTTTAACCAGCTTTTAAAATTTTCTAGGGAAGTTTTACGCTCGTACTAGTCAACTTTCTTTTTAAATCCACCCTTGAAGCTTTTGTTTATTTTTATTGTTGTTTATAAAGTAAATTTGCATTCATTCACTCTTTTGATGTTGGTTGAACTTGATTCTCGAATTTAAGCTGAATGACTGGCTGGTTTTATCATGACATTATCTAGTCTAGGCAGATAAAATATTGCCACGAAACCACAAGGTTTTAAGAACGCAAGGCAGTAGACTCCTCGCTGCAATAGACTAAATTTATTTTAGTAGATGCTAAAATAAATTTAGTCTATGGCTACAGGGGCCAATAAAATATGCGCATGCTGCACAACGTTGCACCTTTTTATCTTACCTAATTATTTCTGTAGATACAAAACTTCACGGCCAACAAAACAGATCAGTAGTTAACCTAAAACTGAGCACGCAGACACGTTGAAAGGGAAAACATAACGAGGAAAAAGCTTCCACGTGCGCCGAAATCTTTTTATTATTTACAAGGCATTTTCCGCAACTACCATTCAGTCGCTCTGATTCCCACGTAAACTGTACGTTAGTAAACATAAACCGAGTGACATTATTTGATATTCAATACAAGTGTGAATTTTTATTGGTTAGATTGTGACAAAGTAACGTATTTGTTTTAGAATGCCACTGGTGAATTGATACCGCCATATTTGAATTTTAATGTCTTGCTTTTTTGGCCGCCAGTTTTGAATAAGGAATAACACATAATAATTTTTTCAACACACTTGCTCATAAAGTGGCTCTATGGTCACCGCAATTAGGCACATAATGACACCCATAATCAAACTGTGACTTTTTCATTACTATAACTCACTAGTGAGTAATAGAATTTTTTTTTAATTTTATTGGTTGAGTTGCTTTGTTCTTTAAAAAGTTTTTATTCAGAAAAAAGATCGTGTTCAATAGAACAAATAAATTAATGTTCCTATTGCTTGCTCATTTCATGCAACTTCTAATTTAAATAGATAATTTTAACTCGTACGTGTTTAATAAATAAAACTTTCACTCAAATATAACTTTTGTTTTCTCTATAATAAAAGAAAACTTTAAATTCCCCATTTTGTCCGTGGCAGAATAGGCCGCAAACCCTATGCGCGGCGCGGAAATATAGTCTGTGGCCGATCGCAATGCGCGCGCATAGGAAAACTGATTAATTTTTCCCGCAATAGCGAAACATTTTTCACAACTCGTTTTCACTGTTGAAAATGAGTTTTTATTGTTATTTTATTCACAAGTGTGTTGAAAAACGTCGTATGATACACGTGTGTATTGATGATTACCGTCCTCTGTTCTATTATGAGCCTCGCCTAACGGCTCGGCTCATAAAAACACCTCGGCGGTAATCACCAATGTTACACACTAGTACCATAATGTACTATTAGCATTTTCTGATTTCAAAAGTCTCAGTCAAGAACCTTCCCCAACAAAATAGTAAGGGAATGGAAGTTCATAATGTAGTACTTAGTTCATAATGTAGGATAACTATCAGAATTAAGTACTTACTTTTAAACATAAATTAATAAAATTAGAGTTTTGTTTTACTACATTTTACTTTTTGTGGTAGAATATTTTACTGAAGCTGTATTTTCTACAAGAAAGTCCTCTATATTTTTATCTTATTTAAATTTTAAATCCGTTAAATTAATGGCACTATCATGAATCAAACGTACATAATTCCACTCTAAAACTGCCATCACTTCAGCTTAAGCTTATAATATTTCCGTGGATTCGCTATATCTCAACTATTTGTATGAGAAAGGGTCAGAAAGGCGATTACAGGTCGCCTTAGAGACGGTGAGAGCTTTCACTTGTAATCCACTAATGTGTGGCTTATAAGGGCTCTGAGCTTCATAAACCCATTGATACCGATCTATCGATCGATTAGGGATAGTCTAGTGTAGATGAAATGGATTTGTTGAATTGAAATATTCAAATAAAGGGTTTTGGTATTAATAGACAAGTGAGTGGAAAGTGACAAGTACAGTGACACTTTGGAATAGCAAATAATATACTTAAATAAAACACATTAAACATAGGTATTTCGTGACTGTTATATTTCATTTAGTATTTTATGCAAGTTCTTTTAAAGGTTTGAAAATTATACACCTTTTATGTATTTCTAGCAGTGTTTGGGTTTGTCTATCGTAAACATGGCGAACATTAAGCTGCTCCCACACATCCGCAAATCCTATGTTTGTTACAAACTCTCGGTAATGTTATGTTCTCGCCGACTTGCCAACTACCCTCACGTGAGTGTTTTTGTTCTACAACAGATACAATAGTTTATACATAATTCATTTTGAATAGATTAATCTTTGAGAAGCGCTCGTTTGTGGTTTCGGTATGTTCTTGTATGAGGTGTAACTTTAGTTAGCTTTGTGTTTATAAAAGCGAAGAGAGGCCTATACCGCATACTATAGCAGTGGGATGAGAAAGGTTGATGATGATGATGATGATTATAATAAGAGATTATAATATTTTACCTACGTTGTATAATATATATTGTATGATCAACAATTTAGAATATAGGTAAAATATGTATAGCAGATAGTTCATGGGTGTTTTTCAATCTTTTATACGAGTATACTTAATTATTATAATCTTTAGTTTTTTATCTTTAGTTTAGTTAAATTATATACCTATTTATTTGATTTTTGTTTCGTGTAAATATTTATAAATAAACTTATTGTAATCTTTTGTAACCCGTAGGTTTGTAAATAAATTCTTGTGGCATTAATTAGATGCTTTTATAAATATTACATCACATTATAAAATTTTAAATTATCCATTAGGTTATAGACTTTATCCCCAACTGTAAAACATTTGCTAAAAAATTCAAAAACCTTAATAAAAAGTCTCTGATAAACTAACAATCCATGAAACCTTTTAAATCTGCAGCCAATATGATATATATAAAGACAAATAAAGCCTCCATATTGCAAATAAACAGTGGATGTAAATGCTGAAACATTTACGCCACGTCCAACCCCCGGGCAGCCGAGACCCTTCGAACGATGCATTCTGAATTCGGTAAATATACTTGTATTTGTATCAGTGTCTGTTGTTTTTGTAATTTATAGTGTGTTATGCAGCCATGTTTTTCATATTAAACGTACGAATTGATAGGGTTTGATTTTTGTGTCTGGAATTTGACTCTGTAGGGAGGTGTAGAGTCGTTTTGATGAAAATAATAGAGGAGCGTTATGCGTTTATGGTGTTAATTAGAAAATAGCAGTATGATTGTATTGATTGGTATGCATTTATGGTAGAATAATAGAAAACGAAGTTTGTTTTGTAAGTCTGAAAACTATTTGGGAGCTCTGTGTATGGATATAAAGTGCTGAATTTATTTATATAAATTTGAAATATCTTTGGAGGTATATCAAAAATATTACGTTTGTATATAAAAATAAAGACATTTAAAAGAAGCAATTGGTAACATGTTCGCTGCAATTACCGCAATTTTCATTATAAAAAGATGTAACACTTAAAAAAACCAGATAAATCAATCCCTAAAAGCAAAGCACCCATTCAATTTATTTGGTCGACAGTATAACCGCAATGATGTTGACAAATCGGCCGGCACTCCAACCCGCCTTTTTGATGTTCGATCTTTCTGAAACAGTTATCGAACTGCGGTGATTATTCATTCGATAAAACAAGATTCTAGCGTGATTGAGTAGGCGGGAATAAGGGAAACAAATCTCACTTCGTTACACAAAAATCCAAATTTAAAAAATAGATATCGATAATGTTTTTATTAAACTTCATTGTTTTTGACAACACAAACTACGCTCCGCTATGATGTTTCTCAGAAACTCTCTGGAATTGGGCATATCATTATATGCACAATTCAACGATTTGCCGACGACACATACTCGTACAATGCGTCTATAAATACAAGTCTACCAGATTTGAGAAAATCGAAGTCTACCAGGGTTAAAGCTACCTCCAGAACAAGTTTCATCCTAATTTGATCAGCCATTTTAAAGTAAATTTTTATTCTTATTTTAAAAATTAAAAAGAATATCGTAAATTCATAATTGAAAAGAAATGCTAGAAAAAGACAATTCATGCAAATAATATGGATAAAATAAAATATTGGGGAAAAAAGAAACCTTGTAGCAAAATTCTATGACTTCCACGCATATTATGTATTGAGGAGCGTGTGCTCTGTTCGAAACCAACACAGCATTTCCATTAGCCGATACTGTACTGAGAGTTTTTCTCTATTCTGATTTCAACAATCTCATCAAACCGCGGCAAGGCACAGGGGAGCTGATTGAATTGAATTCCTTTTACAGGTCGACTTAATTTAGAAGTTCAAGATTACAAATTTCAAAGTTTTTCAAAATGATTTATAGAAATAGAAATAGAAAAACATTTATTTTGTGTTTCATAAAGCATAAAATACAATAATTATTACAATAATTATTAGATTTAACAAAACCTTACGACTGGCAGTGACCTGGATCAGTTGAGATATTATATATTTTATTTTACGATTTTTAAATGGCTTAACTAAAGAAATCTTGCATGTGTATAATCAGAAAGTGGGCAGTATTGTTGAAGAGGTACCAAAAGAGAAGAAAACGATACAATGCTGGGTAAAGGTTTCGCCGAATTTGTGTTTCGGAGAAGTAGTTTTTTTGTATTATTAGCTTTGCCGATGGAACAACTCTTTTGTGTCGAATTGTACTACCTGTCGCGATATTTCTTACCCCGGTTTTCCTCGAACTCACTACTAAATGTGCTTAATCTGATTGAACTTACGACTTAGATAAATTGCACAGAGCCAAATGACATTTTGAATTTAAAACGCTAAGGAATGGCCGACATTGTATCGGGAATCGATGGGCACATGGGAAAGTTTACTATGTAATACAGTTTCTACTTTTTACTTATATTTATCACACTGGTTCAAAAGTATTAGTGACACGACAAGAAAAATAAAATAAAATAGGTAAAAAATGCCTTTGGCATTATGCTCGCCAATTCGCCAATTGTGCAATATTTTGTGCTATAAAGTATTTACGAGCCGTATTGGTCGAATGGGGTTGTGCCTCGACTTTCAATCCGAAGGTCGTGGGTTCAAATCCCGGCCGTGCATCACTGGATTTTTCGTTTCGAAAAATGTATATGCGCTTTAACACGAGCTCATAACGGTGAAGGAAAACATCGTGAGGAAACCCGCAGCTTAGTCAGCTCCACATGTATTGACGTCGTCTTTCCTGTGGGCCAGGCTGATTAAGCTGAGGGGATGGTTTAGGTGCTGGGCAAGCCTATTCCATCTCAAACAATGTCCCAGGCACTACAGCGTCTCGTTAAATGTTTAGGCATAGGTTGCCTCCTGACGCTGTATAAATCATCTAATATAGATGTAAAGGCCTAAGTTTAGAGTATTTAAATCTATATATATAAAAATGAAACCCGTTTCGCGTTGTCACGGCATCACGTGTGAACGGCTGGACCGATTTCATTAAATATTTTTTTGTTGTGTTCGTTATTGTCAGGAGAAGGTTCTTATGACAGAAAAAATCTATATATTAATCATGGAGGGCGTGAAATAAGGGTTGAAAGTTTGTATGGGGAGTTGGTAGTTCCAGTTAAATGCAATAGATGGCGTTGCTAATAAGTATGTTATTTCGCTGACGAAGTCGCGGGTACCAGCTAGTAAATATATAAAAAAAGACTATATCTTACTTATATCATTATATCTATATGAATAGATTTCGAAGTCCAAGTCAGCTTACACAGAGACACGATACAATGACGTGATGCTATGACGTGACTTGTCTTTGACTGCTCCATTAGATACAAGTAAGGAATTGATTAGAAGCATTAGTAAATTATTGCATGTTAGAAAACTATTTTTATAAAATTTTTGATACTTACTTTGATGTAACAAGAAACACAATTAAATGGCTATATCTAGCCTAGAGATCTGAAACAAATATCTGCCTAACTCATCTATAGTATGGTGAATCTGTTAAAAAACATCATTGTGTACTTATCAATCATAAAAATCAAGTTTTACCGATGAAATCAATAGCTAACCCGCTCGCCCCGACCTTATAAGAAATGCATGCTTTTCCACTTTATTTATTTACGTAGGGTTAGTCCGATAAATCCGGGACTTCCTATCGCAGGGGGACTTTTATTGAACTTTATATTTAGTCCACACCCGTGGATCAATAGGTACCGAAACCTTTGTTGCATCAACGGTCGTCTTCTTTACTTTTTGTAACTGGTTGTTGTTTTCTTTTTATTTTGACTAGCCTGTGGCCTGATGTTCTTTATAAAAACTCTTACTGGAAGTGAAAAAAAAACTTTTAGAAGGTTTTTGTGAGTTATTAATAGCCTCTTAATGTGCAATTTAAAGTGATGTTTACAATTTAATATACGTAAAGAAGTACGATTACATTTCCAAGGCACAATATCACTGTCTCATATCTAAACAGAGAGTAAGAAACGTCCCAGAGTCTGTATTTGGCAAATAACAACATTTTGAATTTTACTAAGTACATGAATACTGAAAGTCAAGTAGTATGACATTAAGGGCCAGTTTCACCAAAGTCAAGTTTAACAGCTGGTTAATAAATCGACCGTTAGCCGTTTATCAGCGCAGTGAACGCTTTTTCATACAAAATTGTGTTCTGCGCAGACAAACGGCTCTCTGTCACTCTCGGATTTTTGGTTGTTGTGACATATTTTCAATTTTAAACGATGTCAACTGCTAGTTAGCTAACCGGCCGCCGACCAGCGATTAGATTTAGCGGCTTGTTAATGAAGATATTCCTTTGTTAGATCATGATGGAGCACAAAGCAATCGTAACGGTCTGTTAAATACTTAATCCGTTGTTATTTCTCTTACTAAATTTGATGTCAAATTAACTAACGCTCTGTTAGATAAAGTTTGGTGAAACTAGCCCTAAACTCCTTTTTTGTAATTCCCCTAAACATGTCAGTCTAGACTAAACAAACCGTAACACGCGCACAATTTGGTGTCGTTATTTAGCGAGTGTAATTAACGGGGCGACACGATGGAGACGCGGGCAATTTGTCATGGCCAGCCGGGGCGTAGCACTCGTAGTGGTGCTACGGCGTAGCAGCGTAGCACTGATGAAAAAGTTTGTTGGCAACTTTTTTATTGCATCCAATAACCATTGGTATGTTTTAAATATGTGGAGCAAGTTGTTATGTGGCGACTGCGAAATGATCTGGTTCCCGTATATCGATGTCTACAACTTTCTCTGCCATTTATGGTATTTTTTTAATGTTACAATCGGCCTAACAAATTATTCAGACGAGTTGCACACAAGCTAATAAGAATCTTCTTGCTGTAAAAGTTAAAATCAACAATGCCACTTTAGATGTACAATATTTTTATTTTATAAACGTAATGGCGTTAGTCTACTCTAAGTTTTCATAAGTTAGATAGGTCGTACAGGCACAGGCACATTAGACTAGTATCATTGAGCAGTGCGGGTAGTTCAATATTCGCAACAAACCCGGACGCCGGTGGTCAGGCAGTGCATTACACTGGAAACATTGTACGATTGTTGCGGTGCCGGCGTAATGGGCTTAATTCTGATGTGGCTTTCGGCTTTTAGCCATTGTTTACCTGCGCATGCCTCTGCTGAGAGCTAGCGGTGATTTGCTTACGATACATTATACAGACATGGAGAGATACTATATTAGTCCAGTAGTGTAATGAATAAAACACATGCTATAGAGAGAATAAAAAGTTGTAGGGACTGTTTATGACGAAATAGAGAAAAATGGATTAAATGTTGAGGTGTTGATAGATGACTGGCACAAAAAAAAACACAATGACACGATAAATGGTGCAGTGAACTAAATAATTAAAGGCTATTTCTGTACCTACTAAATGGACTTCTTTTTCGCTTGCTCTTCGCTCCTTTACGATTATACCCTGAACTTACCCTACTATATGGATATATACATTAGCCATCAAATATAATAGATAGCTTATAAAGTATTTCCCATCTCTTGAGCTTAATAAAAATTACATTTGGCTCCTGTACTATACACAATACGGTGAGTTATCTGTTAAAAATTAAACCTTATTGTTAGTGATAATACAGCTTAGATTCCTGTAGCAAGTCTGCGTGCACTCTCGCGGTAATAAATCTACTTGTTATTGGGAAAGGCTTATGGGTACCTCCATGTATGTTTGACGAACATTTATGTCCAGAGTTGACTCGTGTGGCAACAGTATCATCAAGAGTCTGGCAGAAAGGCTTATACAAACAAAAGTGTATAAACGGTGGGTGGATATTGCCACCTGATATTAGTTGTAGGTACCTTAAATACCTAATATTCTTAATTTGTATATGTGTGTTTATGTGTTTTTTTTTTTGTGTGTACTTACTTAATCTATGGAACTTGTGTCTGAAATAAATGTCATTTATTTTATTTTTATTTATTAAAGTAGTCAGTAGGTATATCAATTTTGGATAAGTTTGTTTCATATATGTATAATGCAACGTACTTCTGACTGTGTGTTAGTAATTGTTTTCGCAAACGGCTTGACCGATTTCGATAATCTTTTTATCGAAATCTCAATTCTCATTTCTTCTTAATTTAGCTAAGTCTTCAAATGTAAAAGTGTGAAAAATGTCCAAGATGTAAATCTTACTTCGCTTCGATAAGTAGACTGATTTGAATGAAACTTTGAGTAGGCAATGGTTTAAGTGCTGGGCAAGCCTATTCCATCTCCAACAATGTCCCAGGCACTACAGCGTCCCGTTAAGTGTAGAGGTAGACATAGGCTGCCTCTTGACGCTGTTTAAATCATCTAATATAGATTTAAAGGCCTACATTTTATAGTCAATAAAAATTTAGAAAAGTTCAACAATTTTATTCTACTTATTTCGCAAACAAGCCCTCTTAACCATATAATTTCCATGAAGTAGTAAAACAGCAAACTAATGACGTCGCGCGTACCGACCAAAAGTTAAATTGAAACTGGTAGTCAAACCGCACTCGTATGATTTATCACCCCTATGTGAATATTCGGGTTTTGTACGTGATAATGTAGCCATTCTAACTAAAACTTCGTAAAGAAAGTTAAGGTGGGTTATGTACAATCTGATATTTCAGTTACTTATAGAAAGCTTAGCTTTTAGCTACATATAATCCATACTAATATTATAAAGCTGAAAAGTAGAGGATTAGCGAGTTTATATGGTACGTTCCTCAAAACGCAACGATAGCGCGATCTAATTTTTCCTGTGGCGCCATCTATTATGTAGTAAAATGTGTCTGTCTGTCTGTCTGTTTGTTACCTTTTCACGCCTAAACCACTGAACAGATGATGCTGAAATATGACATGGATAAAGATTATGTCCCAGGGACGGACATAGGCTACTTTTTTTTTCAAAACTAATCATGTAGGGCGTGAAATAAGGGTTGAAATTTTGTATGGGGACTTAAAGTGAAGTTCCAGTTGAAGGCCACGAGATGGCGCTATTATTGCATTTTTATTTTTTAAATTCTCAGAAGAGAATCTTCTGAACAGCAGTTTTCAGTTCTGTTTTTATTGCTGACGAAGTCGCGGGTACCAGCTAGTATAATATAATTGTATTTAGAACACACTTTGTACGTATGTAACAAGATTATACTATGTGTTTGAACATCTGTATGTTGGAATGCATTTTGGATCAAAGCTTTGAAAATCTAGCTATCAATGTGTTTTCTGGAATGATTTAAATAGCTTCTAGAATGCATAATATTAAGTAGTATGACTTGTATGAATGTACTTGTACTACCTACATTAGTTTTGATGAAATATCATGTAGCTTTTTATGTGAAATCCAATAACATGATGAGTTGTGGTCACGGTTTGTATATCAACCGCTGGCGTTGTCGCAAATATTGACTCACTTGCGGTCCGTTTCATTAGCCTAATAAACGAAATATTTAATACACTGAATCAATTTATAGAGCAAGTGTAACTTTTGTATCCCGAAATGTTATACTAGTCATAAATTATTGTGTTACATAATTACTATGTGAGCCTTTTTTTTTTTTTTTTTTTTTTCGGAGGGCCTAATACTAATGGCCTATGAGGCCGTTTTAGTGTTACCGGACTATACTATGTGAGCCGTGTATTATACCTAATACACGGCTCACATAGTGTAATAAACGTACTTTACATAGCGTTAAAGAGCGATACTCGTAATTTGATGTGTATTGCCATTTAGTAGCAATAATAGTGCATGGGGAGGTTTTTCTTTTCCTGAAATGGAAACGAATGGATTAACCGATATAATCTTCAATTTGGAAAAGTTGGTGATAGTATTTTATACCACCAACTCGTAGTGATAATGTGGTGGTAAGTAAACTTCAATGAGCTCATAAATAAATAAATAATGGTGGTCGTTTTTCACGCAGCATCATCTAGCCCCAAACTAAGCAAAGCTTGTACTATGGGAAACAGATAACTGATATACTACTTATATACTTTTTGTTTGTAATACATACATATTATACATAGAAACACCCAGACCCGAGATAAATATTTGTAGATCATAAAAATTTATCCCGCGGCGGGGATCGAACCTGCAACCTTTTGAGTACTAAGCGGGCTTTCACCCACTCCGCCACAGAGGTCGTCTGGGATCAATAACAAATGGTACCTATTTTACTCGTACTATTACTCATTACCTTATGACCGACCAATAAGTGATTTTATTTGATTTAATCTACAAAAAATTTATCCATATTTCCCTTGGTCACGCTATAACTTGAAAACGACTTAACCACTTTTAACTGATTCTTTTTTGTTGTCTTCGTAATAGTCAGGTTTATAAGTTATTTATTATATTAATAAGTCAGGAAGTAAGCTTATAGTAGTTAAACTCATCATACATTGCGTGTTCATAGGTAAAATCAAATCACACATACATGTGCCTACATCTCCATGTAATTGGGAGCTTGTATTGTTCCAGGGAAGACTCCTAAGGGATTTCCCAGTTCACCTACAATATTACTCGGCATTATCGTTAAACTTAAAGTCGTAAGGACTTCTGTATAATGTTGGGTAAAATTAATTGTTGGGTGTAAATGTTTGAAGTTTCGGTTGATGATCTAGACTTGTAGCCGCAACGAGACTAGGGCAAATGTGTATTTTGCTTTCAGAAGAGATTTATGTGTTCTGACAATATGAGGGAGGCGTAACTTTAATAGTATAAAAAGTTGTTATGATGTATTGAATTCAAAATATTGTCGTTTGATTATTAAATTGCATAATTCTAAATATCCAAAGGACTGTATGAATTAATAGAAATAATTCACTCAGCGTGGGATAAGGGCAAGGGAATGATGATGATGATAATGAATAAAAAATGTGCCAGAACCTTTTACTTAGAATGAATTAAAAAAAAAAATTGGTATGTATACAAAACATAGTGTTAATAATACGTGAGTAAACATTTTCGTGTCGTACATAATATAACTCACAATTAATCTTTTATTTGTAAAATTGTTACTGAAAACTTAAAAAAATCCATTTACAATCGGAACTACAATTACGTAGTCAGGTCAAAGGTACGTAGTGATAAGATACCGAGAGATAAGGCGCGGTTAATCCACTAGAACAAAGGCAGACAGTGCACGGGCACAGTCTCGGTCGTAGAAGGCTATTCTCAAATCACTCGATAATAAATCGATTGAGATTCTACGAAACTGTTATGTCTTCTGAGCTAAGCTTACGGATAGATAATAAAAAAAGACTTTTTATCAGTTTTCGTTTTAGAAACAAGAAATTATTGTGTTCATGGCGGCATATTATGTCAGAGATTCTCAGTACTAGAAAGCTGAAATTTGGCATAAGTACCTAAATAATGTACGGTGTAAGTTACCTACAATAACATTCTTTAAAACTGTACCTATGGACTTGTCTGTTCATTCAATTAATTATCCGTTTCAATTCGTTACAAACCCACTGCTGTCTGGTGTAATACCGATATGTTTACGAGCATTGTTATGCACAAATAATCGGCATTATACGGAATTACATATGTTTTTTACGTTTTACATATCGAATGAAAAAATAAAATAACTAATACAAATGCTGGACTTTTCATCATCTAGCCCATAGAGCTTGTGATAAGGGTACTAGATGACTGATATACTACTTATATACTTTTTGTTTGTAAATACATACATATTATACATAGAAACACCCAAATATTTGTAGATCATACAAACATTGGTCCCGCCGCGGGGATCGAACCCGCAACCTTTTGCGTCGCAGTCAGGCCTTCGCCCACTGCGCTACAGAGGTCGTCAAATGACTGAATGCTTTCAGAATAGCACACTAATCCACCAAATTCAGTTGGGTCGGCTCTCGGTGTCTGCGTCTGAAACGTTATTATCTACCTTCAAAGGCTTCACTTCCGGCCCGATGATCATACTAAATGTTTCTTTTTTTACTTGTCATGTTATACCTATGTATTGTACCTAGTCAATCCACCCGCAGGCGTTACCCGTCTTTTATCTTCAAATTGGATATTTTCTAGATAATTCTCTTGTTTTGTTATGTTGGCAGAAAATTACCTACCTAATAGAAGATACCTTTAAGAGATTTTTATAAACATTATAGACCATAAAATATTAAACAGATACGCGATCAAATCTCTATAGATATTTTCTTATCAGTAATTAAACTCTGAAAATGGATTACTCTGGTATAGAAAAATTATTCACTCAAAATAAACAAAATGTAAACTTTGAAGAGCGCTAAAACTTCTCACCTCACCTTTTGCCATTTGAGCACTAGCCGAGTATTCTCTTTATAGTTTTCGACAAGTTTCGACGTGATTCCACTTCAGGCACTCCGCACCCTGAGACAAAGAACTTCAGGAAGTTCGCTAAGTCCTCTACAGAGCATTAAAGTCAAACCGCGCTCACGAAGCTAAAATACTAATATAACTTATAATGCAACTAGTTAATACAACATTGAAACTGATTTTCAACGTTATTGCTGTAGCAATAAGAGCTATGTAATATTTAGTCTTAAACAAAGAGTTTATTCACATTCTACGATATTGTTATTTTCCTACAGGACATGTTTCTTTCAGTAAAATGGCTTATGGAAAATGAAACATGAGGAACATAAGAAACATACCGCTTTTTATTGAAAACTCTCTATTTGCTAACACATTGAAGGACAATCAAACAAAGCAAGGTTTCTTAAAACTAAGGCCCTTACTAATAAACTTGACATAAAGTTATGTCATGCATAAACTAAAAAATTGTATGATTATTCATAGGTTATGCATGACATAACTTTATGTCAAGTTTATTAGTAAGGGCCTAAGTATTTAATTACGAGATATACTTACTCCCATTTCCATTAAAAATGCCATCAATAAAACTCCCCCAAATGAATCAAAATTTATCAATGGTTAAAACACTGGTGGTCTAGTGGTAGTGGCCCGCCTTCCGATCGTAAGGTCGTGGGTTCAATCCCGGTGGTGCACCAATGAGTTTTTCTGCCGAAAAATGTATGTGCACTATGCCAGGTACTCTCAAACGGTGAAGGAAAACATCGTGAGGAAACCGGCATGTCGTAGAACCTAAAAAGTTCAAAAACATGTGTCAAGTGTAAGAAAGGAGCCTCTTTGAGGCGCATTTATAATGCTTTTACCACACTGGTTCGAAAGAACTGGTGACACAATAAGAAGAAGAAGAATGGTAAAAAAAATATATTTGACTGCAAATCTTTCTGCCTTAAACGGTGGTCAAATCAGTAGAACTTTTTTTTAAATAGGTACGAGTAATCTCAAGAACCTTTCTTATTTTTATAAAAATATTACAAGCTACAACGCAATATGCTTTTTCATTTTCACTGCAAGAAAGACACACTTACTGAAAATATTTGTTTTATAAGCCAATATTGACTTTTTGCTTGTTAATTAGATGATATGAAAAAAACTTCCGGTCAGTACTACCCTAACGAGTAGGCTAACACGTATGTAGTTACAAAAACATCTCATTACCAGCGTTCGTTCTGAGTAAATGGGGGTTAATTTCATTAGCGTGGGCTCAACGAATCGTGTGATAACTTTAGTGCCGTTATATGGAAGGGCGCCCTTGGGATCGTAATGTTGCCGGAATACGTTGACGTTGATGTTTTCAGTACACTGAATACTGGAAGTTTTATGTGTATGACAGGGCAACAAGATAATTAAGTAAACTGAATTGTGTGGAAACATAGAATAACATAACATCCTTCACAAAAAATACCTAAAAGAAAAAGAAGTACCTAAATTTTAAGTATTCTTACTTGCTTAAAACAATATATGAAAAATGCGTTTATAATTATCGACACAAAGATATTGGTGGCTATCATATAAGTCGTTAACCATCGATATAGTCAATAACACAAAACATACACCCAGTGGAACATAAAAACTAATTCTTTTAATAAATTGGTTAAAAATAACAATATCTTTCCAGATAACAAATAAAGTAACAACATCCAGTTAAATTAAAACAATAGATACAGATGAATAAAACATAGATATAACTCTCTGTCAATAGAGATATGTACGATTTTGTACCGCTATCCTGTGCTTTGCATACTTTTTGAGCAACAAAAAACTTACAATATTCCAAAAACGTAGTCAGAAAATATTTATTTTTAGTTCCAAAGCGAATAGAACACAGAAAATCCCAACGCAGTATCAATACCCACACTTCATTACCATAACTGATTGGACAGAGGAAACCCGAATTTCACGTGGCAATTACCTACTGCGCGTGATTCTGTGTCACTTGCAAATAGTTGAAACATAATGTAAGCTTTATTGTAAATGATCAAGATTCAATATTGATTGGAATAAATATGAAATAGGGAATTGGGCATTTTAATCCAGTGCAGCTTACATATCTACTTATCACAAACACGTTACAAATCACAACAACCGGATATTTGCAGATAATTTTTCCCACTTCCTTGGACTCCTTGCCCGGCTAAATCAAAATGTGCAAAGCTTAAATGATTCCATGAAAGGTGTGACTACATGGTGAAGCACATGAAATTAGATCGCGCTATCGTCGCGTTTTGCATTATGTAAGACGATGAGGGAATTACTGACATACACAAAATGTCATGGACCCTTTGGAAATCAAAGAAGGAACAAGTGTCCTAGTGTGGGAACAGAGGTTTAACCTGGGTACAGATTTATCATGAATCATGAAACCTTTGTACCGCTATACCTGTTTTCAGCACAATTAACTTTATCTTTATTATTATTAAGTCGTGGACTTCTGGGAATAAGCCTCAATATAACCTTATAGGAGTTTTAAAGTGAATCTTCTAAATATTAGAACAACTATTTCCACTGTTACTGTGTTACCCAAACCCGTCTGACGTAATTATAGAAGGGGTTAAAATTTTACTACGAGTACTATAAAACATTTCTGTGACAGTGGACAAATTAAACCTTTGTTATGTTTAGTTTGTGGAGATCTCATTGGATTACCTACAGTTTACTACTTATAAGAGCCGTGTATAGAGAGAGCCGTGGCAGAGCCTACATAGTGAGTTTGAAAGCTGTGTTAATAATACTTACTTGTTCCATCTCAAACGATGTCCTAGGCACTACAGCATCCCGTTAGTCTTTGGCATAAATGTTGCCTCCTGACGCTGTATAAATCATCGAATCGAATATAGATGTAATGGTCTAAGTTGATTTGTTTCAAAAGTATAACATATGTAAACGTCTGAGGCAATTTCTACCGCGCCTTAGGGATACAGTGGAGATAGCTAATAGAGTTTATTTCTACTCGTTTTGTTTTTCAAAGAACTAATAACTAATGTTACTAAACCTTGGAACTTTATCACAACCATAAAGAACCGAAAACATTTTGAAAAAATCAACACGGTTGGCATTTCTGTAGAACTATTAATTTATAAATGTGCCATTAAACCCAACTCATGCAGCCCAAAAGTTGCTCCAACTAAAACATTTAACAAATTGCTCATGGAACAAATTAAAATAAACCTACGTAGACTCATTGAATCCCCGACAGATTTCGACACACCGCACTAATTGGCCCGTTCAACCGTCGACCGCTCAATTCCCGAATCAAAATTGCTTTTTTGCGAACAGAACATGTAACAAAAAGTAATGAATACGTAGTACAAAATGTACAAAGTTTAGAACACAATTTATTTTTCTAGATAAATATGAAATCTCTCTACATAACTTGCAAAAACATGTAACTAATTTGAATTTGGATACTAATTCAAAGACGCCCGAGTTGAATAGGTAGTTTTGTTCGCGGTATTTTTTGAGGTCACTCACAAGTATTATTGATCTTACGAGTTTATACCTGATACTCACGTAGAAGGCAATAGTGTCTTACGCAGCGCAAACTGCAGTTGCCATAATAAACGACAGAACCTAGAAATATCAAGCTCTATTTAGGTTGGTTACCTACATTTTAACCAAACTTAGTTTGCATAATAGTCCTCCACCTAGTCTTTATACGAGTTTAATAGCATTTTACTTATATCTTAGCAGTCTTCATAAAAAAAAATCCGTTATAGCATTACTAATGCTACCTTGTATTTTGTCAGTTTTTTTCAATTTATGTATCTTTTTTCTTTGTTCCAAATTAGTACCCGAATCACGTTCTTAATTAAGAAGTTAATGATATTCGACCTGACCTTTAACGATGATCAATAATGTACGCCGTCTATTGAAACTAGCCAATTTCTGAGACTGGAATTAAATTTAAGTATAAAAAAATTCTTTATTTTTAACTGTGTGTACATTACATACACTAATTCTCTGAAGATATTGTTATTTTAGATATATTTTTTTAAATGAAATAGGTCAGCATTTAACCTCACTCTGCCTGATGTAAGCAACAGTGAAGTGAGTGTGAGTGTCTCTAAGATGAAGCATGCTTTTCTAGAAGAAACCTATTGACTCTTGATTTGAAGACTCCTATTTTGTACTTTTCGGGAAATACTGAGCCCGGCAATGAGTTCCACAATTTGACAGTGCGTATGAAAAATGGACGCTTTATACGAACTCTGACGACCTGACGAATGTCGACCATGTACAAGTGGCGTCTTTCTGGGAACCCTGTAGGCCCGATAAAAAAACGGGGATGGCGGAACTAGATTATTTCCCCTTAGATTATCTAAGGGGAAATCATAGCCATATCCATATAAATATAGTCATCCTTAGAAATTAAGTGTGAGAACATCAAAGAGTACATTTTAATAAAATACAAAGTGAATCGTGTTTCGCATGTCATAAACCTCTTTCTTCTAATTTTTCTTTACGATGCTCAATATTTCACTAAACATCCAAGCCAAATTACCCCTACTCTGCAAATTACCCCAAACAGCTAAAATTACCCATTGTTCACACGTTTCCATACCAAAATCGTAAACCGAGGTAAGAGGCCAAATAAGCCCAAGTTTAGGTCGTTATACCTACATGAATATCGAGAAGGCATTACCCCGATCACTAATAGCCAATATCTGCCGCCAAAATTGGCTTGCTAACGATATTTCTGCTGCAAGTAATAAAACCAGTGATCCTATTATCGAGAATCGTTCCCACACTCGCGACTATGGTGTCGGTCAAAGAGCTCTTGTTACAACAAAAATATATAAAAAAAATGTCAAACAAAAAGTTCCATGGTAAGTTTGACCTTTTAAATTACCATCAACACTTTTAACACGATACTTTTACTATGGTAATTATCATATGTTAAAAGTGAAAAGAATGACAGCTAACTGCGTGTAGTTTCCTTTTTATTCTAGTCGTATATATCTAACCATAGTAAGCAAAACCACAGATAACTAAAACAGAATTACATAATTTAAATGTAATGATATTGCTTCTTTAAACAATAGCCTTCATTATACCCATAGTGAACCAAGTCAGCTGAACTTTATCTACACCATTGAGCACTTGCCAGTTTATTACAATATACCTATTAGGTTAGGTTTACTAGAAGCATGCCTGTATGAATTTATGAGAATAACCTCCTCCTTTTTGGCAAAGAGAGAATACTAAGCCATCTAAAAATTTCAGAGAAGCTTTTTAATAGAACCATGAAATATTTTTTAAACAAAGTATGTTCAATGACACAAATACATTTAAAAAATTTCAGTGTTAGGTTAGTTACATAATATCATCTTGGGGCCCTTTACACTTTTTATTCCTATTTCTCCCAAATCATTGTGGTAATTGTCTACATGATGTAAAAAAAATTAAGTTGTTTGTTTAACATCTAACAGTGCCTATAAAATAAATCCGAGAAATATCTATGAAAACACTGCGAAAGAAATTATAGAAAATTGGACGTCAAGAAAAATGATGTATGACCTCCGACAAAAAATATACGGAGGTATTATTGACCTAGTTATATTAACTTTTGATAAATTACTTTTTGTTCTATCCAATTTTGTCTAAAAAATACTCGTGTTTAATGTACCAAGTTGTTTGTTTGACATGCTCAATAATTATTACAACCTATTAAAAGTCATTCAATATGATTTTATATAAAGTGCGCTTGGAAATCCTCGTTAAGTACAAAGCTTTTTAATTTGAAACTAGTAGAGTCGTACCTCAATTGAGGATACCATTTTAGGGAACAGAAAATACAAGCCATTCTCCGCATGATATTTTTAGAAAACGTGTGTTCTAAGCGTAAAACAGAGGATTCGAATAAAGGAGAATTCTAGAAACGCTTTGTCTTCAAATGTCTGAAGGGGCTGATTGGAGACTCAAATAAATTCGAAAGCGTCTCCACAGAAAGCACACACACCACTCGTGACTGGAATGGGAATTTTGAAATTCAGGAGAATAACAGAACATCGACATTTTGTTTTTCACGACATTCGGTAAGCAAAATCGTAAAGTAAATATTGTCATACGTGATGGATTACAAACCTATCGCCGACTATAAGAATACTAACTGGGTTATTCGCGATGTTTCCATAACAGTTTGGAGCTCGTGTTATAGTGAAGTAAGTACAGTACCTGTACCAAGTACCGAGCCTATAGACAATGTAACAATCGATTGTCGAAAGCGAAGGTAGAAAAGCCCAATTGTATGGAAGTAATAATTCGATGTTGTCGATATGTTGATGGAAACGAACTATTCGTTGACAACAGATCACGTGACATATTTATGGCACAAGTCAACCCCATACATTTTTGTACTTTTCTACCTTCGCTTTCGACAATCGAGTGTTACATTGTCTATAGGCTCAGGAGTAGTAAACAAAATAAAAATGCAAGTCAGATAATTCAACATTGAAATATACGAGTATACTAAGCACAACGGATCTTTAGCTCTCTGAAGGTAGGTGCAATAGACGATTGCGCAGGTTTGGTAGAGTAAGCGAGATGCACGATTTTAGGCGTCATCAAAAATGGGTTCTGCGCAGCTACTTCAGAGAGCTAAAGAACGATTGTGCGTATTATACATCTGCTATTATTACACACTGAGATTTTAAAGGATAATCTTTTCATCAGTCTCCACAACAGACAAGCATATATCGTTAAGACCACTCAAAATCTATACAATTGTAAGAAAAAAACAGGGAGATAGATAAATAGGCTTAGCTACTAATAAACCATGAACTTGTTTGCAATAGTAAAGCGTTTCCGTACCTACATACTTTCGGAACAGATAACAAATTTATGGAGCGTAAATCTGTCCTGTGTTAATAATTTTAAAGTTCCTAGTGGATTTGAGCAACCCTAAAGTTTCTCAATTTATATTCATATTTTAAACCTGACCGCTGAAACTCCGTACTGTTTACATCAAACTTCTGTTTGAGTTTATGATTCACATAAGTTTTCACGATAATAAATTTCAAGGAATAAATGATGGAAGTTTTTAATTAACCGCCATAGATAGTATAAACTTTTTACCTGTCTGTAATACTTTCTATTCTCATCATCATCTACCTATAGATGTATTCCTACATGTACAACAATTTCTATCAGGATAAACATACTTAGTTGAAAACATCGTTCAAATCTTTCAACATTCTTTATAATTGTCCTACAGGTTATGGCTACATTGAATGAATTAAAAACCACAATAGGAACTTCACCACGATCCCATTTTGTATTAGGTATATTCTGATTTCATGGTTGAATAGATTGTTATGATGTTATACTGGGACGTTTGTATCATAATAAAATTGTCGGCCTTTGAAACCGCTTACAAAATTATGAAGGAAAACAATATTTTTTAAACAGGGTTTTAATAAAATGGGAAGCGTATCTGACAGTAATATGCTGTTGGTGAATTTTAAACAGCAAATAAGTGTATTGTTTTTGTATTGAGATGAAAAACATTTTGATTTACAGTTTTTACCAGTTTTTACAGGGCTTTTTACCTTGTTTTTTTTAATTCTGTATTTTTTACACTTAACATAAAAATGGCCCATAATTATATCCCTATGCATAGCAAAATAACGTCTAGTAAATAGTTTGAGCCAAGGCTGATGTTTGCAAGTATAGATAATTGCAATATGATTGCATATTCATCATCATCATCACCATGTCAGCCATCTAGTGTCCACTACTGAACATAGGCCTCCCCCATCGATTTCCACAGCGATCGATCTTGTGCAGTCTGCACCCAACGGCTCCCAGCAACCTTTACCAGATCGTCTTTCCATCTAGTGGGGGGCCGTCCTCTACTGCGGTTTCTGGTGCGTGGCCTCCACTCAAGAACTTTTCTGCCCCAACGGCCGTCAGTTCTACGAGCTTTGTGCCCCGCCCACTGCCACTTTAACATGCTAATCCTGTGGGCAATGTCGGTGACTTTAGTGCGTCTACGGATCTCTTTATTTCTGATTCGATCTCGTAGAGAGTCACCAAGCATAGCCCTTTCCATAGCTCGTTGAGCGACCTTGAGCCTTCTTATGACACCCATAGTGAGGGACCACGTTGCACGATTGCATATTGCAAGTAGATAGAAAGCTAGGCCCTAATCCGTGTTTGCTTCTGTTTTTTATAACAACTTATTGAATAACATACAAACTTTTCATACTTTTTTCTATGTTCATCTTAGTTTGTATGTACACAACGTCCATCTAATCTAATATAACATCAGTATGATATGCCCCGATCCCTTCGTTCAATCTTATACGAGTATTTTTATATCGCGGTCAAGATGTTATCTTTTAATACGTCTGGACCTTATGAGACTTTTTGGTTAGCTATGGCTAGTAGCTACCATGTAAAGATGCAGCTTCGATCATGTAGATTTTTTTACTGATGGCTATTTAAATTATGGTATATTCTACTACTCTACATTTTAACTGTAATGGCTCAGCCAGTTCATCTAACAAGAACAATAAGCTCCTTAGTGGTTTTTACAGTACCTACCTTTTTAGCCCATTTTTTTTACAATAGAAATTTATTTAATAAGGAAAACTAGACATCTAAATCAATCACTCTAATTCACCATGAGCTAGACAAATTCTTCGGCAGCACACGCAAGAACAAAATAATAACATCAGTTTCCTTGTTTCCTAAAGTTTTTGCTCTCAGTTACCTGTTTACCTATTTATTTCCATTTACAGCGCCTAAGAGTAAGAAAAAGGAACATAGTGTATGAACAAAAGACAGATCAAAGACTACTTAGATGTACATTTTGTATTTACTACGCTAATAGCAGCCTTCACACGCACAATCTATCGCGAGTGATACAGCCAGTCGCGCGTGAAAGAACGTATAGCTTCAAGCTTCAAAAAAATTATCACTCGCGATTGCGTGTACAGGTTTTCCCGCGCGCAATCCTGTATGCTCAATCACTCGCGAAAGATTGTGCGTGTGAAGGCCGCTAATGTGGAGGTCGAGAGCTCGGTCGGCTGAGTCACAAAAAATGCAAGTGACTGCATGGACTTTTATCTATCGTATATGGCAGAGAAATAATTCAGTTAAAACTACCTATCAATTTATTAATTTTGTTAGGTATGTTATAATGTGTGCTAAATTTGAACTCAAAAGTTTTTTTAATCATGTTATCTGTACCGTACCTGTACTTTTGAAAGTTAGTGTAGCCAGACGTGAAGGCTAATATTACTCGTAGGTACTTGTGCTTTAAAAACCGCTAGACTTACTAAAATATTTTACTTATATAACTTTCGTGATTTTTAATAAACATTTTTTCGCAGTAATAATCTAATGGTAGTTGCAAAATTATGTTTTTGTCTGAATATGCACTGTGCTAAAACACTGAAACAGTCTGAAAAAGGCATAAAATCTACTTCAAGCAGTGTAGCCGACTCATATGAACTTCCTTTTTACTGACAACAGTACATGCTTACAGTCTACATCTGTGTTGTATAACTCTTTGTTCTGTCCATTGTAGCATTAGCGCGGGTTTTTTCTTCATTTTCCGTACCGTGACGGATGCCCACGGCAATTAGTGTCCGGAAATTACAAGAAAACAGCGAGCGATCCATCACCTGCTGTAGAAAAAAGGCAAAAATCTGCGTCGGCCGCAGCGTGGCTTAGAGACGCCTTTACATAGAAAACAGAGAATTATCAACTCGGTAATAAACGGCATAAACAACTGGGTTTTCATTACGTAAAAGTTTTTTTTTTTCGCGTCACCAACTGGTACCAGTTGGTGACGGCTGTACCAAATGTGTTAAAATTTCTTGGCGTTTTTAAAATAATCACGCCTTTTATAATATGTAGTTGTTAGTTAGTATATTCCCTACGTTTCTCGAAAAGAATAAACTAGTAAGCTCCAATTTTAGGTATTTGATGCCGGCAACAACCTGTTTATTCAGTAAAAACGTTATTCACGCCATACCGTGATGCTGCAAAATTCGTGCATTACGGAGAAATTGGTCGGTTTTGGGATTTTTTCGCGATGTTTAACTTCAGAAAGATAATTAGCATTACATGGATAAAATTGGGCTTACAATTTGCTGTCTGAAGCTTGCCTAACCTCACATACGCTGAATGCTAATCCGTCATACCAAAATGTACCAGCTCTCACTCACACACAAAAAAATATCTCTGAAAATTTTAATACGCAATAGTAGGTAAGTAAAATAAATAATAAATAATAAATAATGCTGGACTTTTCACACAGCATCATTTAGCCCCAAAGTAAGCTTGAGCTTGTGGTATGGGTACTAGATGACTGATAAACTACTTATATACTTTTTGTTTGTAAATACATACATATTATACATAGGAACACCCAGACCCGAGACAAATATCTGTTCATACAAACATTTGTCCCACGGCGGGGATCGAACCCGCAACCTTCTGCATCGCAGGCGGACCTTTCGCCCACTGCGCCACAGAGGTCGTCAGTATAGATTAAGATTTCTGTTCCATTTTTCAACTTAAGAATCTCCACTGGATTTCTCAAATCCGACACGCAACACTAATCTATTTTGATCTCGAACCTTTTTTCAACCAATTTTCTCATAATGGCTTTCATAAACAGGTATGTATCGGAATGTCGACGGGTCCGGAAATCACGTGTAAAATCTCCATTAGGCTTCGGTTGGGATGAGCGGCGAACTCGACCATCGCCGGTCCCGTGATCGGAATCCCTGAGAATCGAGTGCAAGCTACATGAATACGAGAGTTTATCTAATATGTTGACTACGAAAAACAAAACAAGATTTAGAATCACTTGAATCAGGACAAATACCCAAGGAGCGGTAGACATTCTCACGTCTCTACTGTTTGTATATTTATCTCGCAAAACTGAAATCAATTTGATAAATGAACTGTGAGCTCTTGATCCCCTCCTAGAAGAATATGCAGTCAATTGGAAGGAAAGATATTGGTTATCCCAATATCGCTAACTAAATGGTTTGTAAAACAGCAGGTTCACGACTGTATCCCCAACGTGCGGTAGACATTCTCTCAGATCTTTTTATGTTACTTATTCCAGATCCTATGAAGATGTCTAAGGGGGTTAGTCAGAGGCATGTCCAAACACATATTTGATACATGCCCACATCTTGCAGAAGTTAGTATTCCATACGTGACAGGTTGCAAGCCCATCGCCGCCTATAAGAACACTAACTGGTTTCCTCACGATGTTTTCCTTCATCGTTTTGAGCTCGTGCTAAAGCGCATATACATTTTTCGAAACGAAAAATCCAGTGATGCACGGCCGGGATTCGAACCCACGACCTTCGGATTGTAAGTCGAGGCACAACCCCATTCGACCAACACGGCTCCTCAAAAATCAAAAATGGTTTGTATTGTACCATATTTTGCCAGGCGAGCTAAATAACGAAAGCTTATAATAATTTATCTGTAAATAAAATTATTATTCTTCAAAAGTTATTATGGCATGTTTTTTTTCTCTTACGGCAAATATTTTTTTATAATTTGAAATCAACAACAGCTTACCTATAAGATTATTTTTAAAAACTGTAGTCGAAATGTTACAATAGATCATCAGCTGATTCTCTTCTCTGTACTTTCAAGTGTATTTTGTAAAGTGATGTTGCTGTGCGACAACTGTTCATTCTGCAAACGCTTCTTTGAAAACATGCGCAACTTAATTTTGACCCTTCTCTAAAAATTTCAAAACGAACATCGGACAAAGTTTGCAAAGTTGAACAACGACGCACTGAACTCGCTAGTCATCACTACTTTTTTTCCTTTATGATCACAATGCCTACGCCGCGAAACGACTTTGAAGGATTAATAACTCCCATTTAAAACACCTACAAAGCAAAATTCCTCAAATCAAAACGACTTATTATTACTGTACCTCTAATGCAAACGGACTTTATAGTAAAATTTCTAAACATCAAAATGGCTACCAATGCAATGTGACTTTAACGTAAAACCTCTCAGTAGTAAAATACCGCTGTTTTCTCGTGGTCCCAGGATTTTGTCCCATCAATGGGACCACAAGGGAGAACTGTTTCTCGTAGTCCCATTCCTATGCTCAGTAATGTATTTATCCTCCTGTATATAGGTATATATATGCTCCTACTGAACACAAAAACCACGGGGATCTGGCACTCGCCGGCCGCTACCGCGGCACGCTTCGCTCGGCTCGTGCGTGATTGTTCACTATACACCTAACCACTTGTCGCTTCGCTCCTCGCAACCTATGCTATAGGTCTGTTAGTTACATACCTATGGCGTGGTACTATGCTTTAAAGTCATTTTAATTTTTGAGACGTTATGCCGCCGAGACAAGAAAGAATGCAGGCGTATTGCAAATTTGGCAAACCACGTTAGAGATATCGATTTGAGGCATTTTGCTTTGTAGGTGTTTTAAATGTGAGTTAGTAATCCTTCAAAGTCGTTTCGCGTCGTAGGCATTGTGATCATAAAGGCTTTTTTTGAGCTCAATATTATATTACAAAGTTAATAAGCTCATCAACATTTACCCGCTTATATACTAGTTATATATGTAAAGAAATATTACTTTGTATTCCTCAATAAATATATTTTGATTTTGATTTAGATTTGAATGCTCATTCAAATTTCACTGTAACAATTAGACCGTTATAAGGTTCTTGTAACGAAAATAGGCATTTAATAAAGCAGAGAAACCAAACTGAGGTTCAACCACGCAATTTGAATGATTAATGTACGTAAGCGACAATACGAATCCAAGTTATCTAAGGACAAAGAATGGTTCTATTCATATTTCACATGCAGACTTGACCCTTTCCCAACCGCAAAGTTATGTACTTAATTAGGTGGACAAAATGCTGTTTAAATTCAACTATCCCCTAAAGGCTATTGCGTAAAAGTATTATAAGGGATGACGGTACTCTATCAATTTGATTTGTTAGGAACTTTAGAACCCTTAATAGGATATGCTCAAAAATAAGGTCATCATAGGTACTTTAGGTCTGTTGTTACAGTACTAAAATTGTTTTTGATTGTGTTTTGATTGCGCTACGCACCGGTATATGACCGGTATATGGAATAAGAGTAGATTGACATTTAGTGGTTTAGTGATTTATTTATTTCTAATTTAAGCTAACATTACAGATGATATTTTCTTATCTAAGGCGTTAACCTAGTGAGATCTTTAAACCTTAAACTTAACTTTACCATAAAGAGGCACAAGTGGTACAAAAAAACAATCAAAAATAACAGCTCTAAATACAGAAAAAAATTTTTTTCACATAAAATAAAATAACACAGATAAAAACTCTAACTCAAAGAACAGCTAACATTTGTCATTGGAGTACCTACTGAGCAAATAACTACCACGGCATCAAAGAGCTAGGCTCCTTGATTGTGGTCTAGTCTAGCATTTTGTTATAAAAAAAGTTACCACGCGAACAAAACCGTGAGTGGAAGCTACCATAATATCCAAACAACTTTTAGAATTCAATCAAACTTTTCATCTGTGATACTTTTTTGTACATTTTAGGTAAAATGGCAATCCCGTTTGTCTTCTGTGACAACTGAAATCTTCATGCAAAAGTAGCTGAAGCTTTTTCCGAGAATTTTGTTCTAAAACTTTGATTGAAATGTCCAAAACATGAAGGACATGTTGGAACTCTCCAATTATGTTAAACTTTGTAATGTTGATGAATAGATAACGAATTCTTAAATAGATCTAAAGGTGTATACACGTTGCGATTTCAACCCATACGATATCGTATCGCACGGCAATTTTTCACGTGTAAACGCTCATCGTATGCGATTTGGTATAGTTAGCGCGACGCTCGTCGGCACGTTCAATGGGCAAATCGTACGAAAAATCGCATCGTGTAAATGAACCTTTTGTTGCAAAAAATATTTAAATGTTTTATTGTTGTTTCATTTGCCTGAAATGGAAATCTCAAAAACTGAAATATTTGTGAAAACGCAAAAAAATAATTAAAAAAATATTTGTCGTCAATTATAATAGTCGTAGTAACACACATTCCGAATGTGTTGAAGTGTCTACATTACTGTACAAAAGATGAGGCTTATAATGTACCACTTGACAAAATCAAACCAATATTTTCGACTAAGCATTACTAAATTGTTATAAATGAATTCGTTCCGACAAATATACATTTTATAGTTTAAACTAAACAAGTCCACAGTGTTGTGGTTTCAAACGTTCAGTCCATTTGCCCGCGGCCAAATTCAGTTTCGAAACCTCAGAGTAATTAGGTAGGAGACGTAGGAGTCGTAAACTTGGTAAATTGTGTCACGTCAAGCGCTGACTGTATTTATGTTCAAGGTTAATTCGGTATAAGATGCGCAAAGGTCTTATAGGTAAGTACCTATCTACGAATAAAGTACTAACTACTAGAAATGGATGATGATATGATCTAAAATAGTGTGCAAATACACTATTCTAAATCATACCATCATCCGTCATAATATTTAAATTATAATGGGTAGGGTAGTTCAATAATGTATTGCATGTTTCAAAATATAATGTTTTTGGAACGAAGTTCCTTTTCAGACGGTATCGGATGGGGGCTGGACGAAAAAAACACTCACGTATGTACTTTTTTATTTTGTAAAATGCTTGAAAATGATTTTTTAGATAAATGTTCTATAGCTTGGTGATTTTCCTTTCACGAACACACTCTAATGTTCCGCTTTGTACTATATTAACAAAATGGCGGACTGCTAATGTTACCGAGATGTTTTGTCCGGGAATTAGATGTTGTTTCTGTATAAAATTATCTCTCCGCTTTATGTTTTGCTAAGCGGAAAAGATGTGAAGGAATTTTGGGTGCCTCATTACAACTTACCTCAGATAACTATGTAACTTTTATGTGATATACTAACAAATGATTTGAATAGTTGGTACAAGCTTTGTCGTTATATTGGATATTATTTTGATAATAAACCTACCTATAAATAAAGTAATATTACTTACATTTTCTTCTTCCAACCATGCGCCTTAAAAATGGTCTCAATACGTGCCAACTATCTCTATTTCTCTATTATTTCGAGCATTTAATACATTTATTTTTAGCTAACAAAAACTTTTAATACATGACTGATAATTGAACCTACAACTTTTAGATAGAACAATATGTAGTGAAGTTAATCTACAGGAAGTATAGCAATGTTCCAAAATATTAAAAACTATTTTTTTACGTGGAGAGCGTTCAATAACCCTTAATTGGTTTTGCGAGCGATTGATGCACTTCATTGCTTGATTGAAACAAAACAAAAAATACTCCGCTGATAAAATTACGCGAACTAAGTGCACCGAGAACGGGTTAAAATGCCCATGGGCAGAGCGAAACAACAAAATATGTCAATACGCTTTATACAGAGGCGAGCATCAAAAGGTTTATTTTACAGTAGCTTGTTTTGTAGCAGTAATTGAATTGGCAAACTTTACGATCGAAAAAATCTTTATGTTTGCCAGAAACTATTTTTCCTCGTGGCCAAAATAACTTTCAATAAACAAAAGGAGTGTTCATTGTGTAGGTATCTTCATTGTTCTATTAGACCGATAATAAAAATATTTTGTGCGTTATCAAAATGGGTGACTGCTAGTGCCAATTAAAACTGAGCGCTTCTATGCTACTGATTGGTTCCGGCTATAAATTATTTTGTATTTATTTTCATAAAAAAAAACTAATCTGGTTTCCATAATAGAAGCATTGCTTAGTTTAGAAATGGCACTGATTGAAATATGCTCAATAGTGCTATTTTTTTATTTATTTAGTATTTTCATTGTTCGTATCGGATATACAAAAAACTCAATATTGTTGGGTATCACGGATTGAGAAACTAGTTGTTGAGTCTTCGAAACCAGCGCGCATTCGAGCAAATTCAATCCCAGTCTTTAATTTAAACAGACAAAACCTCATTACAACTAACAGGATTCGCGGCGAAAGTTTCTTAATCTGTTCCTATTCTTAGTTTTCTCATAAACGTGAGAACACACGGGATATACCTTCCCAGTAATGGGTCCGAAGTGTTTAAAGAAACATTCGAGGATGGGGCAAGTTTGGTCATTAGATCTCTTTGGAAGAGAAACGGCCCTGTCAACAGCCGTTTACGTTCGAGTTTTTTCTGTTTGTTTACTTCACGTTATGTTACTAGATTACACAAGAAATAAGATCGCGCTGTTGTTTTGTTTTGTACTATCTTAGTCTTTTGTATTATAATATTTACAACAACATTCTCAGACATAATTATCTTAAAATTAAGCGAAACACTCATTTCAGCAAAACCTCTCGAGAAAATATCTAATAACAAGATGCTGAATTTCCGTGACCTACATTCAAAACGCGGCTAGAATTATAATAAAAATAAAATTTAACATTAAGCGTGTTTACCAACACAAACAGACCTTTTCCCAGTTTAGGGAGGACATTAAAAAGTTTTAAATACTTTTTTACGTCGTCAGTGTAACTTTGCAAGCTTAGTTTTGTGCCTCACGGGTGTTGTTTGGACTTCTCGACGTCGTTTTGAACGTGAAATTATGTTTTCTTGAATAATGAGGATAGAGATAAGCGGCTAAATTATGTGAGGTTGTTTTTAAAATTTGAGTTTGATACAACTCTTCTTTGTTTTAGAGTTCCTTATTTTTACATAGAGCCCATTTCATGAAAGAAGTCCCTTCAGAGCGGCGCTAGCATCTACGAGTTATTGTAAATTCTCATAGATTTTTTGTTAGTTTCATGAAATTACGCGGGACTTCTTTCATGAAAAATACTCTACCTTCTGTGTTGAATACTAGTGATGTAGTGACGATATCGGAATGGTAAAAAAAATAATAAGGGATTTAACTATCACAGGACCAGAAAAAGTTTTTGTAAAGTACTCAGCAAATCATCAAGGTCCAAATAGGTACTCAACAGGCAGTGGGTGGATGAGGACTGATTGTTTAGGCAAATATTTTGTTACTACAGACGATGAAAATGAAAAAAATAAGTAGGTATTAATAAAAAATATAACAATCCAAGGAAAACATCCAAGATCCTTGAAACATTTTAATTATTACTACAAGGTTACTTACAAATTTATTTATACAATAAGTGAGATTTATAAATATTTACACGAAACAATAATCATAAAAATACATAAGTAGGTACATCATTTAACTAAACTAAAGATAAAAAACAGTGTTCAAATCAACGACCGCATAATGTGCCCAAAAGGCTGGCGGCATTACCTCGTTGGATGCCTATACTTATCCTCTGTCCGAGGTTAAAAAAAATCTTACAAATTATTTTGTAGCTTTTGTAGTGCTTACCCAGACGAGTTACAAGTTTTCACATTTTCAATAATTTTTTCGAATATAAACGTAGCTTCAGCGTATTATCACGGGATTTTGGCTACTTACATTTCAGGGAGCGATACATCAAATATGTTAGACAGCCAATTTCGGCAAACAATAACTTCCGGATCTTTTCTTCGCTTCTCTCTAGGTAATCTCACACAGGTAATTATTTTCGTAATAGTGTTTCCTTTCCTGATTAATTATTAGCGTTCTCGTAAGCTCTGTTGGCCAAGTCGGATAGTAAATGTTATGTAAAACTATCAGAAGTACTTTCTTATGGTTTTTACACGAAATGAAGAAAATAACATTGTATAAATGTCAGGATGGGAACGTCATGCTGAGCTATCGCAATTCCAATGTGATCACAACAAGAATGTATTCAAAGCGAGTTAAAAATAATCACATTACTTTTTAATCTCACAAAGCGGATCAAAACCAAGGACTCAAAAGAAAACGCGCACGAACAAAGAAATAACATTGAATCTCAATAGGTTCGCTTGCAAACAGAGAAAAAAATACACAAAGAAAGAATCCAATTAAACAAATTGATAGATCGTACTTGGAGAGTTCGCGCTTCTTTGTGATCGGCACATCTTTGCCCATCAATTCGTATAAAAGAGCTTTGTGATTGTATCGCGCAATGTGGTTCAACTTTGCTGATTTTTTAAGCGAATTTTGGAGTAGTTAAGGAATCTCATTGATTACCGTATAATGCTAATAAGTTTTCAGTTTCGAATCCGAAGCTAAGTATCGAAAGGTAAAGTAAATGAACACCTAGGGACTATATTAATAGTCTGTCTATTAAGGGTAAGGTAGTACTCGTATACTAAGGTTAAATGGATGCAAAACGGTGATTGTAGGTCAGGTTTTGCACGATATTGGTTGCGAAAGAACAGAAGTTACCGTAGGAGAAGTCACTCAGATTTTCTATTCCGTGTAATCACAGTGGTCCTACTGAATAAATGCCTTTTGATTTTAACGTTGACCAAACCACTTGTGCGCGCTTAATTTTGCATAAATCAAAAACGCTCACATTGAGCTCAGAAAATTACGATTTTATGCAACGCGAAGGATATTAAATAAATAAATAACCATTTATTTCGAACCCTATCTGAATGGGCTATTTGAGTGAGCGTGATTGTTTTGCCAAAACTTTCATTATAGATCGCAACATTGTAGCATGATACAAGATTGAAAAATAGCCAAGGAAACATCTGCCACCAGTAATAACATCAAATTACTCCCCCAGTGTGCTGACGCCGCTTTACGTGATCTTTGTGAGATGGCGCGTGAAAAACGTTTTCATACTAGATGCTTTCAGGCCACGTGAGAAATACATTGATTTTAGTATTTCTTGCGTGTAGTCCTAGTAATCATATTTTTGCAACTTCGTATAACCGAGAGTCAAACTTTGTTGCGAAATTCTCAAACTCAAAAACGAAAATGAATAAATAATTTCATTTCTTTCCAATGAATTGCTTAATCTTAACGCCGTGGGTATCCGCTTAAGCTTAAACTGAAAGTTTAATTTCTTTTGAAAACGCTTTTTTTCTTAAACATCAATCTTGTTCTAAGGGGAAAGTTCCTAAAATAAGGTCAAGCGGTTTCCCACAAAATTCTTCCACATTCTTTAGCAAGTAAGAATTCAAGTAACTTTTGTGAAAAAACCGTTTTTACTACAGTGGATCAAACAGATTCACATTTAATAAATTGTATGATAAACTCTACATTATTACTTGTTTAATAATAAAGATTATTTTATTTTTTTAATTAGTTAAGTAAGAAGGAATTAAAATGAAAAACAATTTATTTACAATAATTAATTACAAAATTTTAATAATACAATCACACGAGAACGCACCTAAACAAAATATGGAAACGTTCTGGATTTACAAATATGAGCATGACAACTTTTACAAAAACCTTTCATGCTCTCGTAATAAATAAGGTTACATACATTTTGTACGCAGTATTGTCTGCTGGACCATTTGTTTCAAAAATAAATGAGCCACACAAAAATATACAAGGTGTAATCAAACCATCCCTAAAAACTGCCAGTATTGTCCCACTGCAAAGGCCTGCTACCTCTCCAGTAATTCAAAAAGGGGTTATCTTGATCCACTACGCTGTGGTCCATCAAAATGAACTTAATTTGTATAGGTTTTAGGGCAGAACAACAGAACCATAGTCTTGAAAGTACTGTTTCAGTTTTCATGAGCGGTCCCTTAACACCCAGTATAACAGCCATTTAACGTATCAACAAGGATATAGAAATGATCCATTCACGCTTGCGAAATGTCCTCAGTTTTATAATTATAATCTGTTATGTTTATTTTTTGTTTTATAGTGACTATATGCACATATTTATGTATTTCAAACAATAAATACATTTTTTAGTTATTCCTCAGTACAGAATAAATTACCTCTTCGTAGAAGATGAAAGTGCTAAAATAATCTTAAAAAAAGAACAAAAGTTCATAAAAAGAGGTCATGGACGGTAATTACATTACCCTTGGAAACAAAAGAATTAGTTTAATACAAAACAACCTTTTAGGGGAAACCTAATAATACTGCGGTAACAAGTTCTTAGCTCGGGGCGTATCGTGCCGAGAAAACTAGAGTACACCTACTTTCGGGGTTAATTAACCACACAACTTTTACGAGATAAAACCCTATTTGAGTCGCGGGAACCAAAAGTACGTGTTTAGAACTACAAAACGAACGAATAAGGTAAGTCATCATCATTTTCCTGCCCTTTTCCCACATTATGTGGGGTCGGCACAACATGTGTTCTTCTTCCATTCTACTCTATCAGCCATCATCGCAACACTCACTCCTTTCTTACTCATGTCATCCTTTACACAATCCATCCATCTTTTCTTTGGCCTACAGGTAGAGGTAGGCAAAAAGAATAAGGTAAGTAACTACTTATTATAAAAGTCATAGGTACTTGAATAGTATTAATTCATCTGTGGTTATGCCAGTGCTGCTGGCTAGACTTTTATCACGAAAATAAATGTTTTGAAAGAAAGATATTCAACGAAAAAATTACTTACCTGAAAGGATCAAATATGAAAATGAAGTTGTAATTTTTTAAGAAGTTTCAAGAAATATTATGTTTGTTGTCCTAAATCAGTATTTAAAAAATAAAATATATCGAATAGGCCTTGCTGGCTCTTCTAGATAAAATAAAACAAGTTCTTATGTAACCAGATGAAACCGTTTTCAGGGTTTTACGAAAGTGGAACAATTGGATTCAGCTAAACCAATACAAAGTAGGGCAAGATTAAAAAAACTTCACTATGCTTTTTGTAATTATACAAAAACTGCTTCACTCTTTGAAGCAGGTCTCTGAAGTACATTTTTAGTTAAATACTCAAAGTTTCCTACTCTAAAGTATCACAAAAGTCAGCGTTCACCCTCGCAAGTACACTCTTGAGTCACTGCCCAAGTCCATTAACGCTTTTCAAATATTTTTTTGGAATAAAATATTTTTAACACCAACTCTCTGGAATACATTTTATTACTGATACCATTCCGATATTATTATATACATATCAACAACTTTCGGATAAGTAAAACATAAAATATCTTGCGGCTTTAGGTTTAATGCCATTACACATTATTTCTCACTCGCTTTGAAATTTATTTACAAATAAAGGTGCACCCACACCGTCGCGTCGGCAATCTTTCACTCGGAGCATATTCCCTGGCTTAATTGCAACAAACAATTAATTTATGGGTCTAGTCTAGGAGCCATAGACTAGATATAACTAGTTAATTTAAACTTCTTGCGTTTAATATAATATTGTGTTTTTTAAAACCTAATACTAACCTAAGTTTTCAAACTTCAAGTTTTTTAAAAATAAATATACCGTGGTCTCTGCCTACCTCTATGGAAAAGGAGTAAGTACTTAATTCCTCTCTAAATATTTAAAAATTGCCTCTCGCTATATTTACTTTCCTAATTATACTTTGTGCCTCAAAATACATAAATCATTTCTAATAGTTTTTGTCATAATCATTTTATCTTGTAATATTTTTCCCTTGAGCTCTTGAACCATATCTGAAATAGGTACAACCCCGTTTGTAATTACACACACGGTTAACTAAACATTTAATGGGACAGTTATGCTACACTAAAGCAACCTTATTCAGTTTAGTTAAACGATAACTATCGAGAGTTCAAAGTAACCCGAGAAAAATATTAGCAGATGATTGCAAAGCACAAGGTTGCGGGTTCGATCCCCGCCGTGAGACAAATGTTTGTATGACCTAAAAGCATTTGTCTCGGGTCAGGGTGTTTTCTATGTAAGTATAATATGTAGGTATGCATTTACAAACAAAAAGTATATAGGTAGTATTAGTCATGGTAGTACCCATAACACAAGCTCTGTTTACTTTGGGGCTAGATGATGCTGTGTGAATAGTTCAGCATTATTATTATTATTGTATTAGGTACCTTATAGCTTTTTTAAAATATTATAATCTAAGTAGGTAGGTAGGTATTCTATTTTCTATTTGTAATATGGCTATGGGTGCTGCAACCTTCAGCGTCACAACTCACATCGAACTTTTGCCCTACCGAGGACATCGTATATCTGCGACTGTGCTTAGGAATAATCACATGAACCACTGGAGCAGTGCAGTTAAATGCACCGTGGTGGCTGCTTTCATTACGTATCCCTAGTGCCTACTATTACAACGGCGATTAAGCCTTCGCTTCGAGCAATGATGGCTTATACTGTCCATTGAGAGCCTCAAATTTACGTACAAAATGGTCACACAACGACTATTTCTTAGCATCCACCACCAGCCACTAAAAGCTAGAACTAAAATGCCTAGAGTTAATCGCTGAGGTAGCCTTATTTTTATATACCTACTGGTTTCGCTTGCATAGAACCTACTTTACAAATAGCCTACTTACTAATAGATATTATAATATTCGAGGCCAGATATGATTGAAACACAGACAAACTCTCAGATTTGTAAGGAATAGTAGAAAAATTAAGGTTAAACCCTGATTTTGTACTTATAAACTGATAAGTAAGTATTTACATTTAGGTAATACGATGAAAAAGAAAAGAAAAATAAAAGCCAATTTTCACGTCATAATGGAACTGTTTCCCAATTGTCCCGTTTATTATTTTATCGAAGCATCCAATAAATCCAGAAATGGATTCAGAGTAAATAATAGTGCTTCAGAGATGCCGCAACTGTTTCGAATGGAACTACTCAGATATTTAATTAGCTACCCGCAAATTAAATAATACGAATTTTGTGCGTGCGTTCGCATTGGACCTGTCCGACTTTTTTTGTCGTATCTTTTTTATTTAATAATATTTAAAATTACAACTGTTTCAAAATTTCAAATACTTAGTCAAAAAGTCATTTTTAGTTCATGGTAAAAGCAACCTTTCTATTCATATTAGTAATTGATAATTCGTTTATTTGCTTCAATGTTGTATAGGTACAAAGATCCTAAATAATATTATATTAGAATTAGAACACACATTCTCCATACGATTGGAAATAAATTGAAATACGTCAATATGTAGGTACAACCGCTTTCAAACTTAATTTTACTCGATTCTACCGTAGGTAAAGATAGTGGTACTTAATGGTAAGTAGGCTGGAAAACCTGTATTAGAGCATGTTACAAAATATCAAAGGATACATTAAATCATTTTGGGAAAATTTATCTGAAAAGTAGAACTCGGTTTCATCATGAAAACAGACATTTCAGAAAAGCTAGCACTAGTTTTTATTTATTTGTATAATTATTAGTAATCCTAAACCGGTGAACTTGTGAAGAATGAATGATGAGAGTAAATATGTGTGGCAGGATCGTACCAAGTGGAAATGTCTCTTAACAACACAGCAATTTAGTTTTCCCTACTCAAAGGGCAGTCGAGAGAACTTCAAATATAAATTAAGTACAGAAACTAGTGCTGTAGATTCTGTAATTTATTTTCACGAATGGACACTATCATGGTCGAGTGTCCATTGACAAAATACTTACAGCCGATATTTGTTATTCCCTGTTCATTAATTACTTAATTGGTTAATTGATGCGTACATTGTATTAATAGAGCAAATAGAGCTAATTAAAATATGTAATCATAGGTAAAACCGAAGAGCTGAAAAGCCAAAAAAACTTATAACGTACAGTTCAGTTGTACTTTTTGCACTGAAGGTTCTAAGTTCAATTCCAATCCATGACAAACATTATTTTAATATTTTTTTCATACTTTAGGTTCTTACCTAAAAGCAAAAGTATTTGGGTAGGTATTTAGACATATCCCTCAGTTTTCTAGTTCTCATATTAGAAGCCGTGAATAATTTGTATATTTTACCAGTAGTATAACTTACAAATTAAGTAAAGAATTTAATATCAAATTAATTGTGCCAGATCATATAAAAAATATTACCAAATAATTTGGAACAGATAATTTATCTGAAAGGAATTCCTTGGTTCATTACCCAACGTCGGAATTAATCCTCGTAATAAGCCATACATTCTTTGGCACGACAACTTTTAATCTGGAATAAAGGCCCTTTCAAATTAATCAAGAGGAATGTACACCTTAAAGGAATTTGTCTCCCCTCAGTTTGATGTCTTAAATTTGAAGTACCTATCTCAAGACTTGTATAAGTATTTATACTAAATTAATAAGATATTTGATTTAATTTTGTGAGTTTGTAGGTATATAGGAATTCGAAACCAGTCATCTGAATTTAAAACTTATTTCACAATTATAAAAAGGCTTTTTTATAAATAGGTACATTATTGCAGATGAGTGACCGACGTAGCACGTAGTTAGTACACTAAATAAGAGTAAACAAATATTTTCTTGACTTTCAACTAAATCTGTTCAGTCATTTCATCAACAAACCCTACTAGTATTATTAGGGTAAATGTGTTTATTTATTAAACTGCAATTTATGCAATATAGCAATGTTATTTCGTGGCTAAACTGCATTATATTCAAGACAAGGGGAGGGAAATAACACCTTCATTCCCACCCCTCCAAATAAGTTCTGAAAGTTCTTCCTGACACAATAAAATAAAGCCTCTTCGCATATGTTCCGCGACGTCCTAATGCCAGGCGATGATAACAGTGCATTATAGCAGGGGACGGACGTTAAACGGAGGAAACTCATTAAATACGCGTGGATTTATGGCATGGGTCTGATGTTTTTATGTACTGTCGGGTTCGGGGAAAGGACTGGGTAAGTGATGCGATTTCTGCTACAAGACCCTTACAATAGACCCTTCCGAGCTGGAAAATAGTTTGCAAGGTGTTTTTGAAAGTGAAAAGCTCAGAAAATAATAATTCTACAAAAAAATAATTTGTGTACGAACACTACTAGTAGGTATTGTTATCTGAGCTAATTAGCAAAATCAAACGAAAGATACGCCTTTTTAATTTTTTTAGTCTAGAATTATTGTTTAATAGGGAGATTGCTCACAAAGGAAACTATTCATAGAATACGTGTAGCACAACGAGCAATGGAGCGTGCCATGCTCGGTATCTCGCTTCTCGACCACATACCCAACGTCGAGATACGCCGCCGTACGAAGGTCGTAGACGTAGGTATGCGGATCGCGAGCCTTAAGTGGAGATGGGCAGGACACTTGGCTAGAAGAGATGACGGCCGGTGGACAAAGGCAGTGACAGAATGGTGGCCAAGAGACGCACATCGACCACGGGGCAGACCAAAAGACCGTTGGTCAGACGACAAAGTCGGCGTGGTTGGACGGCAATGGATGAGGATAGCACGGAGCCGAGAGGAGTGGCGGATTAGAGAGGAGGCCTACGCCCAGCAGTGGGTATTGATAGGTTATTGATGATGATGATGAGGGAGATTGCTTAGAAACCCAATTGTTATAGCATACTTGTATTTAAAACCACTAGAGAGCAAAGTTGTAAAAGTAGGTATTCAGATGCCACAAGCTATGAAGTAGGTAGGTAATTTTATTGAAATATGTTACTACGCGTATATAATCAATCATAAGTTACCAAAAGTTTTAATTATACATTTTATATAGGTATACCTCCAACGTCTTTTCGCTCTCGGCTTTGAAAACTGTCTATTGAAAGAAGATTCAAAGTCAAAGTTACGGATTTTCAATTCTAACTAAATTTTGGATTTAATTTGACTCCTGTAACTTTACAGACGGATTTACCTTTCCTTATTTAATCAGAGTACGCAGAAAATGTCGACGTAGCTTTTTATAATCACAAACCACAAGATCAAAAAATAAAACCATCGTTAAGGAATCCTACACAAATGCTCCACAATGGAATCTCCCTCCAGCAATATAATAAAAAGCCGTGCTCGTTATTTACACTAATAATAAAAATAATCCAAAGAAAAGAAAGGAATCTTTTATCTTTATTGAATAGGATGTTTTTACCGCTCAAGATAAATCGCTAATTACAACAACACCGGAGGCGAATGGTGGAAAGCGACCTGAACAACTACAGAAAAAAAAACAATATTCTTTATATTTCCCATTCTAAGCTTAAAAGATTAATAAAAATAACATTATATAACCTTGAGAAATGAAAAGTCTTATGACAATTTTCGATTTTTGATTTCAAGGGTTCCGTGGCCGAATGGTAAGGCACTCCGGCTTAAGGAGGGTCGTCTGATCGTTGTGGTTACGAATCCCATTGGAATCGAACATTTTGATATGTCTTTTCATTTCTCAATGAAATACCTAAGTGTGGTTTCACACTTAGGTAAAATATTACATAACCTATTTTTGTTAGCGTATGTAGTGAAACTTGCCGATCCCATTTCGATAAATTCTTTAGCGTGATAATAAGATTATTAACCCTCATACAGTTTCGGTTTAGAGATAATTAAACAATAAATAAATAAATAATAATAATAAAAATTGAGACTGTCCCCTTAAAAACTGCTGATGACAATGAAATATACCTCTTACAGAAACACTTAGAGAAAGTATCTTGAAATAATTTGTATAGTGTCTGCCCGATTTGTTCCACACAAAGTTTGTACCGCCTAGAGGCAAATGTTCTTTACTGAAAATTCGCTTCGGAACAAACTCGCGGCTCTTCAATTATCTCCCTTTCTATAGGTACTTGTATCACGTAGGTCGCGACACGTTCAAAAGTTAAATTGCTCTAATTTGTGCCGTGCACCTTATTGCATCCCCTTTATGGAAGTCATTGCGCAGCGATTTAGCTTAGAGATGGGACACGCGTTATCGATAAAAATGCCAACATATAAAATCGAAGCTATATTTTTTGGGCTGTTTAATGAGACTTAAATAAAAAAGGATCTTTATTTAAAATGCAAAGGTATCAAGAATTTTTTTTCTTTGACAGTTTAAAATAATGTCAAAACGTGCTGATTTTTTTTATTGACACTGTTTTTTTCCATTTTGACTGATGTTCTTTATTTTGCATTAGCAACCCGCCCCAGCTTCGCACGGGTGTAATGCTGATCCATACTTCCATACTATCCATACTAATATTATAAATGTGAAAGTAACTCTATCTGTCTGTCTGTTGAGTGTTACGCTTTCACGCCCAAACCGCTGAACAGATTAAGCTGAAATTTGGCATAGTTAAAGGTTGTATCCCAGAGAAGGACGTAGGTTACCTTTTATCCCGAAAAAATGAAAAATCCCGAGGGACCGCGGGTCACACCGCGGGAGCGCAGCTAGTACTAAATATAAGGGTTCAGCCAGCGTTTGCAATGTAAGCGTAAAAAAAATGTGTTTATTTACGACATCACATAAGAAACCTCTAAAATTATCAGTGTTTCTCTACTGTATTATGCATGTATTGTACATATAAATCTTTCTTTTGAACCACTCTGTCTAATGAAAAAAACCGCATCAAAATCCGTTGCGTAGTTATAAAGATCTAAGCATACATAGTTATAGTTAACAACGTAGCTCAAACAAAACAACATGAAACAGAGCAGTTAGAATCAAAATAATTATAATTAGAAAGTGCTGAAATGAAAAATGAAAAAAATATCGACAAACGAGGCACTTGCGTCCGTCATCACATTAAACAAGTGCGTCCACATTTTTTCTCCCTTTCTGTTAGCGAGGTTCTTTTCTACGTTTTGCAAGGGAAAGCGCATCTCCTTTGAACTTGCTTGAATTATTTAATCATTTAATAGAATTACGTTGCTTTTGAACACGGCCCCTATCTATTGCGTTGGTGGTTGGTCTAATTGGCTCGCTGTGAAAATATTTGGTATTGACTTTCCTTTGATGGAGTGCATCCCTCTTATAAGTGATAAATAAGTCAGAGAAAACAGCCTTTTTGATACTTTAATGAGTAAATTGAGTGTACAAAAGTTTATCAAACTGCCACCTACAAAGGAACCGGTCTCATTGCTGCTATTTATTTTACTTGTAGGTATATAAATTTTCAATGCCTTCAAATACCATTAACTTGATGATGCATCGAGGACATAGTAAAATTCTCGTCAAGTATTGTGATTGTATTGTATGACAACTTTTTAGGGCAGAAATACCTATCTATGGATCTTTCTTATGGTTACAACCGATGCGAAAATTATTTTAGGTCTGGTTTATATGGTCTAGGTCAAGGCTCAAAGTATGGGAGCAACTTATTAGCATTTTATTATTTAATTTAATATTTGCATGACCTTCACGCTGTAAATATTAATTCAATCCTTTGACCAACCATCCCATAAAAAAAATTAAAATATCTTGGTAGCTGTTAAAATGTCACTAAATAAATAAGACATTAAACTTGGCCTGCTAATTGAACAGGCGGGCCCTTCGACAAATCGTCTGTTTAAGGGTGACAATAAATTGATATGGGCCGAGAAATTACCATGTGGCCGGGGGTGTATTTCATAATTGCTTTAATTACTGAAGACTAGCCATTAACAAAGACGTAATTTGAATTAAAACGATAAACAAAACTAGAAATGAACTTCTACTTGTGGTTCTTTAAGTGACAGAATTAAACAGTATAATGACAAAATTTATAAGTGTGCCAAAGAGGCTCCTTTCGTGCACCTGACACATTCGTGTTTTGTAACTGTTTAGGTTCTAATACATGTCGGTTTCCTCACGTTTTTTATTTATCACAAGATACTGAAAACAGGAGCAATGTAACATTTTGCAGATCAACACTGTACCTACATTGATCCAAGTAACAAACAGACAGGGGTCTTCTAAGATGAAACTAAAGCAATATTATAGATACCAGATATATATTTCGAAGGCAATGTACGCAAAGCCTAAATAGGGTGCTTACAAGCATCGTGCGGGGGAGGGCGGCTCGCAAATAGGGGTTATTTTGGCCTGACTATAAATTAATTTCGGCACAGGGCATTGCAGTTAAGCCTCCATACATTTTAATTGGTTCCATTATCAGCCATTCTGCAAAATGGCGATGGATGACAATGGGGCCCTCGTATCGTCGGCTTAGCGCTTAATTTTACTAAAATGACAAATTAACTGGTCGTTACGAAGTGTTCTGTCTAGATATTCTATTGAGACTAAGTAATCTAACTAAACGGTGCTCTAAAGTCCTAAGCATTTCTTTATTAGAAACATTTCAAAACAGATACCTTTTTTATAAGTGAAACATAAGTTCCTACATTTTACGTATCTAACCAGCCCACAGAAACGTTTTCATAATGGTTTTCCGTATGTACCTATGCCAATTTTTACTATGAAGAAAAATACTTTTAAAACTAATTCATTTACTAAATAGAACACTAACCCATAAAAGGACGTAAACTAAATAATTATTTTGTATAATAAATTCATTATGAAGGACTCTTTGTACAAGTGGATCCCAATTGAAAAAGAATGCCTACTAATACGTTTTAAGTGGCACTACTGTCTCTTGCCTCGTGATTTCAGCCGGAGGCTAAAAATACAATTCTCATTTCCCATTACAGTTTAATTTACTATTCTTTTGTGTTTTAATTTGATATCTTTTCATGTACGAGAATAATGTTTCTATGTAGGTATTATATCTCTTTCTCTTTTTAGACTGGTGTATAAAGAGGTATGTTTGCTTAAGTGTTAGTTATTCCTAGTATTTTTTGGATTCGGCTCTCAAGGGTCACAAACATCTCAAAAAAAATCAGTAACGACACAAAGGTGTTTCGGGGATACACACGTGGTCTGTCTAATCTTAACACTCAGACCAAGTAAATTACTTCCAAAAATAACAGTAAAATTCGCATTCCGACGAAAAAAATCGTCTCAACCTGTTATAATGATAAGGCAATTGTGAACGCGACACAACATGTTTTGATGCTTATTACGATATTTTGCGCAGCGTGAGATCATTACGTCTAAAGAAATGTGATTTCCTCGGAAAGGTTAGGAACATTTTTATGAAATTACACAGTTTATTATATGAGTTTACTTGCGTCTTCACGGCGCCATCAATAGCCTTCCCCTACCAATAATAACTATTTACCCCATAGTTTCAAACAATATTTTATCCCATAAACGTAGTAGGAATCGTGAAAATGGCTGCGCCACGTGGAATTACTCGCTGTCATATGGAAGACCTGCACTTTTCGCTATTAAAAATCTAAAAAAAATACAAAGCCTAATGTTAATCTAAGGTTTGAGCTACCTTTTTCCAGCATTTTCAACAAACAAATCTGTTTAGACGTTTCAGAGTGAAGTAAAGAGTAATAATATGTTTATTCTTCAGATTGCTTAGAATTGCCATTTAAATATTTAAAGCCGAGCTGGAGCATATTTATTCCCAAGCATTATTGTCATACGAATAATCACCGTTTTAGTTGTAGAGACGACGTTTAGTTTTTAAATTGATAAATTCAATTCAGTTCAATTTATTCATAAAACATGATACATCAATATTACAATTCTTAGAAATAATTCACCACGAACCCCGCACTTGCAACAGTAACAACCATACACATACATAATAATATACCGATAAACTCGCATTCATATTAGTGTGACGCGTATGGTGTCCAGAAAAGCGGAAGAAATGGGATTTAACTGGAACCGAGATGGGTTTTATCTCATTCGGCCATCCGAAGTATGTCACAGAGTAATGAACCCTTCTCCAGAAAAAAAAGATAAAATGTTCCTCAACATTAAAGTGATGTCGGCTTCTAGCTGAAAAAGCTGGTCCCACCGGGACCGTCTTCTCCGCTAAGTTAAATTAAATAATAGACTTGACAATCTTATTTACTCAATGAAATAAATAGAGATTTCTTTCTAGTACCAACTAGGACTCATAAATGTAATGTACAATACAGTTCTTGTTGTCTTACCGGCTTGTAAGTAGTACATTTAAGTAGTCTTGTTAGCTTTTATTTCAAGCAAAAAAATACTTTTTAACTATTTTTATAATGTAAAAGAAATAATTGTCCACTATTATTAGACAATGGCTTCAATTTAAAACTCTGTTTTAGTTCATTTCCAAAGTCCAAACAGTTCTATGCTACACTAGCTACGATATCGTAGCGTCTTGAGTTTCGTAGCTCTACGATGTAGCCGATATCAGTTTGCCCTCCTCAGATGGCAGTTACATCTCAACCGTGAAATTTTATCGGTGGAATTAATCTTCAAAAGTTTCCGTGTCCCGCCCTTTTGTTTTAGATGTGCCCTCTAATAAAATTTATTCCTTAGTCTAATCGGAAATAGATAAGTAGGAGGGCCTTGTCCCGAGGGCACGACTGATTCAAGATTGTAAAATCTTTGAATTATTAAATACCTATTGGCGATTATCTTCAAGGCTCCGCCAAACAAGTATGAAAAGGTCGTGGAATAGATTTTGTCCTCTGCTTAGAGTATTTTATGAAATAGGTTTTAATTGTTCATAGACCTAAGAAGAAGAAATAAGGTTGCTATGTATTATGTTTTAGGGTATAAAGAACTAGATGGCGCGGTTAAATTAGTACCATTCCTAGATCACGCTATCGTTGCGTTTTGCCGTTTGTAAGCCTTAGGTTTTCTATGAAATATATTGGGCTTGCTTCTACCAGCAGTCTTTTATTCTTGCACACCAATTTGGTTTGGATCTGTTCACCTCAATAGATTTTTCATTTTTGAAACGATACTTTCCACTTTTGCATATTATTATCTGCAATTACTATTTTTTTGCAGGTAACGGTGCGATGAAATAGGGATAATACTTTATAACACAAAAAGCTTTTAGAAGTCTCTTTTTAAAAATGAGGCTTTCATAAATTATATGAAAATTATAGAACTTAACATTGGACAAAATAGTTAAATGGACATTAAACTCATTACTTCGGCGACGACGACCGCAAGCTTTTTGTAATTTTCAATGACAAATGAACAGCGGATGAGTGGGGCTTCGCAACGGGTTTCACGAGGAGTTGATTTTGCAAATGTAGATGAAGCTGTGCAGATGAGACAGCCCTTTTTTAACATAGCTTTTTTCTCAAGACGCGCTGAAACTTGTTTTAGATAACGAATAAGAAGAATGTGCATTTAATTAGGTATATTTCAAGTTTGATCGAACATAAGGAAACCAAATTATTTTTAATAATTAGAATAATTATTGATCCCTTCATTATGCTTATTGTGCTAATGGCCGTCTGCTAAAACAGGTTTAACTTGTGTAAAAACTGTATACAGGGTGATGTTTTCCTTCACCATTTAGAACTCGTGTAATGCGATTATAATTTTCCGAAACAAATAATAGGTATATTTATGCACGTCCGGGATACAACTCACGGCCTTCGGATGGAAAAACAGTTAAAATGGCATGCAAATATTAGGCAAATTTAATTTTGTATATCGTGCACAATTCATGTAAACAGCACATGTGGAAGGAAGTTCCTAACAACTCAAACTATTTTTAGGTACCAAGTTATAACCCAAGTCATTGATCTTTGACAATAACCGGAGCGACGAAGCGCATTTCCCTACTTTACGCGAGTCGAGTTAATGCTCTCTCAGAGGCCTATTCATTTGAAATTTAACATGGTGTTTCTAAGTGGAGGCTCTTGTATACGACAACGTTTTATGTTACGATGTTGCAAATACCAAATAACATTTTAGGAATTAGCAAAACATAATATTTACATTATAGGAATTCGTTTTTTTACATTCTAAATGCTTATTATAAAAACGTAAAACCTTGGTTGAACCCCATGTTGACACATGTCAAAACAAAACTGTTACCACAAAAAAGCGTTCTATGTACGAGTATTTAAAGATAGTTTTTTAGTTAGACTAAACTCGGCTCATTTTCTTGTAATAAGCCCCTTAATGTTCACTACAATTCATTGCAAAATAAAAATTTAAATTACATTTTTTTAATCCTGACGAAATCGCGGACTGCATACACTTGACTATAGTCTAGGGTTTCCTTCCTTTTTATGGTATTAATTTCTAACATATTTGTGATATTTATTTTTTACAAATATAGACATTTTGGTATTTCTGCATAGTATTTTATTCGCACCAACATCGTGTGTAATAAACAGTTCCTGCGGTACAAACAACTGCAAGATTTTGCGCTTTCCCGCGAGCAGATAATTCACTGAAATGTTCAGTGAATGTTTATAACATAATTTGCGCTAACTTTAACATGTTGTAGAATATAAACGTTTTGTAACATAAGTTACTTTGTACTTAAAAAATATGGAAATAATCAAAATAATTTTACCTTCATACATTTACTTTCCGTGCATACGTAAAAGTTTATTTTTTATTTCGCATTTACAACACAAAAAAAAACATTTTGTTTTTACATCGTTTCGATGATAAAAGTTACAAACGCTCAAAAATCATATTTTTCAACTAAAAGTTTTTGAGATCTACGCGCTGCCATATTTCACGCACCGTCTCTAGTGCATATTGAATCTGAAATGCGTGAGGGGAGAGTAGGCTGTACGTACGTGAATGACAGTAGCCTACAGGTACCAATCTACCTTTTTATTATTTATATCGCATTTTCAACGTGTGTTTGCTTTACTTTGATTTTGGAAAAGTAGCGGTATGAGGGTGTGATCTGAATACGTGGACGGCTCTGGGGACCTTGCCGTAGAAGTTGTATAGCGATAGAATATTTTTTATAAAATTTTAACTGGTATTTTGAACTCAATTTAAAATCTGTCTTCGGCAATAATTCTTTTAGATTATGATCTGATGTTTTCATTTTTTTAATTAAATTTTTTTTTTATTGTTTAGGCGTCCGCATAAATTTTTAAAACTGGTTTACTATTTAGGTTACATAATTTAACATAGTATAAATTGAAATTATAAAAAAAAATGTATCAGATAAAAGAAGGAATCGGTACATCTGAGAATGAAATAGAGCTTACCCTGTTTATGTTTTTAAAAGAGCCAATCCGTTTTTATAATGTTTTTCTATTTGTATCTCAGCCGAATGCAAGGCCAGCGTAATATTAATGTCCTGCATAGACCAAAAACGCATTTTTTTTTTACATTTGTACAAGCCGAAGCTAAATACTGTCTTCAGTTCTCACTCGGTCTATTCCTGCGAGTAACTATCCCGTTTTATGGCGAGTGCTTACGTTTTGCTAGTGGTAGGGTTTCAGGGACCCACTGATGGCAGGATTCATGTTTACGCGCTTTTGATGGTACTCCAGCCACTATTGTGTGCTGCTTCTGTTTTGAAAGGCAAGCAGTTGAAATTATGTCTTGAACATAAGATACCTTGGTATCTTATGCCTATGTATGTACGAGTCTTGACTCGTTTTCAGAATGTAATTAGGTGCGTACGTGATGGTTTCTTATGCAGCCATAAAACAATTGGCATTACAAAAACGAGGTATAAAGTTATTCAAGGTGAGTATAAGCAAACAAAGTCTAAGTATAAGTACCTAAGGATTATGAATATGTTTTTGACTATACGTGTAAGTCCTATATTATAGGAAGCTGGCCAAAACAAAATGTTACGCAATATTATTGAAATGTTTTTAGACAAGACAATCAACATCATTTTAATATTAGAACAAGAGTTGAAAGCCGGAAAGTAGGGCAGTCCCATTTCCTAATGGGATTGCTAGGAGCCATTGTGACACATTTTTCAACGTTCCAAGATAATTGATGAAATCATAAAGCATTTTGTTTCTTTCTGTTAAAATAAATATTTTTGTGTCTTCTAGTTATTTATTTATATTAATTCCTTGGAGATAAATATTTGGAGTAAGACAATTTTTTACAATAATAATCGACTCTTGAAGTTGTAGTGGAAACTAATTTAAAAAATAATATTCTTATTAAAATAAAAAAAAGTTTCATATCATCTTTCTCATCGCATTTAGTTCCAAGAAGTTTAATATATATTTTTTTTATTTTTTTTTTTCAAAATATGTATTTGAAAAATACATGCGAGTTAAAATACAATAAAGAAACGTTGTACTGCAAAAATTATTCAATAGCCAATTACTATAACTATGAAATCATACCTCCTATCCAGACTTTAGGTAGGTATAAAATTCAGATCGATATAAGTACTAGCTTAAATCCTCACCCTGGGGAAATAAGAAAATAAGGCATGGCCCGTAGTTGGAAGCCGATTACAGTTCAACATGATCGATTTGCCTGTTAATACGCTATTTAGGTACAGACAGCTCTAAAACATCTAACTTGGAACAGTTTTAACAAGAATTTGTACCATCGAGCTAAGGGATTTTAAATACATTGAGAGAAATATCTTATATAATTTTGTGAGAATTTTTGGCCGTTGAAAACTTTTTTAAATTAAATAGAAATAGGTTTCAAATTCACTATTCAAAATGCATTTTATGAATTGACATAGAGTTCAAAATCACTGTTAAGATGCTTTTAGAATTTTTTTTAATAGTACAGATTTTCATACAACCAAAATAGCTACATAATGTGTGTGCTCTGATACTTTATGTGTGGCAAAGGAGTACATCAATATTATGCCGGTAACCAATATTAACTTGCAAATGAAATTGAAGCAAAATTTCCTTCCCTCGTAACGTTCGTTCGGAAATTGAATGCAAACATATCGATATTTCGTTTTCATAATTTTAGCTTTATTTACAAAACTGGATTTATGAATTTGCTACGTGGATTTTAAAACGATTTTACGTAAAATTATGTAAATAGTTTTAGGTGGATAAGATCAGTAGGATACTCAACAAGCCCTAAAATAAAGTTTATGAGAAAACTAAGGTGCTCAAGTCTCTAATCGTGCACAAAGCACAACTCTTTACACTATCTCCGCTCGTGGCAGTGACGTCACAGCTCGAAAGTTATAAGTTGCCGTAGACAAAGCTTTCAAAGTCTTGAAAGACATCCGTGGATGGTAAAATTACTCAGTAATAAGCTAGGAGAAACTTTTAAAGTTTGTCTACGAAAAATAAAATCTATAGACTATTAATTTCTTGTAGCAACTTCCTAATCATAATTTTAATATTAAAGAAGCTATGCACATCTGGTCACAAATTGTTTGGGTTGATTGCAAACTATTGAGCGCTTCCGTTCTTTGCAGGGCTAGTTTTGAGTGCTAAAGTCATTAAGCTTAAAAAAACTGCGTCATTAGAATTGTCCATGCACTAGCATACCTATTCACTAGCCTTCCCTATAAAGTCTAATAATAAGCAAATTTATATGCAAAATAAACATACAAGCCATATAGAACCTAATTCTCAGTTCTGAGCTTACATATGGGAGCAATTATCGCCTGAAGCCCGAGAGATATGAGTACAAGTACCTGTAATGCATCTGGGGACTTGTTCCACATCGCTCCGATAACATAACCCACTTGACTGAACAACGTTCCATGGATTTGCATAAATTGCTCTGTGATTGTTGTATTGTTATGCTACAAATTTTCATACAGGATTCAAAGAGTATTTACAAAATCGCGTCAATTTAAAAATATCTCGCGGATACATCGAGTTTTATTTAAAAGTTAATAAAAGCCACCTTGCATCAGTAGGAATTTAAAACCATTGAGATCACTTTATAATTTTGGTAGTTCTACTTCTGTGCTTTTGCTAGAATCGCAGCAACAATTAATTTTGGGGGCTAGCATTCCTAATAAATTGGTGCATTATCGAGCAAATTGAAGTGACATAAAACTCCAAAAAAAACTTCCACTCTTTTTAACTTATATGCCATTTAAAATATGTAGGTTGTTATTTTAGGGCAGGTTCAAGTGGAAGGAAGCTTAAAAGTGATCAGTATAATGACAGCGATGATAGGTACTATAAACGTTATGAGTTCTGAAACTGTAATGATTGCGCACATCTGTGTCCCACTTTATCTGCCTATACACATATGGCTTACCATCTTATTTCATGGCTTGAACAATTATACCTAGCTTTAACTATTATATTTGTTAGGCTTGAATTAGTTAATCCTGCAGTTTATCATTCATATCTTTTCGGACGGTATCGGATGGGGGCTTAACGAAAAAAAGTATTAGATTTTTGCGTCACGACACATGTATGTCATAACGTCACAGTGCGAAGTGCTCAGTCGCGAAGCAGTCCATAGATTGTTACATTGTTAGTTCGAAAGAGCGTTATTTATTTGACAAATGTCTAAGTTGAAACTTCGTTTCCACCGAATGTTCCATGACTCACGTGCTTTTTTTTACGATTTCTTTAAAGTTTTCTTACAGAGACTTATGTAAGTTTTTAATAAATAACTATTGTAAGTTTTATTAAGATTATACGTAGATAATTAACTAAGTTTCTATGTAACAAATGATCATCTAACAGACAACATTCAAACACAGGTTCGTGGTCATGGGTTTGAATCCCATCAGTAACTAAGGAAAAACGGATGGACTTCCGACGTTCTATCTTGATGATAACATAAATAGTAAAAATAATAATAAATCAGCAGAAACTGAAGAAAACAAAAACACAGTTGTTTATCTTTTCTCACATTAATAGTCCGTGAAAAACTCACCTTAAACAAAAAACATTAAATGACAAGCGACATCTTTTCTACTTAGTAAAATTAATCAGCCAATGCAGCGTAGTTTCTAACATAAAACAGGGCACTTGGAAACAAATGCTGTTTCTTTAAAACTTCCCCCGATGTGCCTGTTTCATTTCGTTACACCAACCTTTTTTCACGGCACACAATATACCTTGAGCAGAGTTGCGCACCTTAGCGGTTATTACCTACAGGAACCTTTGTTAGCGCCTCGGAGGGACTCCCCCTCTGAATTTAAATGGAGAAATTATTTTCAAGTATTTTTCGGAAGAGAAGTTTTATTGTATTGTTTGATTGCGTGTCACTCTGATAGATGAAGGAATGGCTTTCAAATGGCATCTTTTGTCGTTCGGAGGCTGTACGTAATGTGTTTGGGTCTCGGATGGGCGGATCTATTTAAAAGTTTACTGAGAGTGAAAGAAGTACGTCATTAGTATTTTTAAAGTTGGGTAAAAGTGGCGGATTTTGTTTGAATTGACTCATTAAGAGTTGGTATTGCACTTGATTACTCCAATCACAAAGTTTTCATTTATAAATAAACTGCCTTTTTTGTACTTACATTTCGACACAGTCTTAGTTTAATTTTTTCACCAAAACAGAAGCGGGTTGCACTTTATGACAAGTAGGTACCTACCTACTTATTGTCAACCAATACATAATTATGAAGTCATAAATCAAAAAAGAAATAAAAAATATTTTTACTTCATTACTTTAAACAAGTAAAGTTGCCTCTTAGACTTTATAACGCGAAGATTATCCTAAGAAGCACCTAATAAAGGGTGTTATTGGCTTATCCCAAAAGCCAATGAAACCGAATAAAATACGAAACCAAACATAACCGGAGTATTTACTAACTTCCCGGACATAAAATTAGGTGCAAACCAACCCCAAGAGATAGTCTAAAACAAAATAAGACAAACACAATTTGGGTAACGAGTGTTTGCGAAGCCGGATACCTATAAAATTACAATTTGCTTTGTGACTCGGTCGGCTTAGTCGTTACCTTGTTTCTTCAGCGTTTTATTTCCTTTTGTTTTTAGTACTTTCATATTTTACTTTCATAAACGATTTCGAGACGAGTAACTGTCCTACCAAATATTATAAATCTGTATGTTTGTGAATTTATGTTTGGATATTTAGATGTTTGTGTATCAATTTCACCCAGTGAACAGATTCGAAAGGAACTTAAAATAGTTTTTAACGGATTCTTTTTAAAAGTAGGTTTTTGATCTTGTTAGCTGGCTAAAAGTGTTCGTCATTACTAGACTGTATTATAAAAGAACGATACTTCATAATTTCTAATGCAATTCTTTGGCGTATCAAAGCAAAGCCCCAGACGTAAGGCGAGTAAATATTCATTACATTCAAAAGTTACTTCATAAAAATTATTACAAAATGTTCCGCATTGATTAAATTCATGAAAGTTTAAGCGGGAAACTATAAAACTCTACGAGTCGGGCGGGGACGACTCGGGAATCGCAAATGAGATCAACTAGAACTTAGTTGTATATAGGAAGATTTTTCATATTACCTTTTAAAACATTTACATAGTAGGTACATGGGCGGCCTTTGTGACGCAAATCGGTAAGATAGACTGCGTTCGGATGGCTCTCCATTAACGGCTATCTTTTAGGAGGATATATTTTATTATAAGTTTTATGTATTTGATTGACTTTTGACTCTTACTCTCCCCATTGGAGAACATTAGCTTACAATAGAGTTGAGTGGAAGAAAGGAAGTGCAGTGGGACATCACGGGCTCATAATAATAATAATTTATGTATTTGAAAGCTAGCTTCATTTCCGCGCCTCAAACTACTAATACAAATAACCTCAATATGATATTAGGTAAGTACTTAAAATCTCAATATAACACTTGGCCTAATTCCACAAAGTTGTAGCCGAAAACAGTTAACCTGAAACAGCTCGCCATGGGAGCAATCCTTACGTTCGTTACCCTACCTTATCCATACTGGGACGAATAAACGAATTTACCCGAACAATTTTAACCCACGCTTAACTTTCACGGTGGTTGCTATGGGCCTCGGTAGAGAGGTGAAATTTTTGGCTGTTAGGCACATTTTGTCGGCTTAATGAGTTAAGTTGTTACGTTTGTAGGAATTTACCCGGTAGATCTTAATTTTATAGGGGTATTGTTTGGACTTGTAACACTTATCTTGCTGAAACAGTATTCTTTATGAACTGAATAAACTAACCTTCAGGCGCAAATCCAGCCCTTAAAAAAGGTTGTGGGCACACCCAATAATCGGCCAAGAGCGAGTCGGAACATGAACTCGCTCATGATCTAGGTATATGTAGTGCATTCCTACAAATAAGATGTAAGTTACAAATAGATGACGCCCTGAACAAGATTTTGACAATGTATGTACCTACTCGTACTTTCAAGTGGGCAAAACCGTGGGGTGAATGAACACTAGTATTGTTTTTGTAATTTAAGGAATTCTTGTGCCAATTTTGGTTAAATTGGTAGAAAAATGCGATCACAACATCATTATTTGGCCAATTTAGAAACTGAGACGCTTCGCTCGCTCGCTCGGTCAATTAAGGTTGTTGACATGCCCATAGTGCCCACTATAGTGGATCCGCGCCTGCTAATCTTTGTTGTTTTATAAGAATAGGTACAACTGACAACCGCGTTGATGGCGAATGCTCAGCAGTAACGCTGATATGTGAGTTCGATTCTTGTGGCTAGACATAGGTATATTTTTATTTCTTGTACCGTGTATACATATATTTATGTGATACTCATAGTTTCTAACCATATCCTGGGAATCCTAAAGTGGAATCAGTACTAGACCAGGGGCCGTATTTGTATAATTCAACTGGCAATGGACATGGACTTCATTTTTCACTTTTTTTGGACTTCAATTGTCATTTTCCTATTGTGTGATTGGATGAGCTCTATCATTTATATATCTCATCCAATCGATGAGCTCTATTGACTGGGATGACAACTGGGAATGGATTTCAAGTTAGACAATAAGGCTGCTGGTCCCGATCATTCTACTTGGCAATGCGTGAAAATTATTGAAGACTATCCAGAAATAAAAATGGGCATATCTCTACTTGTACTTACTTATTTCATTACACATCCCAAGAAACAACTGATCTCAGTTTTATGGAAAGATAAAGTTTTAGTTACAAGTCAGACACCTAGTTCTACCAAATACCTATAGGTAAACATAATAAACATTTCACACAATTACATTAATATCCAAAGGTTAGACAGCTTTGATGTATTGAATAAAATAATCTTCGTAACTATTCCGATACTTGGAAAGCCTCAGGTGCGTGTAAGGAAGTTTTCAATCAAATCAGCAAAGTAAGGAGAAAAGTGGAGAAGGAAAAACGTATACCTACTGTGACTGATTGACAACACTGTAACAGAAAAATGTGCGTACATTTCCCTTCGTTGTTGCGAGTTTCCTTCATTTGTCAACGTTCTTTTGGAGCTGGAAATTCAGGTTTAATGGTCTAAGCCCGAGTTCGAAAAACTTTGATTCCTTTAAATAAATTGATAAAGTTTTTTACAAATTATTCGCAAGAGACTTTGTAGTTTTTAGAGCCTGTTCTATTTTTAAATCACAGTTAGGTACTTCTTTTTCATTTTATTGTTATTCCTAGTCATTTGTGGCCCACTGCTGGGCAAAGACTTTCCCCCGTTCCTTCTTAACTTACTTTTCAAGAACAATAAAGTTAACTTCCTTTGAAACTATTTATCGACTTTTAACTTTTCCAAGGCATTCTCATTAACAGTTCTATTCTCATTTAGTGGTAGGTCTCATAATGAGAACTTCTATCTACTCCTATCATTTTTGAATACAAAAAAAATTATAAAGTGAGTTGAGATTTTTAAGATCGGTCGAACAAAAAGCAATGCAACACCTCATTTTGTCTCGCCGTTGTTGTTCGTTAGGCTAAAGATTAGTCCAGTTTCGTGTTGTGACTTGTGACTTGTGAATTCTGCTCTCTCTGGATGTAATTAAAAGTGTACAAAGCAGAAGCCACACTCTGATACGTGACTTCGAATAATTTAGCGAGGAATCCCCCGACTGTCCCCCGTATGCCGATGATTGTGTCGAGGCATTGGAAATTAGAAATATAATGAGAGAATGCAAAACTGAGTGTCTCTTGTAGCAAAGGAATTATTTTTGTAGCTTTTTATGACTACACCTTTATAGTATGTAGGTAGGTATGCTCTCTACAAAAAGATAAAAGAATAACAATAGTAAAATTATTTACTCTTATGGTAACACAGCCTTTGGAGAATACTATTAGCTTTCTCGTCAAATAACTTTTTAAATCGTATAAGTCGTTCAAAAGTATCTAAACTTTGACGGACCTCAGTTTGTTCGGTCGGCTCCAAATTAAAGCTAGGCCCCAAACCGTGTCTGTTTACCGTATTGACTGCGAATTAATCAAATAATTTTACAAACGTAGGTACTTACAAACTGGTTTATTAAATATTCGTTTATTCTCTGAACCCATGAGCTTTATTTTATGATACTTTAGCGGCTCTTTTTGTTGAAAGAAACACAATAGATACTTCAACAGAGATCCGGTGAAACGCATTCGTGGTTGTTGTAAATAATTTTCACGACGAAAGCTCTGGTTTATGATATTTTTACAGACGGTTGAGGGGATGTCTCGTAAAAATAAAATTTAAGGTCCAGTAGGGATGTCTCTTGAGCCCAGAGTGGGAGTATATTTATTAGTGTTTGTATTATCGTTATGAAAATATAATATAAGTAAATACAGGATTTATGGCAATGCTAAATAAAGCTTTCAGTTTTTATGAAAAAAATATTAGGTTAGTATATGATGATAAAATGAAATATTTTAGGTTCAATGTTACTTTACGGTACTTACCAGTTTCAAATCATCTTAACCATCTAAAAGTTTGAATGATTTTGCAATCGAAAGACTGTTCCCTACCTTACTCTCTGCGCGCATTCTGTTTAGCTTGTAATCTACGGGCACTGAACGTGTTAAAATAAGAAAGGTCGCAACAAAGCGCTTGTTTTATAAAAACTCGAAATCATAACTTTCAATTGACAACAAGAATACATATTGTCATACTTGCGAGCCAGATAGATAACAATGGAGCAAGCTTTTTATTTTATTTTCTTTATTGCGACGAGTGTGTAGTGGTTTTGCTGAAGAAAAAATACAATGAATTGTATTTGTTCCAGGGGAAATTCTACATTTTCAGTTTTTGTAACTGTAGCAGGCTACCTTTTGTTTAATTGTGTATAGCCAGCCATTTTTTTATGATCATCATCATCATCATGTCAGCCATCTAGTGTCCACTGCTGAACATAGGCCCTCCCATATCGATTTCCACAGTGATCGATCTTGTGCAATCTGCACCCAACGGCTCCCGGCAACCTTTACCAGATTGTCTTTCCATCTAGTGGGGGGCCGTCCTCAACTGCGGTTTCCGGTGCGTGGCCTTTTCTGCCCCAACGGCCGTCAGTTCTACGAGCTATGTGCCCCGCCCACTGCCACTTCAACTGTTTTTTATGATAACCGAGACGTAAAGTAGATAGAACCGGGCGTGGGCGAAGTACACTGAGGGGTGTTAGGTTATTTTCTTTACGGAATAGGGTATTTGACTCTTTTCAGAAAACCATTTCAAAGTGTTCTTTGATATATTATATGCACACTGGTCATTAAATTTCCTTTAGATTTAACATAATTTTGATAAAAACCATGTTTAAAGTTTAAACATACAAAATCGCGCGAAAAACGATATCTTGTGTCATGGCGCTGATCACGTGGTACCCGTGACGTCACTCCATAGTAAACAGACAGTACAAGTCCATAGTGACAGACAATCAGTTCGTTGACGTTTACTAGCGTTTGACGTCATCAGAGTCACAACCAATCACAGTGCGTTTTTGTAGACGAAAATTTTTTAATTTTTTTTGTAATTTTTAAAGGTTTTTTTACCAAAAGTAAACATATTTTAGACGTAAATGGAAAGAAATATGCTTATTTAGACTATTTTCTAAAAGGATGACCACAATTTGTAGTTTATTTTTAATGATGTCAAATACCCTATTTCTGGATTCGGACTCCACGCTCAAGGCCCGCGATAGAAGCTATGCAATCGCTTAATAATATTAGATTCATCTTGCATGAACGATGTAATTTATAATGCGCATTAGCAAATGCGTAAAACAGCGTGATGAAACCGGTTTGAAATCTAACAAGCGGCTATGGGAATGCAACCTGTCTCGTATAAAACATAACAATGAACTACGTCACACATTAACTCTGTTCTAATACAAAATGACGGCGCAATGCGAAACCTGAAACGAACCCATGTCTGGGCCACATTTGACGTTTATGAGGGTACACTATACTGTAGGTAATTCGATCTGTCTTTATAGCAAGCCTTCTAAATTTATTACTACATGCTGACGTGTTAGTTTTAAGATAGGGCCTTATACATGATTATATCCATTTATAAACTTTTATTTTACTAAGAAAAAAAAATGTAATCAACTATGAAGGTAGGTGATAAACGTTATTTAGTTCTTGGCTCTTGTTTACAGACCATTACAGTGAAAGGATTGTGTGTACGGCACAATTTGCACTATCCAGTGCCAATATATCATGGATCCTTTCATAAATATTTCAGTCAAGAGACACGTGGTCCCAACACCCTTAAGCAAATACGTTTTATACAGAACGTGACCGCAACCGAAGCAGATGGCCAAGATAGGAGTCCCTTACAGGAATAAACACTCTCTTTGGTAGACTAACTGACTTTCTTGACATAGTAGGTAAATGCTCAGAGCATTGTTTTGCTTGCTCCACTAGGCTCTAAGAGATACGTTTTTATTCCCGTAAGTACATGACCGATTTTGGGTAGGATATTGGCACTTGTCTTGTAGTTTCTGATATTCACGACATTGTTTTCATGGTATGGGCGTATGGGTTACAATCGATCACCCGATGACAAACCTAAAACGCAAAGCAATGCTCCAAAACTCAAAATCTTGAAAGTATTGCATGTAATTCCTTTCGTGTCATAAGCATACGAATACGACACAACCAAAGTAAAATACGAAAAACAGTATGTCAACTTTGATATTTTATAAAGGACTAGCTGCGCTCCCGCGGTGTGACCCATGGTCCCTAGGGATTTTTTATTTTTTTCGGGATAAAAAGTAGCCTATGTCCTTCCCTGGGATACAACCTTTAAATATGCCAAATTTCAGCTTAATCTGTTCAGCGGTTTGGGCGTGAAAGCGTAACAAACAGACAGACAGACAGAGTTACTGTCACATTTATAATATTAGTATGGATACAGCTCCAGCAGTTCATAACAATCACAAAATATCCGTCACCTGAGTTACTCATACGGTCTTATGTTTAGCACCTGAATACTGTTGTAATAGAACCCATTTTATTACAACAGCATTCAACTATCCAGCTTGATCGGCGTTGTTAACACATCGGTAACACTTCAACGATGACGCTTAGCGTCCCCTTTTTTCTATATATTTTGTACGATGCTCAGTACACTTAAAAAAACACAAAGTACAAAGTATTAAGCTTAAAGCACTTTTGCATTTGCATAAGCGAAGTTTCTGTGCATTGGTGCTTTACAGTGAGCTATGCTACTGATAATTCTATACTGTTCCTGCAGTGTACAGCAGTCAATTTGTCCATGTGGCATATTTGGCTCGGTATGCAGAGCATGACGTGAACAACATTACGTTCCAGTTTCCTACGTAAACGGGACGTCACAGTGAAGCCAGAAAATCACGTCAAGTGACAATGGGAAATGGAATTGAGACAGACTTTGAAAGGGGTTTTGTGTTTGTAACAAAAATGCGTACCAATATTATCTATTCTTTATTTTTTTCTAAAATATTTGTACTTGTTAGGTAAATGCTATTCAAAGTCTTCTAACCACATATCATCGAGCAGATCATTATTATTATCTTCATCATTATTAGGTCATCATGTTTTTATGCAAGCGTTTTTTCTATCGAATCATTTTTTGTTTTGCTTGTTTTAATTTCCTTTTCTAAACCATCTTGTTATTTATAATAGTGAGTCTACAGACATAATATATTAATTGGATTCTATTATTGTTCACAACAAGCTGCCAAATCTTGATAACCCTTCTCCGCCGTATCTTTGTACTCAATCTGTACAATTTCCATTTAAAACTAAACCGTTTCTTACGTTTCGTAGTCAATTTCTTTCAGCTGGTCCCTTGTAAATTGCATTGTTATCTGCGTCCAGAATGTCCACTTGAAGTGAAACCTTATCTGAATGCGAGTAAATCTCTGGGTCGGAATTCTCGGGAAAGAAAAATATTGCTGTGAATAGCTGCGATTTACTAAAAAGAGTTGAGCACAAATTCTATATTTTAAAATATAGCATAAATTAATCACGGCATTACCAACAAATTCACATAACAACATACGTATATCGTCCTTGCAACGGAAAAGTATGCGTTGTGAAAATGGGACAGCGAAATCTGAAAAATAATTTTTCGCTTGAATACACGGATACATATTCAAATAGAAGTGGCCTGCAAAATATAGTTGCGTGGTGAATTTTTTACATTGTGATGTGGTATTTTTGTCTTATGTTTATTTCGTTTTTGTTTCAACTAGGTACCTACTTTATCTACGAAGATTGTCAAGCAAGCTCAATTTGTTCGATAGTCAAAGAGTTCTTTTCTAAAGAGCTCTTTGACTATCGAACAAATTGAGCTTGCTTATGCGATAAAACGATTACCGATGTTATTCAAAGGAGGAACTTCATACTGGAAAAAGTTGTTGCACCGGTCGTTTGATGGTAGGTGCATCGCGTCAAAATCCATAGAGGCTTGAAACCTGCAGCCTTCTCAAATTTAAAGCTCTAACAATAGATAAGTTTGAATATAGTTTCGTCTCGTGTGTACTCGTAGAATCGCTTCCAGTTGTTTATGTCCCTCAAAAGTGTGTTTCATATATTCGTTCTATGCGCATTCTCGCAAATGAAATGTAAATAAGTAGAATGTGGAACGCAACATTCACAGTCGAAATGACTGCCGTCTGTTTGTACAGGCCCTGAGGCTGGAAGCTTAATTATCAGAAGTTTTCGTATCATTTCATCACATATTATTACAACCAAATGTAGGTTAAATATCATTCTGTTGCTTGATTTTATTAATTTTATTTTGGAAGCTAAATTGTACTTATTAAGATTTTTTAACAATAGTGTTTTTGGTTAGTTTGTGTTACCTATCTCACCAACCTATCACAAGTAATTAGTGAGATGAGTACTGAGTAGAACTAGAACTCGAATTTTCGTAAATTATAGGTACATAGGTACACTCGGAAACAAGATACACAGATCTCTAAATATGAGTACATTTCAGAGCCCAGAACATAATGTCACCTTAGCAGATTTAACAGCTCCAGGCTCGAAGCACGTAAACCGTAATTCAGTACCCAGGTGCGCCGACAATCCTTGAACACCTACACTTACATTGGGATTTCATAAAAGTCGCTTCTTTCAGCCGGGTTTACGACTAGAAATACGGAAGCTTTTACGGATATTGATATATTTTTAAATAAGTTTTTTATCAGCGTGTATATAATCGAAAAGATATCGGTGTAGATGGCTTTTGTAGAAAATTAACTGAAATAATTAGAGTCTGAGCAAGGACATATCGACTTAATTTTTCAAGCTGACCTACCAGACCTACAAGTGTTTTATTGGTATTACTTTTAGTTGATATTTTATTACTTTTAATCACTAGTACCACAAACATCTCCATTTTCCGGAAAATTACAAAATGATAATAATCTACCATGGGATGCAGATAGATATAGATACCTATAGTTTTATATTGGAGATGTTGGTAAAAATGCTGTATTTTCCTAAAAGGAAAACCCTTTGTACGTCTAACTGATAAACCTTAAACACAAATTCAATCCTCCAGTTTCGATAGAAGGGGCTAAACTGGCCGAACTTCGGATTCTTATCGATATTGCACACGTCACATGTACACTTTTTGTATGAGCGCGAAGGGCCGGTAATGGCGAAACTTTTTCCTTTCCGTAATTGTGAGGGCCGATGCAAGGTAATAAATAACCGCAGCCGGCACCCTCTGATTGAACTTGCTAATGAATGAAGGATAAGAAATTCGGAAATCGAAGCCTTCAGCTTTCATTACGAGGGGAACAGATTTGCTCTGAAAAATGACCTAAGTTTTCACGTTACCATAACTCGGGGTTAGATGTACGCAGTCGAAATTAGATTTTTTGGCTAAACTCGTTTTCTTTTTCAATAAAAGGAAAGTTTTATTCCGTTTCGTCGGAATTTCATAGTAATCAAAAACTTCAGCCGTTTTGGTTGAATGAAATGAGCACTTCGTTATTACATTCCTACAGGTGTTTACTTATTCATATTCATACAAGTAAAAAACGTAAGTATACCTTCACAATTTCCCGACGATTTTCGTTCGCTTTTCATTCTTAATTTTATAACAACTCAGTTTTACAGTAAACTTTACCACCATCGCATTCGTTTTACAAAAACCAAAAAGCCAAAATCAATCGGAACGGGGTAAGCTATCAATAATTCTGTTCAAGATATGCATTAAAACGTGCACCTACGTCAAAGGGCGGGCTGTTTTCTTAACAAAGTGAGTTCGTGATCTGAGAACGAATGAGCAGATCTGAGTCAACCCTTGTTTTTCTTTAAAACAACTCACTTCCCCGACACTGACCGAGCGGTGATACTCCAGGGATACCTTCTTGACTTATGGAATCCACTCAAGGGGTTTGGTTGTATGCTGAGTTCCGCGAATATGTTTCCGCTTTGTGCTCTTTTACATAGGATTTGTTTGCTAAAGCGTAGAATACTTTTCTCTTAATACTATCTAATCTAATATCTCATGAGCTGAAACTTTCTTTATTAATATGCAAATCCCAGTAAACTTTTCTAGAGGAAACTTAAGTCGGCTAAAGCGGTGCTTCAACTCTACAATTATCCCTAAAAGCTACCTGCATTCAATTAACTAAACCTAAGCCATTGTTTAAACACACCCGTCTAAATCCCATTAACGTCTCAAATGGAGTATAAAATATTTTGAATTTCAATTAGTCCGGAATAACCCTTGGGTCACATCATATTACAAAAGGACAACGGTATACCCCCTTGTTCTGTTCCCAGCCAATTAAATATTGCTAGACGGTCTACAGTGGTGACATAAATTTTGAAAATGCAGCAATTTACTATCACTTCGCCAAGTGATACCTACTCTATATAGGGTCTTTCATTTTAAACTAACTTAGGTAATTCAGGAATTGGGTTCAAGAAACAAATTTTTTTTTTTTTTTTTATGAAAATCCCAAGAAAAAACAAACAAAATATTTTTTTTTTTTTTTATGAAAATCCCAAGGAAATCGATTAAGACTATCCTTTCAATTGATTGTTTCTTCTTGTATAACTTCGTCCATTCGTGATGTAGCTGCGCTGCGATAGGTGGAACGTCGGTTCTCCTTGAAAATCATAATGCCACAATTAAAAAAAAACAATAAATGATAAATTTTGAAGTGAAAACTTAAATCGGCATAGGAATTAAATTGATACGGTCAAACGTCTATTTACAACCCAAAAATGAGGCCTTGTCTGTTTGTGTAGTTTAAAACGAAAGACCCTGAATAAGGGATTTTTATTCACAGCTAGTAACAATGTTTTTTAGTCTTCTTCTTGTTGTTTTACAAGTTCTTTGGACCCTAGTGTGGTGAAAGGATAATGTAAGTGCAACTCAAAGAGGCTCTTTACGTATGCTTGCTATAAGAATGCCTACCGTATCTTGAGGATATAGTCGTGATCCGGTATATTAAATTTTCATTATTTAGTAGATTTTGGTAAGTACCTAAAATGTTATGTGTCCACTATGGGCCAACCCTTGCGACTAGATAAAATTGCATCGGATTAATTTGCACTACCTGCTCGATCCGAGTGTGCCTGACAGCCTTTGTCTGATGCGAACTTCAATACTCGTGTTCCGAGCAAAAATTAGAATAATATGTCCTTTGGAATTCTCATAATTATGTAAATAGTTGGTACCTAAGTATACCGTCCTCCTAAACGTCTTTTTTTTGTGTGTTGTGATAAATACTTATGTTCTAAGTATTCAAATATGGACTAGATACGAAAAATAATTATTATTTGAGAATTAAGACACTAAAAGGAATGGTTTCATCCATTCAAAGTGATCCAACAAACATTACCCTTTTTTTTTTTTTACTCTCGCTGGGAAAACTGCGTTACGCATCCCTCCGTCGGGGGGCGAGAGGGGTATGTGGGACTGCCAGGGGACTCCCGGTATACCCACTAAACGACCCAGCGTCATTCCGGCGTCGCCTGGAATGGAGGGGGTCTGGGAAACCGGCAAAGCCTTTACGTCCAGTCCCCCTCTGGCGATCCCCGCCCTTAAGGCGATCCCACGTCGTGGTGAGTAGTGCAAGGCGGACGAAGGTGCCCCCGCACCTAGCGTCCGCTACTCACCACCAAAGCTCTTCGCTCCCTTCGTCCACTGCGCACTCTAATTAAAGAGGGCGTGGAGAAGCCTCCAAAACCGGCCGCAGAGAATAGGGAGAGCGGCAACGTAACACCGACACTCCTCTTTCACTGCGGCCCCACCGCCGACGCATCTTACGGTGCGCCACCGTTGGGTCACGGGAGATAGGGCGAGCGGCAACGAAACACCGACACGCCTCTTCACCCGCGACCCTACTCGCCAGACGCCACCAGGGCGTCCCCGCCAGGGATTCCTTTCGGCTTCACCGTGGGCCTCCAAACCACGGTTACTAAGCCCCCCCATCGCGTCAAGATTGGAATCCATCGGGGGGGAACAAACATTACCCTTAGCCAACCGAAACAGTCAAAAAGCTATCGTCATATCGTGTAAAAACGCAATTCATTACAAACTAACCTTTTAATAGCCCTGACCCTAGTTTATCCACAAAGAAAAAGTAATTGGCCGACTCATACAGCTAATCTATCGATACAACAGTTTGTTATAATAACAAGTGTTCCTTCTTGTCAACGACAAAAATATTGCCCAACTAAAGCAATAACGAGGACCGTTAGTTGGCAACTTTGCTAAGTTTGACCAACTATTTTTGCCCGTCATAATAGCCCAAGTTTGTCGCCCGCGGCCCAAACAATCTGCCGGCTTTTGAGTCTTTATTTCGTTTATCGTGGACAAAAAACTTGGATAAAGTTTGGTACCATAATTGCTTCTGCAAACAATAATATTTGAACTAAGTCTACTACTTTTGGCAGCTAGTGAGCTTAATAACAGACAGAGTGTCTTGACTTGTAAAATGTAATAAACATAAAAAGAAGAGGAAAAATATTAGAATATACTAAAATACAATTAGGTACTCCAAGAAAATTGCTACTGCAAATCTTAGGTTTTATTTACGTAACTATATTGCAAGACAACCACAGAGCAATAAAGCTAGATCCAGACAATCGATAGTTTCCATTTATTCCAAAACCAATAACATCACATCGAATAGGAGAAGTGATTTTTATTTCGCGATCATAAAGCTGAATCGGCAAGATCCCCAGCTCTTACTTCCATACAATTGAACGTCTAACATATCGGTATTGAGCAAAAACCAGACGGAGAACGAAACCGCAGCGAGCAACATCCTCTATGTTATTGCAAGGCTTTACAATTTGGAGATAACTTGTATTGATTTTCATTCTCCCAGATATGAAAATAGAAACTTTATTTTTTTATTTCACTTACACTTTTGTGATTCTCCTAATGAATCGTAACATAGTTTTCTTATATCGACTATTTCTTATTTTATTTACATTATTAATTAGGTACTATTCCAGAAATAAGGGGTTTATACGACTAGAGAATTGATAAGACCTGGGAAAGCTGGGAATTATATTATTTCTTAGAAATTGTTCAAATTGTCTAATGAAACTGTTAAAAAAAACCTTTTAAAGAATAAGTAGATAAGCTTATAAATTATAAGTACTTACCTACCTACCTACCTACAAGATAAATACAGAACAAATTAGGTAATATAAGTAGATAGATAGATAGATAAAATATTTATTTGGCACACATAACATTTCAACACAGACACAAAAACAAAGACAAGTAACAAGTATGTAGGCGCACAGGTAAAAACAAACTAGAAAAAAAAAAAAAAAAGAAATACACACCTAAAACTAGTACCTAGTCTGGCACCTACATAGGTGGGTGCAACAGTGGTCTGTGTGCTGTAGTGAGCCAAAAAGGTCCAGTCTCAGCTTATTGTTACTCCATGCCCGAAGGTACACAGTAACGCTGATTTTCAGACTGGACCTGAGAAAAAGTGATATCACGAACAGAAAGTAGCACAAAAAGTATGAACAAACAAAAAGTACTCGTAGGTATAGGTAGAGCTAAATTTTCCTTCTCGTAACTGGATAATTATTCCATCATCTCGCTTATTTACGACGTTAGGAAAACTCGGTGAAATCTTTTCCCCATGACACACGTCAGTAATCTCGCCAGCAAATGAGTAAGTACCTACCTACCTACCTGTAATCATTTTGCCATTTCTTCGGCCAGGCGAACCAGAAAACTGTAAATAATTTGCCGCGCTAAACATACCGGTGCTACTGATCCTTTTTCATGCATAAATGGATGTTTATTTATCGGTTAGGTTAAATTTTGTTAGTTTTACTTATGCGAAGCTATTTAGCACAATACTTAGTACGTTTTTGACGACGTTTTATTTTGACGAACGGACGAACATGGACGCAGTGGCGGCGTAAGGGGGGTCGTGGGGGGCGGTCCGCCCCGGGTGCCAGGCTCCAGGGGGGTGCCACCCGTGATGATAACTCACTCGATTAACCAGTAATCAAAATAGTACCTATTTTATTATGAGTTTTGGATCAATCTAATTTAATAGAGTTTTGAATCGTGGCACTATTAATAAATTATTATTTTCAATTATTTGATTCAAAATAATTATAATTTAGGTAACTAGAAATTTTAATGAAAATTTTGGTGATAGTTGTTCGTTCGCGCTTTGCTAAATAAGTTCACAGGGTTACGTGTCTTATTGCTCCTAAAATAAGATCTTGTTTGAAATAACCACTATATTACCTACTTAGGGCTCTTTTCTTTTCGATAGAAAGAAGGACTAGGTACTTAGTACGGATATTTTCTTTCATTAGGTTCCATTCAATCATGATTGATTTTGATGTATCTTTTTAATCTGATTGATTGTCTGTCTGTGTTTCTATTGTCGCGTCGCATCACAGTAGTCGAACGAAATTGCAAGTTACTTACGAACTAATACGAACCTAATACCTAACTAAGACATTGGTTGGAGTGTGGTGTGATAGTTGATAGGTGTACTGAACCACCTTGGTAGCCGCCAGCATTTCTTCCCAAGTGGCGGCTCAGTGGACGACTTTCGATTTTTTTTAAATTCATAATAAAATGGGACTATTCAGAGACCGTACCCAATTTGGCTCTAAGCTTAAGAATGTTTTTAACAATTTGTGTTTCGGTGGCCACGTGCGAGAGAAGTTTCTCCAAATTAAAATTTATTAATTCATACCTAAAGTCCACGATGGGCCAAACGAGACTGTCCATTGAAAAGGACCGGAAAATAAATAGTACATTAAAGTCTTATGCACGTTTCGTTTTTTTTTTTTTTTTTTTTGGCTTGGGGGGTGCCCAATGGAAATCCGCCCCGGGTGCCAAGCCATGCTACGCCGCCACTGCATGGACGAATATGGACGAACAATATGGCGGACAAGTGGTCGGTTGATGTAGTAGGTATTCGCAATTTTTGATACTCAAGGGACCAAGAATTTAAATGACCCTTAGGATTATTTATGACCAGCTAGGTACTACCTACTTCATTGAAAAAGATATCATGAAATACTGAAAGTGCATCGACTTATCCGAAACTTAATTTTATTTTTTTCACAAAGTTCGCAGACGACGTTTTGTCAGGATTTCCATCGGGTTAGTGGGATCTTAACAATTTCAAGACCAACTATTTTTCTTGGTCACAACTTTAACTCTGCTCGGTAATACTTGAACCAACTGGAAAAACTGCTATGACCTGCAGGTACTTTGGTACTTACAGGGATTTATTTTAGTTCTGCAGTCTTATTTAAGCTGGTCATTGTTGTACTATACTTAATAAATAGGAGCTGTTTTTGTTGTTTGTTGTTGCACCGACCGTGGTCACAAGGGTACTCAAGTCCCCTCGTGACCACGGTCGAAACGTCGAGGAAAGGTAATAGTTCGATTATTATCTAAAACCGTTACGCGATCTCGTCCCGTTAAAAACAACAATGAGTTTAAATCGTATGAGTTTAGTTTTCGTAGCTACTCACTTTAGTAGCTGTTTTTTTACTTAGTCGTAGTTCAAAGCTGCTAGCGAGCAATGTTGTTCTTCTACAACATCAATTTTGTTTTTATTAAAAAAGTAGATATGTAGGTACATTTTAAATCTTGTCGGCCTAGTTGCGATTGTGGTGTCTATTTCGATGTTTAGTTAGCCGGTTACACCTACGCTTTACCTATCGCATCCAATTACTATTTTCATCGCTTTTTAATATTAAATTTAAATGTTTTTCAATATAAAAAGGTTCAATTATTTCCCTGCGTTGAGCCATTGCACAAACAAGAATTAATCCTCTCAAGGTTCATTCCATAGCAACCCTCCAATCTAGTCGAGACCGAGAAGCCTATCCATTCAGAAAATACGCAGAGGAAGAAAGAGATAACGAGATAGTGGCTCGGAAGCTGCATTAAAATTAACTTTTCCATTTTGCTGGCCTCTTAAGCCCCTTATACGCTCATCGGAAATGCTTTTGATTCTCCGTTTAGCGATGTATGGTGGATTTAAGCGGCTTGCATCCCAAGTTGAAAGCTAATTTGGACTTTTGAGCTTTAGAAATTGTAGAGCATAATTTATCCTTCACGCAAAAATAAGTGAAAAGGCTAACTTAAAGAGGGGTGCTTCAGTTAGGTATTCTTAAGTAAAGGTGGTAAAGGTCAATCTTCTTTGTAGCTTTGCCCTCCATAACAGTGTTTTCTAACTAAGTTAACATGAATAATACTTATTCTAAACAACATTATCCTTGACAAGGAACGTGCTAAGTCCCTGTCAGAAATTTTCTCATTCCGAATCCTTTTTACTCACACTTGTTCTCGTATCGTCAGATAATTAAAAATTCTTGCAAAAGATACGCGAGCCAAAGGCGTGGACTAAGCGCTGTGTAGTGTTTAATGAAACACGTCAGTTTTGTTTCTTTTTTTTTTTTTTTTTTGTAGCAGCATTCTCAGATGAGTTTCTGAAGTGAAAATTCCTGTCTATGTAGGTACCTACAATACATGCTTAGGTGACTTAGGCCTTTACATCTATGTTAGATGATTTATACAGCGTCAGGAGGCAACCTATGCCTACACTTAACGGGACGCTGCAGTGCCTGGGACATTGTTTGAGATGGAATAGGCTTGCCCAGCACCTAAACCATCCTCATGCTTAGGTACCTTCTTTATAAATAAGTATAAGTAGGTACCTACTTAAATGGACGAGTTCTTTTACATCATAATGTTACTTAGTAGTTTATTGGTCTGTAGGTGCCACCGAGATCACCGAGAAACATACCCTACCACATTTACCCAGTAAATTGGTAAAGTAAACTTGCGAAATTTTTCCCATGCAAATATTTAGGTAAACACATTTAATACACAACCACGAGAAAAGCAATTGAGAAAGTTTTACCAATTTGCTAGAATAAAGAGAGTTTCAATCAAAGTTAAAGGAAACACAAACTAAAAGACTCTCAGCGCGCACCTTGAGCAAACATTGCCGCGGCCGTTTCCGATCGGATAACGAAGGCAATGTGTATGTTAGAAAGTGCCGAACTGAGGCGACTCATACAAACTACGTAGGTACCTACTATGTAAATTATGTAGGTAATTATGTAAATTGAAACTTTTACCTATCTGTATTCTCTTTAAGCTCATATTCGAAGTCCAAAAGCATTTTTTATTAGGAACTGTTGTAATCCCCCCCCCCCCCACCCCTTATTTGAAAATACGTAAACCAAAGAAATGAGCTATTCATAATACAACTTGCTGCTTTACTTTAGAGTTCCACATAATTCGGAAAACGCTCTTTAAGAGCCGTGGGCTCATAATGTAACCTACCTATACTTATTGCTGCTTATTACAAAAACGTTAAACCTTAGTTGAACCCGATGTTGATACAACGTTAAAACAAAAATGTTACCATAAAAAAGCGTTCTATGTACGAGTATTTAAAGATCGTTTTTCTAGGGACAGATTTTAGTTAGTCTTAGTCTAAACTCGGTTCATTTTCTTGTTATAAGACGGATTGTGAATTTGATAAGGCTATAGAGCCTTATCAAATCAATACACACATTAACCGTTATACGTGATCAATAATCTCTTAGTAAACAATACTCGTAAATCAAATAGAACCATAATAGGCCCGTAATTAATTCAATATCGGTTACATGCCGAGGGCCCAATCAATCGAGTAATCATAGTAATTAATTAAGTTTGACACTGTGTAGTCCACCTTCAAAGTATCTATTGAGTTAACGGATTACCTAGGTCTTAATATATGGAATTCTTATACAGGGTGTAAAAAGACGTCTACCGAAGCTGAAAGGGGTACAGCATCCCATCACAACCAAATCCAAAAGGATTTTCCGAAAAAAAAACATTATATCCGGAGAAAACAGCGATTGAAGATAACTGTTTGCGTATGTACCTACCTACTTGGGCGCGTTGTTTTACGTAGATTGCTTTTGAGGTTTAACTGTTTTTTTTTTTCATAAATGAAATTATTAGATAGGTAGGTATGGTCTTATTATGTTGTACTAGTAGTAAATAAAATAAAAAAAAATGCTTATAAATATGTTTAGAATCATGGTCTGATTACAACCCCTCAGTTTTCGGTAGTTGTCTTTTTACACCCTGTATATACAGACTGTAAAAAGACTCTTTTAGCGAAAAAAAAACGCAAAAAAAATTTTTGACTTAGCTTAGTCATTTTATGTTATTTTCAGTTATTATGTTATTTTCAGTTATTGACTACTAGTATAACATAATAAGACCATACCTATATTGTCTGTGACCATACCTACCTAATTATTTCATTTTTAAAAGAATAAAACTATTTAACTCAAAATCCAGCAATCTACGTAAAACAACGCGCCCAGTACATACACAAACAGTAATCTTCAAACGCTGTTTTCTCCGGATATAATGATTTTTTCGGAAAATCCTTTTGGATTTGGTTGTGTGTTGGGATGCTGTACCTACCCCTTTCGGCTTCGGTAGACGTCTTTTTACACCCTGTATATTACTTGGATAAGATTGTACTATAATTTTATTGTGGTAATAACAAGACGTATGGTTTAGGTACAATGAGGCCAAATCTAACATGTACTTAGTTGTAGGTAGAGTATCATTTACCATTTGATCCCCTCATTCCTAAGGATCTTCAATTTCTACGAAGGTAAAACCTTATAAAATTGAAGTAGGTTTGCATATTTTTCATGGTCAGGTAATTAGGTTACCTATCCTTACATGCCAAAGCTCAAGCAACAAATCAACAATACCGTCGATTACATATTATTTGCCTAGTCATCTCGAGAGTTGAAATCGATTACTGGTCAGCAAGTTTTTGAGGACCAAACAAATACGTGCAAGTTGGTGATAAAATAAGCTTCAAATGATCATGAAGTTTTACGTGCCAACAGAAGCTCTTTGAGCTCTATGGTGTTAAATAGCCGCGTAATGAGTCAGTCCCAGCGTCCTCAGTCCAGTTACATTAATTTCGGACTTTAGCAGATGACGTTGAGCTACGAACACATTTTTAATGTTTAATTTAAAGCTCATAAGTATATCTAACTGTTACGCATTGCTGTTATTTTATTTAAAATTGAGTTTTAAAGGAACGATGCTTACCTAACAAATTTTTTGGTCATTTTCATTTAACCGTGCTCAGTAAATGGAGCTGTGATTGCCTTTAAATTGTGGATTGATATTGTGAGCATAACTGTTTTATGAGTGAGATAATTTATTTATTTATTTTAAATTATGAGGATGGCACGAGACTGAGGGGTGGCATGTTAGAGAGGAGGCCTACTACACACAGCAGTGGGTATTGTAATACTAATTTTCCTAGGGTAAGTGGGGGAAGGATAGGTTACACAAGAAAATAATACTTAACAAAAGAAACTACTTATTAATATACTCGTAAGTACATAGCAAAAGCCTAAGCAAAAAGTAATAGATTGAATGATGATGAAGATAAAAAAATATGTAAAGGTTTATTCGCTTTTCGTAGCTCGACGTGAGCGTGAGTAGCGACAGGCTTCATTTTCCGCGGCCGGCGCGCCACGCGACGTCAGACGTGTTTATTTTTCATTTCCGCCCGGTCGGCCTGCCCTCGGGCCTAGGGATCCCCTTAGAGGCCTATGTGTTAATCAGCCAGCGGAAACCAGGTTACTTATCCACTTTAATATTTTAAGTCGTGTCGTATAAGGTGGATCGTTGATTCGAATCCTAGGAGGTATATTTTCATTTTTGAATATTTATCTGAATTTAAAGTTGGAAGGAATACCGTGATGAGCAGTTAGTATTTTATAGGCAGCTGAGACCAAAATTTAGACGAATAATTTGACCTGTCTTCGTCTACCCCTTGTCATCTAGAATAGGGATAGATACCTAGAGATCATATTCTAAAAGAATGGTAGGTACGATGAATATGGCAGACAGCAATCAGCATCAATCTCAGCTTACCTACTTAAACAGAAAGTAAAGGTCTGCTTATTATTTCGTAGCATTCGTCGTAGCAAGCGCTACGGAGTCATTAGGGCGGACGGATTAGATTACATAGGTACACCATTTAGTCAAAACAAATAGAAAAAGCGATATGTACTAAATAAATAATATTCCAGATTACCCAATTTTTTATACATCCTCATTTCGTTTGTGCCTTAAACCATACTGTAACTACAGAACAAGGCGCGCTGTTGAGCCGTGGACCGTACGATGGACTAAATTAATATTATAATAAGGCTTAGTCCTTATTAATGTTTTGTTAATTATAGCTCCGAGCACGTTCGCTAATTCTAAATGAGTAATTAACCTACATAATTCCTAAACCTTGTAATGGGAGCTACACCGCTTGTAGCTAAATAGTGTCATCATCATCATCCGCACCCTTTTTCATCCCACTGCTGGGTATAGGCCTCTCTTCGCTTGTGCCAACCTTCCATATCCTGCACCTGTCTAACTCGTGTACGACCTACTGGTTTTATAATGTCGTCGACCCATCTAGCCGCCGGACGACCTACTCTTCTGTAGCCCTCTCGAGGGCACCACTCGGTAATCACTCTGCTCCACCGGTCATCACCAGCTAAATAGTGTGTTGGATAAAAATTAGACTGGGCCTAAATTTTAGTTAGTGTTATGTATGACGGATTTATAAGGCCGTTTGGAGGCTTTATAGCAGAGACCGGTAATTTTACGTGTCATCCTAAGCACGGTCAATAGATATGTTACTTTAGATTGCAATAAAACCCGAATGTGCGCTGTACGATCAACAATTTGTTGTAATAAAGCTTTACATAAAAATCCAAAATTTTCATAAGTACCTAGGTTTAGGTACCTAGATATCCTATTTTATGTTATTCTACTCACTATACCTGCCGACCTAGGTACCTAAAGATCTTGTCTTATCCAGTAAAAATCTTTATTATCTAACAATTTATTATACACACGATATTAATTTGAATAAATTGGTTGTACGGTCAGCGTATAAACAACTTGTACGAGACACGTTGAGTTAGTGACGCTGACTGTACCTACCTACATCAAACGTTCGATAGGTAGGTAGGTACCTACAGCTACATTTTGTATTGGCATCGCGCGTCCAATCCGACGGTTCGTTTGTCTCAATATCGCAGGCTGAACGTGCGCGACGAGGCTAAAATAAACCTCTATACAAGTCTACTGTTTTTCTACACGCGTCTCTTATTCGGCTATGTTGCTGTATTAAGTAGGTAATTTACGTTTTTCCTTGTTTAGAGAACATGTTTTGGTCGTTCAAAACGATAAGCATGATTAAAATGTTTTTGGGGTTTTACGAGTAAAATGCCAGATATGTTACATGCTTGGGTTTCCTCAATAGATTACTGAGATAACTAACTTTCAGTTTCTATCTAAAGGTACCCATTCACGATACGTCTACCAATCCAAATCTTCTTCCAAAATCGTTCTGTGAATGGTAAAAACAACGTCGTGACGCTCTGGATTACCAAACTGATTGATATCCATGCGTCCAGTTCAAAAAGACGTCTCCCAAATGGACGTCTCGTGAATGGGTCCTTTACCTTTATTCTATTTTTGGTTTTGCTTACCTAATGTCGATAAATATTTTCATTAGGCCTACGAGTTTACCTATAAAGTCGGGTCTGGGTTTATAGGTTATTAATTATTATGTACTTAAGTAAAAAAAAAATTAAAATATACGAACTAACATTTTTTTTCTATGTAAGTATGTATTTATTGTAATAAGTAGCTTAGAGAAAACAAACAACTGATAATGTAATATTCACTGGACAACAATTGCCGCTCAAAATGTTACCTAATCATAATCTTAGGACCTTATTATAAACTATCCAATAAGTACAGTACGCACAACCAATCTTTAGCTCTCTAAAGTAGCTGCGCAGAACCCATTTTTGATGACGCCTAAAAGACGAAGCCAGCGTTGTATAGCTGCCTCGCTCACTCGCTTAGTTATCTGCATCGTGCTATCTCGCCCACTCGCGCAAACCTGCGCAATCGTTCAGTGCACCTAACTTCAGCGAGATAAAGATTGGTTGTGCGTACTGTACCTACCTACTTGCTCATTTTCCGTTAACTCTAAGCACAGAATACAGAAAGGACCTACTTTTAAAAATACTTAAGAAAAATAATACAACTGTTATAAAATAGGATACTCTTTATTACACTAAAATACCTCACTTTGCAGCAAGTAATACCTAAAATGCGAGATTTTATCAGCATTGCCCATTTGAACTTCACCGTCGTGTGTCAACACGCTTATTTATAAGCAGATAAAAGATAGCAGAGTAAACACATAGCCAGCTGTTTTACCAACAATAAAGAAAAACAACTCAGGATATGTCTAAGATTTCTCATTGCACGTGTTAAAGTTGAATTTTACGATAAATAATTAGAATTTATTTAGGTTCTGATTTTGTGTGTCTCAAAGATTTTAAAAAATAGAGAACACTAGTAATTTGTCTCGGTTTCGGTCTGTTATCAATAGCTACTGGTAGGGCATAATTTCACTATTTTTGTATACAACCAACATACAGGTAGGTAGGTACTTAAAGAAACATTTTGGCACTAAGTTATTTATAGGTAAATATTAAAAAGAAGATAAAGTTTTCATTGACACTATTCCCGCTACGCTCACGAATTGTAACACTGACACTGAACTTGTTAAAAAGTAGAGTATTTATGAGCATTACACATATGAACACTTGTGTTCATAGTAAAAAAATTAACACAATTACAAAGTATTTTTTTTTTTAGTTGCGTTTGCTTCCTATCGACGAATAGCGATGGCTAGCTATGTGTTTAGGAATTTACAAAACTTGCATATTATTAGTGCATAAGAACATTTATAATCATTATTTAAGACAAGCTTAATTTTCTCAAGAAACTATTTTTGTGGTACTTACAACTTTTAATATTTCTAATCTATTCTCTCAACTTTATCACAGTTCAACGCTTTTAAGTGAAATGAAAAAGAACTTACTTTTATAAAATTACAGAACTTATTACATATTTCGTTTACATTCAGAAATTTAAATAAATATAAGTAAACAGAGATAATCGGGCAATATAAGAAAGTTTTCACAATAAATAATTAATAATTAAATATACTATTCTGCTTTTATTATTTTAGAAAAATACAATAAGTAATAAAAATCTAATAATGTAGGTTATTTTATTCTAGGGCTATTATTAAAATATGATACATAAATCGTCAAATAACTAGTCCGAAGAAAATTATATTTTCTATTACTACATTAGCTGTCGAATCGCAACATTATTTTGGTTTTCAAAATGAGATATGTCTAATAGGTATTTCGTTGCTGGCGGTTTTATTATTTTTAAACATGGCTGATATTTATTATTTGTTATTGAAAAAATAGGCTCTTATATAATTCGTTTATAGAATGTTGCTGTAGTAAAATGCACTCAACTAAAATAATCTACAAATAATTTTAATACACAAATATTTTTTTTAATGATTCATTTCATAAATCATAAGTTTTACATCAATGGCACATTGCTCTGACAACTAAGACGTATTTACTTTGGAAAAGCAAAATCAAAACGTAAAATAAAAACCAACTATTAATAAGTACTTGAAAACCCCTAACTTTTTTTGTCTAATTAAGTAATTAACAAATTAACCCATCTCTATGACTTTGATTAAATATATAATAAAAGTCACTTATAACGGTTATACAAATAAACACAAAATACATATATTAAAATAAAAGTACAGTCAGTCATGAAAGTTTAAACTCAAATGACTTAAAAGACTCGTGTCGCTATCTTCAACTCAACCTAAGCTGCAGTTTTGTAAAACCCGATCCCACCAAAAACATTCCATTTAAAACTGGTTGCCAAGACTCTTTGGCCCAAATAATAAACGTGGTGTGGTAAAACTCCAGATGTAACTTAGGAGAAACCATACAAATTGAGTTTAAACCTGTAAGCTCATAATACTTTCACTGTAAAAAAGTTATGAGATCTCCGCTAGTAGAGCCATCATTTAACAATAGTTCGGATTTTAAAAACTGCCTCTATACTAAGTCTTATGAAAACCTAATCTATATAGTTTTGTCGATGACTGCACTTGTAAGCACTGGGTTATAAACTAAAAATAATTATGAAACAAACTAAATCTCTATATATAAAAATGAATCCCTATATCCCTTGGTCACGCCATCACGCGTGAACGGCTGGACCGATTTCACTATTTTTTATTTTGTTGTGTTTGTTATTGTCAGGAGGTTCATATGACAGAAAAAAATTAAAAATTGCGCGGAAAAAATGAATCCCTATATCCCTTGGTCATGCCATCACGCGTGAACGGCTGTCGCGCGGGTCAGCTAGTAGTGAAATAAAAATATTATTGTACTCCCAATCTTTTAAAGCAAGCAAGACAGAGACAAGAGTGCTATTAAAAATGCATCAAATGCAATATAAATGACATAATGTGGTACAAACAATTTAAATTGGTTAAATTCGATCAGAAAACAACCGTAAATCGCACGAACATGTTCCAATATAATTTATAATCGAATCGACCATGTTTATTTTCAATAGTTAATACTGGATATAGTAGGATACTGTATCGAATTTTCTGCTTTAAATGGACTGAGAAAAGGTCTATAATTCCTAATTAATGGAAAATGCTCGATCTATTTAGGACTTCATACTCATGATCACACTCATAGCTAAATGGACTAATGTACTATTTCAAATACCAAGCAAGCTATTTCTGTTCTTAGTCTAATTGAATTTGATTAGTGCTGCGAAGCAATGATACGCGAATTTTTATGTCTAGAAGGCCTTTACATTGAATTTACTTCACTATCAAGAAACGATAACTAATCTAAATAGTACAACGCATTCATAGAAATCAGATTACCGTCGCATACGCCGGTCATTGACACGTGACCAATTAAATATCAAAGCCAGGTTAAACAACTCGTCTTATCATAAGTATTTAAACATGATTAACCCTAAATAATGTGGTTATAATGTCTTCGAGTGACAGAAAAACTGAATGTAGGATTTGACTAAAAAACAAAAAAATGTAGACAGTGGATCTGCTGAAAACAAAATTTCTTACTTTTTCTAGTGTTTTATACGTTTATGAATACAATTTTCAAGTAGTAAAGATTTACCAGATTAAATACCAAATAATTTAATCGGTAGATTCATTTATGCATCGCAAATCTGATTTCTAAATATGTTCGAAGACGCAATAGCCTAGCCTAAAATAGTTTTAAAAATCACATTCTAAGAAATACTATACATTCAAGTATAAAAATAAAGATTCTTTATCATAAAAATAATGAAAATGCATATAAGATGCAGCACTATCTTAGTGCGAAGAAAAATTGTTCTTTTATAACGATAAAGTAAGGGACAAAGGCAACGATAGCATGAGCGTCAATTTATTGGAATTTGCTTCATTTTCTTTCAAAATGGAACGAAAGAAAGGAAGTATAGGCATCAAGGCTCACTTTGCATCAGTACTTTTAAAATCCATCCAAGTGATTACCACTTTTTTTAACCGCAAGCTCTTATCCTCAGACAAGCAACTTAGTCCAAAGTTTCGGGAATTGTAGGTACCTACTTGCTTTCAAGCTTTCGTCGTATGCGTCACTTTAAAAATAAAATATCTTTGTCCCTTACTATAGCAACAAATTCACAACTCACAGTATCGACTTGCTGCCAGTAGTACTCCAATTAATCAATGTATCGGACGTTGCATCCTCTATATCCAGCAATAGATTGTCACCCTCCACATCGACGTCCCTAGGACTTAGGACAATATCTTCATCGTTCTGCTGTAGATTTACGTATGACAGCGACTTTTTCTTTTGAACTAAGTCGAATATCTCCAAGTCTTCGTCGACCTCGTCTTCAGAGTCCATAGTGAGGGGTATTCGTGTGGATTCAAGATTGTCCTTCATATCCTCGTTTTGGAGTACACCGTAACGGAACTGATTCGCGTCGTTCATTCCGAGCGAATTAGTCATGTCGCTATTTTTGTTTTTCCTCCTGGAAAGTAGGGAATGTATTATTAGCTAAATGATTTATGTAGCTTACTCAGATCTCCAACTAGGTAGTTAGAATTCTAATCCTAATAATAATTCCTTTTCTAATAATTTCTGTAATAAAACTGTGACTAAGGATTTTATTACAGAACTGATCCAGTTTTGTTATAAATTTGTGATATCACTTTAAACTGAGTGTAACTTTCATGAATAAACATAGCTAAGTCAGAACAGTAAAATAAATTGGATCATTCTAAAAAAAGACCAATGTTAAGAGCAGCTATGTAAATAATGGATTATGAACTCAAGGCATTATCACAAAAATGAAGCAACTTAATAGTATTTATTGCTCAATCAAGTATTTGTTATTGAATAATCACAAACAAAACTTGCGCCACATAATCACGTACTAGGTAAAATAAGGTTCAGAACACCTATCTAACATTTAGAGGTCAAGGTTAAGGTTGCATCAGCTATCAGTTAGGTCAAAAGTAAGCTAGCTGTCAATTAAAATGATATGTAGCGAGCTCATTCATCAGCAGGCTTTAACCATTGCTAAGACTCATCAATAGACTTTGTTAAGTCTTTGATTATAGCCAAGTAATGCTACCTTAGAAGTACCTACCTACCTAATCAATACTTCATTCAATCTTATTAGTCTTTGAAGCTTAAGCGTAAGAATATGAATTCAGATGAAATAGGCATTTCACAGAGCATTATCTGGCTCAAAAGTAAGCAAAGCATGTTATGGGAATTGATTCTACTAAATACTTTTATGAAACATCCAGACCAGAGACAAAATGTTTGCAGTTCATACAAATATTTGTCCCATGCTAGAAACTATCCCGCAGCCTTCTGCATCTCAGGCGGACCTATGCCCTATACTACAGAGGTAATTGGCTAATTCACAAATGCTTAGATCCATTGACTGGTAGATTGTTATGCTTACTTGTAAAAGATGAAGTAAGCAACTGCCATTAGAGCAAATCCCCCAAATACAATGATGCCTCTCTTCACCACACCAGGGTTTTTCAGATCCAGGGCTTTAGGCTTCTCAGCGCCGGTCATGTTCAATGATGTTACATTGTTGTTGGATGGGGCCTCTGTAGTTGTATCCGTTTTATTTCCTGAAACTGATACACAATATCTTTAACACAATATAACCATACAACAGCGGCAGACAATTTATACAATGTATGTTCTTAATAGCAGATTATTTAGAAGCTGGACATTGAACAAAATTCAATAGTATTATTTTGAGTTGCTTTGAGTGCAAAAAAACATTTACTCGCACAAATTAATGTTTTCTAGCAACTTATTTGATTCTAACAACCTTATACCACATCAAAGATACTCAATAAGCCTCCATACGGTGTAATTTTTAATACACACATGTGATTATTGAGTACTAACTTAGAAACAAATTAGTAGGCAGGCAGGACTTATAAAATGATTAAAAGATAAGTAAGTACTTAAATAAATAAATAAACTTACCCTTGGGTGTTGATTCTTGTGGAGAGTTATCTGGTTTAGAGGTGTCAGGTTTGATACTACCAGTTTCATTGGCTGGTGCATTCTGTGGAGCCGGTGACTTGGATGGGAGAGGCGCTGCATCAAATTGTTTGACTGATGCTCCAGCAAGCCCTTCGCTGGCACCAGGCACTTCTTTATTGGTAGGAGTCTCACGCCTTATTCTCAGCAACGTCGCTCCGTTATGAACAGACGGCCACAGAGAAAATCTATTGAAATCACTTGTTCCCAACTCATCGTGTATACTTTCCGTCGTCCTCACACAATTCAGACTCAGACACAAAAGGAACAAACCACAGTGAAAAAACATTTTATTTTTCAAAAGACACTTGAGGTAGTTATTGAGAAATAAATATAGAACAATGTTATTTTGGTTGGTTAGAACTTTAGATTCATGTTCTCTTTTACAGTGAACGAACGAAGCCAAATACCTATGTATAACACAAGATTATCATTTCATTTCATTACTATATGGACATGATTCACGAACTACAGGAAAAATTACAAAAATTGTATTTTTTTTTAAATTGAAAAACGTCAATCAAATTGTCCTGCAACCTGCAAATCAAACTTCAATTAACTTCATCTCATCACATCAATCAATCAATGTGAAAATTATGGAATGAAACTGTGTGTGACTGACGTATTGCCTGACACCTTACTTATCTAAGCCTGACACAATGAACTTGTTTCGTTTCACGTTGTGTAGCTCATCACAATAAAAAAAGAAAAACAATTGTTTATTATTATTATTTATTTATATGAACAAAAAAGAAAAGGGCTTTGTCGCTGAGCGACTATACCGCCCAATCAGTAACATCTTGGCTCAGTCTTCTTCTTCTTCTCTCTCACTTCACTTCTTGGTTTCTTCTGGTTTCACTTCATTCCCCGGCTTCTTCTTCTCTTTATTCCTTCTTCCTCCCTTTATTCCTTCTGCCCTTAGATCCCCGGCTTCTTCTTCTCTTTATTCCTTCTTCCTCCCTTTATTCCTTCTGCCCTTAGATTCTAAGCTTCTTCTTTTTATTAATGGCAACTAAATGTAAACTATATTAACAGTATAATTCTGCCAATGTCAAGTATCTTCACCTCTCAAATATGTAATACTAGCTGGTACCCGCGACTTCGTCAGCAAAATACATACTTAATAAAAACAGAACTGAAAACTGCTGTTCAGAAGATTCTCTTCTAAAACTTTTAAAAATAAAAATGCAATAATAGCGACATCTCGACCTCAGCCATAGGACAGCAACGCCATCTAGTGGCCTTCAACTGGAACTTCACTTTAAGTCCCCATACAAAATTCCAACCCTTATTTCACGCCCTTCATGATTAGTTTTGAAAAAAAAAAGTAGCCTATGTCCGTCCCTGGGACATAATCTTTATCCATGTCATATTTCAGCATCATCTGTTCAGTAGTTTAGGCGTGAAAAGGTAACAAACAGACAGACAGACAGACACATTTTACTACATAATAGATGGCGCCACAGGAAAAATTAGATCGCGCTATCGTTGCGTTTTGGAGAACGTAACATATAAACTCGCTAATCCTCTACTTTTCAGCTTTATAATATTAGTATGGATGTTTGTAAAAAAATGAAACGAAAAAATTTTCATTTCTGTTTAATTATTTCTTAAATTATTATCATAAAACGAGCCATTTTTTTTTTTTTTTTTGTTAGCCTATACTGTATATACCTATACTCTAGACGAGCCTAAATTTATTTATTTATTTATTTTTATTTAACAATAAAAAGAAAAGGGCTTTGTCGCTAAGCGACTATACCGCCCAATCAGTAACATCTTAGCTAGTCTTCTTCTTCTTCTCTCTCACTTCACTTCTTGGTTTCTTCTTCTTCTTCTTTTCACTTTTATTTCACTTCAAATCTTTCTTCAAATAATTATTATTGATCCGTTTGTATATCCGGAATCCATCTTGAGTAGAAGCTCCATCTTTTTCGCGTTTGTCGCCCTAGCTACTTCCTTCCGGTTCATGACTCTGCCTCTGTGTGTTAGTGTTGGCTTGTTTGTGTGAGTGAGGCAGTCTAAATGATTACTTGTTGCGCAGTGGTTTTCTCATTATAGCGTCGTCTTTCGCACAGTGCGCACGACCTAGCAGTCGGTATCAGTTATTTTATTTTTAAGACCGACACTTGCTTATAATTAAATTAAATAAAATTGCCTAAAATTACATAAATAAAATAAAAAAATATAATTATAAGTTTAAACTTCCTTCAAGTGTGTTAAATTCAAAATGGAGAATAGTGATAACGGTTCAAACCGTTCGAGAACGAGGAAAAGGAGAATGCCGTCACCTTCGTCGGACTCGTCGACTGACTCAAGCCCGGTCCGAACAAGGAAATCCAAAAAGGCGGATCGAACGAGGGATGAACAAATCAGCATGTTAACACAGCAGGTATCGTACTTAGCTGGTATATTATGCTCAAAAGATAACTTTCAAGCACCGGTAGCTACACAATCATCAGATCAGGTTGATCTAACCACTTCAAAAACAAGTAACAATCCTTCAAATCTTGTTGAGACCGGTGTCGATAACAATAGCCTGCTGGGCGAGATCGTGCTAAACCTCCCCAATAATAATAAAACTAATGCGAAATTGGAATTTTCCGAATTGTCAACTACCCTCAAAGATCCGATTTTTCCGGCATCAGATGAAAATCGTGTTAAATGTCTGGTAGAACTACAACGCTTTCAAAGTAAGGATTGGAATTTAGTTCGTTTTTACGAAACTCAGAAGAAATACGCGACTACCCCCGGTTTTGTAGAACTCAAAGCGAATGACGAGCTTCGCCGATTTGAACCTACGGGTAATGAAGACTCTCGATTACATTTAGTGGAACGCTCATTTGCTGCCCTATCTAATGCAATGCTTTCGCAAAAAGATGAGTTTAGATCTAGCCTGCAAAGTTTAATCGACTGGTCTATTGAAAACGAATCGAACCTAACCCCTACGTTACTTTGTGAAAAAGTTCAAAATCTTTTCAACAAAGAATCGAAACACGCAACAGTAACGGCTGATATTTTACAAATGGTTTGTGGTAGGAGAGCTGAGTATATACAACTGAGGAGGGACGCTTTGCTTCAAAAAATACCTGATTCATTTCATAGTGAGGCCATCCAAGCTATTCCCCCCAGTGGTGAACATTTGTTCGACGAGACAGGACTTTCGACATACCTAACAAAGATAGGGGGGGCGGAAAAACTCATAACTTCTTCTCAAGTTCCAGAAGCAGGTCCATCCACAGCGAAATATGGCAATTATAACAGGAACCAACAAAAGCCATCTACAAGCACCGCGAAACACCATTCGAACGAATCATTTCGCCACAGTGGATCGACTAAAAAGAACCAGCAGTCAACTCGAGCTCCAAAACGATCGACTGGATCTTACAAATCGGCAAGTACTAAAAACCAACAGAGTTTTAAAAGTAAGAAACAGTACTCTAATTCCCATTCTACCAAGTACAATAAAAACCGCCGCTCATGACTCGCGGAAGTTTTGGGGGGGTTGTCTGAAGTCGTATCTAAATGTGTGGAGAAAATTGGGTGCCCCGCAAAAGATATGCAGAATGTTGAGTGGCCTCAAAATACCTTTTTCTACGAAACCACCCCTAATTTATCCCAATCAAAGCATAATGATCAATTTTCAAACAAGGTGCAGCCCTCAGATGGATCAACAAATAAAAGGTATGCTGGAATCCGGAGTACTGAAGAAGGCGCAATACACGCCAAGTTACCTGTCGACCTTTTTCCTTACACCGAAGTCGGATGGATCACTTCGGCCAATATTCAACCTGAAGGAACTCAACCGGTTTGTAAAGACAAAGGTTTTCCAGCTTTTCAGTCATTACCGTGTACCAAGCTTCATACAAAGCAACGACTGGATGGTGAAATTGGATTTAAGCCAAGCCTATTTTCATGTACCGATTGCCCACCAACATCGCCGTTTCTTGAGGCTGAGTTACAGAGGCCAGTTGCTGCAAATGACCAGTCTACCCTTCGGCCTCTCGTCAGCTCCCCACACGTTCTCTTGTCTGACAAACTGGGTAGCCGAGCATCTAAGAACACACAATATAAGGTGTGTAGTTTATCTCGACGATTTCCTTCTAGCCAATCAGTCTCGACAGTTACTAGAGAACCAGGTATTAGTTGCAACTCATCTGATACAGAAACTAGGATGGACAATCAATTTCGAGAAGTCAATCTTGTCTCCGAGTCAGCGCCTAGAGTTTTTAGGCATAGTATGGGACACCCATCTGAACACCAGGTCCTTGTCAGAGCGGAAGTGCACAAAACTCAAAATAGCTCTCCAACACCGTTTAACTCAGGGGCGTTGGTCCCTCAAACAGGCTCAGATCCTTCTGGGGAAACTCAACTTTGCCAACTTCGTTACACCGCGAGGGCGATTACACTGTCGGACGATGCAACACTTCAGTCGACATCTACCCAAGAAACATCCGTTCGGGACAGTTCCATTACCCAACGATGTTATACGGGACATGGGATGGTGGCTAGACGCGATAGGCAACACACTACCGATTCATTCGAGCCAAATATCGCATGTCTTGACCACGGACGCATCAGACATAGGATGGGGAGCCCAACTAGGGCTAATTCAAACATCAGGACAATGGACTCAAGAACAGCAACCTTGGCATGTCAACCTGAAGGAACTCTATGCTGTATATGCGGTATTATTACAGACATCTCTAGAGTTAAAAAATGCCCATGTACTAGTCCAGACGGACAATCGAACGGTGGTAGCCTACATCAACAAGGAAGGCGGCACCAAATCAAAAGAGCTGCTGGACTTGACAATACAAATGGTGACTCTAATGGACAATTTCAATATTTCCTTAACAGCCCAGTACTTCCCAGGACGCTTCAACAGCGAGGTGGACGCTCTATCCCGAGGGAAACACAGTCCGGAATGGCATCTGACGAATCAAGCGACATATCTTATCTTCCGGAGGTGGGGCAAGCCTCAAGTGGACTTATTTGCATCGGAAACGGCCCACGTAGTACCCAGGTATGTCTCCATGGACCAAAAAGATCTACAGGCAATTCACCACAACGCTTTTTCCCTACAGTGGAATTTCGATCTAGCCTGGATATTTCCTCCACCAAACCTGATTCCGCAAGTATTGTCTTACCTGAATACAGCACAGGGTTGTTACATACTGATAGCTCCGAAATGGCACAAAGTATTTTGGAAAGCAGACCTAAAACTGCGGGCACTAGCGGATCCTTACCACATTCCGAACCTCCCTCAAGTGCTAGTGGACACTCGAACAGGAAAACACCCACCGCAGATCCAGGACATACAACTGCAGGCATGGCTGATTTCGGGTGGGATGAGGTAATAAAAGATTGGTCTGAGCAGGAAAAATCGCTTTTATTTTCTAGTTGGAGAAAGTCTACTCTAAACACTTATTTACCTGCCTGGAAAAAATGGACTAAATGGTGTGCCCTAAACTCTGTAAACCACAAAGATCCTGATGCAGTTCAAGTTGCTCGTTTTCTAGCTTATTTACATAATGAAGAAAAACTAGCTTACAGAACAATACTTGTTCACAAGTCTGTAATATCAACATTCACTAATATAACTTCAAATTCAGATCTGTCTTCTAACTTTTTTATAAGGCATATTTTGAAAGCAATTTCAGTTTCCAAAGAGAAGGCAGCAAAGCCTCCTTCGTGGGACCCAAGAATGTTACTGCAGTTCCTGAATGTGAACCCTCCAGATATCAACAATTTGTATCAGGTTTCAAGGCGAACAGCTATTCTACTATTGCTTACTTCAGGACGCCGTGTACATGATCTTACCCTTTTAACCATAAACCCTGAATGTTTCATAGATGAAGGTGATTCCATAGTGATGTGGCCAAAATATGGTTCCAAGACGGACAATGCAAGCTACAGACAATCTGGCTGGAGGCTGAAAAAACATCCCGATCAAAATCTGGATTGTGTGTACTGGATTCGAAAACTATTGGAAGTATCAGGTGATCGCCGCTCAATATGTAAGTGCCAACAACTATTTATTACTACTAGAGGTGATCCTCGACCGGCTTCCAGGACCATGATAGCCAACTGGATAAAGTCTGTCTTGAAGGATGCCAATATAAGCGCCACTCCTGGCTCAGTACGTTCTGCTGTTGCATCTCTGAATTGGCTTGAGAGTTTTCCAATTGAAAAGATTTTGGAAACAGGGAATTGGAAAAGTGAACATACATTTCGTAACTTTTATCACAAAGAAATTCGTAGTGCAAATGAATGTGACAATAAATCATTATCAATTTATTTTAGTGCTGAACGATGATTCTCATATCCTACCAAATGTTAATGTTTTGCTGATTCTACCGTATGTAAATTTTCATCTAAGTTAATTTTTTGATAATTATAATTTTGTCTTGGAACTTATACTTTTGTTTACTTTCTGTTACCTAGTATTAGTCTATATACCTACTTACTCACCTACTTAATGGTATATTTTACTTTTACAGTCTGAATCATTTTACACACTTTGGTAAGTACCTACTAATTACTTATTAGCTAGACACATTATAGCATCATCAATTTTATAATGGATTACCAGGAGAAAACAAACACTTCACTCAAGATGGATTCCGGATATACAAACGGATCAATAATAGAGAGTTTTACCTAAAAATAAAACTTACCTATTATTTCTCCTAGTATATCCGCAATCCAGGTAATCCCTACCTGGTACATCATGAGTATAATGAGAAAACCACTGCGCAACAAGTAATCATTTAGACTGCCTCACTCACACAAACAAGCCAACACTAACACACAGAGGCAGAGTCATGAACCGGAAGGAAGTAGCTAGGGCGACAAACGCGAAAAAGATGGAGCTTCTACTCAAGATGGATTGCGGATATACTAGGAGAAATAATAGGTAAGTTTTATTTTTAGGTAAAACTCTCTATTATAATTATGTCACGTCAATTTGAGTCAATTGAAAAAACATAGCGGCTTGTCCTTTCAAAACTCCAATGGAAATCTTTCGTCAAATGAGAAATCTTCTTGAATACTCCCCCATTCCATTTGCCAAATCTCCTGTTATGTTACCAAAGCTTCATTAGTAAAATGCCACCGAAATTACATAATAAAACCTAGTAAATCACAAGAAAACTAAATAAAATTGCAGAGCCACTAGCTCCTTCACAAATGGCGAAAGAAGTCCGAGCCATAAATTGTAAATATATAAAAAAAAAACTTTTAATTCATTAAACCCTCAGATAACAGTACTGAGTAAAATGGAACGTAACATAATAGAGGGTGCCAAAAATTCAAATCGAAACAATCGATGAATTTGTAAGTAAAGAAATAATCGTTTAGTAATTTTATATAAGAACTAGCTGCGCTCCCGAGGTGTGACCCGCGGTCCCTCGGGATTTTTTATTTTTTTCGGGATAAAAGGTAGCCTATGTCCTTCCCTGGGATACAACCTTTAACTATGCCAAATTTCAGCTTAATCTGTTCAGCGGTTTGGGCGTGAAAGCGTAACAAACAGACAGACAGAGTTACTTTCACAATTATAATATTATAGTATTAGTATGGATATGGATATGGATTAGTATGGATGAACCATAGAATCGATTGAGATGAATTTATTGTAGTAAAATAAAAATCGATTTTAATAGTCTCGATTATACTGTAGGACAGACAAAGCCCTTATTTTGTGAATAAATAATAATAATACTGTAGGACATTACTATTTGACTGACTTTGACATCATCTCGAAGTGTCACGCATACCGGCATACCGCATACGTTCCATGGTGAAAAAGACTCTATTTCTTCTCTATTTAGATAGATAGATAGAAGATAGATAGATAGATAGATAGAAAATACTTTATTGCACACCACATAAAAAGTAAAACAAAAACATACAAAAAACTTAACTATGATATACAATCGGCGGTCTTATCGCTAAAAAGCGATCTCTACCAGACAACCTGTGGATGGATAAATGGACATATCGAAAAATATAAACTCTATTTACATCTTTAGGCTATACCTATAACTACTGTTGTTTTTTTATATTATGTATTGCTGGCAACCATACTTTTTGGTTGGCAACTCGACGAAACTGATGACAATGACAGCGGGTGACAGGAGTTCCGGCGGCGGTGGCGGGATTGGAGTTTGTTGTTGTTGAAAAATAACGAAGTAATTGATAAAACATTGGAATAAAACATTGGAAGAAAGCTAAGAGTTAATAGTATAGTCTCATAGTCTGTAGCTTTATAATTTTCGAAATATCTGACGTAGGTAGGTAGGTATCTTATCTTACTTTCTGTTTTGTTTTGCACAAGTTTTGAAATTAATACAGAAGAGACTAAGTAGATGATATCATTTTGCTTTGCATATCAAAGTGAATACCTACATATACCAATGACCTATAGTTTTTTTCCTCAAAGATAAATACTACGAAAACAAACCACAGCCAGCAAGTAGGTACCAAAACGAAGTAAAATTGTTGTAGGTAAGGTACTAGGAGTAATAGTGTTCTGTGGTAAGGTAGGTACAGGAGAAAACAGTGAGAAGGGTAACTGGCTACATCTAAAGGTAGTAATAATTATAGAATAGAATAGAATAAAGTTTTATTTTCTCCACATCATATACAACATACACAATAGGTAGGTAAGTACTTAAATCTACACAATTTTAAGTGGGTGAAAATACGGCTACCCCTCAGCATTTGCTCCAGCAGCTCGAGAGTGTTGGAGCGCTGGTTTTCAGTGGCGCCATACCCGTTGTGGCCTACAGGTTTACATAGGTATTATACAGGATTGCATACAGGATACAGGAATTAGGTACCTACAGTACGCACAACCGATCTTAGATGTTTTTAAAGTTATTACAATATTCAAGATTATTTAGAAGACAATAAAAGATTCAAAAAGTAAATGTGGGTTCTGCGCTGCTTCTTCAGAGAGCATACCTAGGTACATGTTAGCTAACAGCAATTTTTTACTGTAAGTTCTTCCCCTTGCATTTCTTTGCTTCAAGATTGTTAAACTTTAGACTACCTTACCTTTATAAATAAAACTTCATTTCATTTCAACATTAACCTACCATTTTTTAGCTATAAAGAGAGGCTATAGGAACTTACTCGTATAAGTATCATGCTCTTTAAGTACCACTTACCTACTTATTTGACATCAAAGTGGATAATGTAAATAAAACCAGCAATCACATGTAGGTAATTATTTAATTAATTTATTCAAATAGACATTTACATAGGTAATATATTAATTTATAGATAATATAAGTAATATAATTTAAAGTAGAATTTCCAAATTTTTGGTATATCTTCAATAACACTGACTGGTTAACCACATAGGTATCTGATATACCACTTAATGATAAACCTACTTGTAATTGTAAACATATGGTATATTTTGTTCCAAACAATTGTTATTTATGCCATAAAGGTACATCACCTACAAAATTGAACATGTTAGAAATAGTATAAGTTTTTATCAAAGGACTCGCTAACATTCACTATTGTTTAAAATACAGGCAGTGATAAACAAGCCAACACGCTGTTCTCTAGACACAACATTGAAACAACATCAAAATGTTTAGATGATACTCTTATAGTTTAGGCACCTACCTATTAGATCGAAAATAAATATGAAAAACTCTAAAATATATCATAATCTCTGAATAGTTATAAAACTACTGATAACATTCATAAACACAATCAAATCTGACCACACTCTCACTCAATTTCTCTCATTGTAAGCTTATGAACCTACCTACCCATTACTTCCTGACAAAGACACACTATAAAGTAATACTATCTTTAACTTACAGAAACATAATAAATAAATAGATTAAGAGCTAGGTATTTATACAAAATCCATAACATCAACATGATATCACACATTCCATTCATGTTATTAAAAAAATATCAAAACTAGCTACAGACATATTTACTGTGAGAAATAAGCATCTAATTACATTCATGGATGAATCTTAAAAAAAATAAAGACTTTAACCACAGCTCTAAGTAATGCTAGTTTAAACTGTTAGCACGACATTCAAAATTGAATCTTAAAGTTAAATCTATAATTATTTTCAAAGCTGCCTAAACCGGGTTATAAATTTGTTCTTCTCGATAAATATTTTCATTGTTTTATGGCCCCTCTGCAATGAAATTGTTACAACAAAATTATAAATCCAGGTAGGTACCTCATGGTACCTAGCTACACCATGTTTTAGTTTCTTAGTTGGATGATAGCAATCTGGATTTTACTTATCCAGATTTAAAGTCGGCGCCAGACTTGCTTCAAATGTTTGTGTTCAAATATGTGTTCAAACATTTGAAGCTAGGTCTGGCGCCGGGGTAACACACCAATCAACAAATTGAAGCTGCTTCTTAGAAGGTTGTTAAACACTTATAATCGCATTAAAATTTGTATTATCTACCGTCTTACTTATGATTAAGTAGATATAGGTAGGTACTATCAAAGTTAAACCCCTATCAATATTATAATAATACCTACGTAAATATTTATAAACCGACTTAGTATCTCAAATAGTTGGCTAATAAATTTTTAGAAACTTTACATATTTTAAGTAGCAAACAATTCTATAAATTTTAAATCTGTTATTTTATGATGACTCTACATAAATTAAGAGAATATCATCAATATAAATTCTCCTATACTGTGTTTAAAACTTTGATTTTGATTTCGGGTCTACAAATCTACCCTATTCATGGCGTTTTTAGCATAAAGGAGCATTCCAGAATCGCAATTAAGTCATCTGCCACAGTTAGGAGTAGGTATCCATACTCCTACTCTATCCCTTTTGTTCAAATACATTTAATCTTTTTCCCCTTCGACCACATGGCCATTGGAGCCATTTCACAGGATGCCCCTCAGGGTGACTACATGAAGACAGACCGACTCGACGCAAGCGAACCTTGTTCATTGCGTTAATTTTGAAACAAAATGTATAATATTGTCAAATTCAATCGAATCTTAGTCCTAAACCATGGCACAAAAGATACCCAACAAAGGAGGGAATTTTCACAACAGGAGATTATGTTGATTCATTATTTTTTGTAAAAATTTCTCATCAAAAGACAAATAAAATTCACAAGAATAGAAATACGAAATATGAGCAATTACGCACTTACGTATACTTATAAGAAAATGAGCTGAAAAATATGTTTGGTCACATCAAAGTCTCCACAGTCAGTCTTTCAAAAAACCTATTTTTTATTGAAACTGTAAAAGTATGGAATGTGAAAGAAAAAGGAACAGCCAAAGAGATTAAATCAACATAAAAACAAGGTCTGCAGAAATGTTTCTGTGCATTTCAAATTACTACTGTGTTAACTACTTGCTCCAGGAGGGCTCGACTACTCTGTTACCGTAGATACTAATTCGTACATATCTCTAAGACTAACGTTATGAAATAGAGTTGACATCAAAACGAGCAGCAAATTGTTTCTCTAACTAAAAATTGCTGTCCCGGATAGGACGTTATATCGTGTTCCTAGTTCGGACTAGGATTTTAGTCAATGATTGGACTTTGGTTGCCAATATTTGGAATTCACTCCAGACGTGCTTTGTAGCTGGTCTTCCAAATTTCAGCAAGGGTTACGGCCGAGTGGAAACGGTGGAAAATGCAAAGTGGGAGGGTGAAGCGCTGGACGAGAGACCAAGCCACGAAGCCGTAGAAATCGAGTTGTACCTGAAAGTAAAATAATATTTTGAGGTCATTAGAATGTCTGATATTGTCACGCACGCTTAATTTATGCCACCATCTAAAAATAACTCATACCTTCATAGATGAAGCCAGCCATTCAAAGGCTTTGATTTAAATCAACTTATGAAAAAGTCTAGAGAAATGAAACGTGAACTCACCGGGTTAGCCAGAACTTTTTGTGCTTCGAAAGTATAGATGAGCCACATGGTAACGTTGCAGATGAGGAGGAAGGTGACAGCCTGACGGGCCGGCTTGCTGCGCTCCTGTTCAGGAAGGTGGACGCGGCGGCGGGAGACGTCAGCGATGAATAGTAACTGGAGGACAACCTGAAATAATTGTGAGTTTTTGTATTCTTATCTGAACTTATTACATCGAGCACCTTTAGGTACTACGAGTACCTAGTACTCTACTCGTATATGGCAGTGGGGTATAGGTAGGCGTATAGGTATATTGAACTATCCATCCACACGAAAATTATTCTCATTTCATGGTGTCGCTTACATTTTCTTTTCACTATGATAGTGAAAAGAAATACGTATGGTCTGCTATGCTAACTACTAAATGTTATTTTCACTATATCAAGGAGGAAAATTAAATATTACCTACCTATCTTAAATCAATCCAAAAAAGTCAATGATTGAAACAAAGCCAAAAATAAACAAACTAACCTGAAGCACGCTCAGGCATCCGGTGATCATAACGAGCAGGTTAGGTTCGTGAGTAAAGGCCCCCATGCCTCCAGCGATGACACTGAAGACGGCATACACGAAGAGACCGAAGGCAGAAACGCGTAGCAGTATGTCGTTGAGGTCCGATTGCTCTTCAGCGCGGAACTTCAATGATTGCACCCTGTTGAGAGGCTCGGTAAGGGAAGGAGGAGGTATGCTCCATTTCATTTTTCGACCACTGGTCGTTACAGAAAAACCAACAGAGGTTATCAAAAAAAGATAAACAAAAATTGAAAAGTAACAGAAAATATCAAAAACAGGACAGCGCACACATGTCCGAAAAAATATGGAGGCGTAGCACAGGGTTGTTGAATGAAAGGGATGGTAAGGAAAGGAAAAACGAAAATAAAGAAAATTATTAAAAAAAAACAAACAAAAACTAAATAAAAAACATACTGCTAAACAATCAAGCTTATCAGTTATAACAAGTAGCTATGTCTACATCGAATGAATTGGAAAATGAGCTAATGCAACAAAACTTACCGTATAAATCCTATCAGAATCGCCAGTATAGACAAAACCATCAATGCGCAATGAGAAACATCGGCCAGGTAAATCGACAAGCGTTTTAGCTCCTGGTGTCTAATCAGGACGAAGAACAGAATCAGGCAGATCAATGAGGCGACCAGAAGTAGTAGTCCACAGAAGAGGCCTTTAGACGCGCCTGCGCAGTCGACTCTGTTTCCGCGCTGTGCTGCGGCCAGTGCTGCTGCCCTGCGGGATAGAACAGCCTCCAGACGTCTTTCCAGATCTTCATCGTTGGCCACACTGCAACCAAAGGTGTGTTCTTTCAGTCCACGAACCTTATTCAATGGTGCAAGCAGCTATGAGTGATGTTATTGTAATGATACTAACTAGCTTTACTCAATTCTAGGATGCAGGAATTAAAAAAAAATTACTTATGCAATATACCTATGTTATTTTAGTTTATGTTACGCTATGATGTCAGTATTGGTTCATTCAGGTCATTCAGGTTCTAATTGTTAGAAAAATTGCTATTTATACAGGTAACTTTTACAAACTGAAGGAAAAAGTAGGTGATGTTTAATAGAAAGTTTTAACAATATGTAAATGTGCCCTTACCTTGGATAGCGGCCAATGTGCTTCCACATCACATAGATGACAGCAGCTCCAATCAAAGAGTACTCGATGATGAAGGGATACAGGTAAGGGGCCGAGTCAGTAACGATAGTTCCCATAATTGGGTTCCGACCACACACGGTTGAGTTATCAATGTTAGCAATCAGTGCTGCTGGATTCAGGTTATCAAAAGATTCGAAAATCTCAGACGTCCTGTTATCTGGAAAAACAAACAATCATTAACGTTGTAGGTAATGTAGGGTAGTGTTTCAAACACTTTACTTATAGGAATTTAACTAAGTATGTACAGTACAGGTAACAAGGGAAAAAAAGACATGCAAAGAGACGAACGATAAAAACCTAAAATAGATTGATTGTGGTCAATTACTGCCTACCTACGAATAAACAATTTGGAGCAAATAATAAAGATTGGGGCAAAATATAACCAAACAGAACATCCGCAAAACAAAAGTGCATTGGCGCTCAAAACGTGTAGATTTAACGACACTCCAGCGACAAACCTGACGAATGCGGTGGTTCATCAACGCGGTACGTTTCAACATTATTGCCCCATTCATCTTTATTGGCAAATGAAACCGACGATGACGGAAGAATAGTTGATATAGCATTAGCAATCGGTTTCAACGTTGAAGTGTGAAGATACTGGAATACTTCCAGCATGGCCGTCTGAGTTTGCGTCACTTTATCGGTTTCCGTTGTTAGTGGTGCGAAAGAAGTGGTAGTAGTAAAGGGGTTATCGTTTGGCCATTCTCGATAATCGCGCCCGTAATTTCCGTTCTCATAGCCTACAGTGCTTTTAATTGCATTGATGAGCTTAGATTTAGTAAAACCACCACCCATGTTAATGTATGGTGTAGGAGTGGTAGCTGAAATTATTTTAAAATACGTTATTCACAGTCATGCACTCACATAGGGATTGCACATTAAGGAACACCAAACCAATGAAACAGAATACTAACTTGTTGTGGTAGGAATTGTAGTGGGTTCTGGTGTTGTGGAAGAAACAACATTCAATAACTGTTCACCAGCGGATCTTGCCGTGGATACTGCAGTAGATGCAATAGCAGTGGCTGCTGTGGTAGCAGCACCAAAAACTTTACCGGAATGCCTTAGGGTGTGCTTACGGATGACTTCTGGTTAACATGAAACAGATGCAACAGTTATTTAAAAAGTTCATGCAAATCTTTTAAAAAGTGCAGAAAAAAAAGGGAAAATCTTGAAAATTAGCGTACCTAATGAAACAACCAGGAGAGGGTTTTGTTGTGATTACAAAATAAGTGAGATCTACTTACTTCCAAATACAGCTTCTCCTGGTATACCCTGAGGGTTCTTGACGTGGTAATCTGTGATTTCCTTCAAAGATTCTAGAACCAATGTTCGAATCCAGACACAAATGTTTGTTGCTACGACATGCATGAGCCCAAAACGTGCGATAACTTTGAATCGATGAATGTTCAACTGAAAAAAAATACGAAAATAAAACACGTCCTATTCCTTGTTAAAGGTTTAAAAAGATAATTTGTACTAACTCTTGAATTCATAAAGATGAAGTACATCTGCATAAACGTAAAGACCATTTGCAGAACAGGGTTGATTCCCTTGAGAATTAAGTAGCAAGGAGAATCCAGGGGTAACTCGAAGAAGGTTCCAAATTCTAAGCCGTTGTAGATCATAGTACCAAGACCAAAAGCTGCAAAAAAATCGATATTTTTTAGTAAATAATTAATGCTTGATTTAAGAAGTCAAATGCATTGCCTTTATAGGTCTTACCGATAGCGCCAATTCGCAAGAAGAAACTGCCATGGCTATGATCATTTTGGGAAGTTTTACGCCTTCGCACCGGTCTTGCAACAGGTCCAGCTTCCATCTCGACGACATCTTGCTGCTGAGTAATAATTGAAGTGTCAATTAATACATTAATAAACCCACGATTGAAGAATACAAAGAATTGTTTTAAGTTTAAGGATACGTCGGTAACACGCTAGGCACTCATATGACAATGCAATGATGGGTCGCCTGGCAAATTACAACATCAATTATCTTTCATTAATTGGGTTCACTTCAGTTATATCTGTTTCTTCAAAACTAGTAACAAAGTGTAGAGACATTCATACCTAGCCTAAATAATGCTTATTAGTCGTTTGATTCTACTCTCGACTATAATATTAGGTATATGGATGCATAATAAGTGTAGATACTTAGTATTTACAACACTTTGATGTTGATAAATCACACGAAGCCTGGTTTTAAAGGTAGCAAAATAATGCAGCGGATATGACACAAAAGCACTAATGATGGACACTACAACAGCACATCCAAAGCTCTCTCCAATGATTATGGTATACATGGTCCCAAGCAGGATGCGTCAAGAACCTCACCTGATCTTGCGCATACAATTGCGCCATTTGCAATTGTAATTGCTGTTGTCGAACTTTATCGCGCATCTTACGTGGATACACCTCCTGCCCAAATGATATGGAAAAAACAAAAAGTAGGCAGCGTAAACAAAAGGGGGAACATGCAGACGAAGCGAACGTAAACCGAATCTTTTAAAACGATAAATAGTAAAATGTGCGAATTAACAAAAGGTACAATCAAACTTTGACTATAAACAAAATATTGTGGTTAACTGATACGACACGCGAAGCGACGATATGTTGAAGTGTTATAAAACAGAATAATGGATGTGCTGCGTATGGATGAACAAATATTTCTTCTCACCTGAAATTGGCTTTGCTTCTTTGATTCTTTGGTTGTTTTGTCCTTTCCATCCTTTCCGTCTTTGTCCTTAGACTTGTCCTTCTTTCCATCTTTCTTGCCATCCTTCCCTTCCTTGCCATCCTTGCCTTCCTTTGCGTCCTTATCTTTGGTTTTCTTTTCTTTTTCCTTCTTGGGTTTCTTTTCTTTTGGTGGTGGCTTAGGTTTGGGTGGGCTTCCGTTGCAGCATGAGCTCTCTACATAAACAGACACAATTATTGATTTTATGAAAGCTGGGTGTATGTGTGTTTGTGTTGTGGTATAACTTACCTTGTAGTAGGAAGCAGAAGACGTATAGCAAGAACAATATGCTCATGCCATAGAGGTAGGTAAAGAAGCCCTCGTAGTAGTATAGGGGTAGGTTGTGTGTGATGACATCGCTGATGACGTACGCGACGCATACCACTACCAACAGCTTCGCGTAAATGAAGCTGGATATGATAAACAGGGAAGTTCTGAAATCGAAAAAAAACTCTATAAGCTAATGTAGACAGTATAGTACCTATTAGTAGTCTTAAATTTGTTAAGTATCACTTGATTAAAATGTCAGATATATCAGAGTAGGCACCCACTTGCCCAAATTGTCACTTCCTTACCCAAAGGAAGATGATATACCTACCTACTTTTCTTTGCAGTAGATAAAATGTAGCATTATCTTTTGACATTGTATACCTACTCCTGAGCACCGTTGCAAGATATTGAAGCCATCTTATTCCGTAATTAGCAAAGTTCGTAATCAGATGAAAGCTACTTCACCCGTGTGCTCCTGGTTATATTTCTACTCCCCTTATTCCCAACCACTCAGCAATCAAATATTTAGTACTCTGCAAAACAAGACTGCAAGACAGACCGTATTTCGTTTCCCCCTAACTTGATTAATACAAACTCACCGATGCGTGAATAACTCTAATTCGGTATATAGTTCCAACATTTAAAGCAGACTTATATGCACAGTAAACTTACTGATGTATCTGTGGATGTACTTATGTGACTCTTAATATTGCATTAGAAGTAGGTACACTTGTGTGTTGAACATAATATTTAAAGAAATAGATGGTATTTCATGTACCCAGTGTAAGTAAGTTATTTATCGAGCTATTATTTGAACATAACACTTTGTCGTAAATGGTTGGTTATTTACTAACTTAATAATAAATAAAGTTTTTTGCCCCTCAGTTAACAAGGTATAAAAGATTTACAAGACTAAAGCACTGGAAAGTTGCAAAAGTGAAGCCCATCTTGTATTAGATTGATATGATAAAAAAGAATGACGGCAGTACCAACTGTGGTATTTTATTATTTACAGAAAATAAGCTACCGTATCAAATTAAAATAGTTGTAAAATAATACAAGGACGGAGTGTAGATTAGATAGAGAGCTAAAACAACTGGTGAATGCCACACCAATAAATTAAAATATTTTAGAAATACCTGAATCGAAATTATCCACTGTAGCAATTTTTATCAATTTCTGCCATTCTAGTTTTGTTTTTTTTTAGTACTTGTACATTATGCAAGTTAAATAAATAATTTATTTCATAAAAATAAAAAATATAAAAATTTACCCAGAACCCCGCACTAAAAAAAACATATAAACATACATACATATTGGCAGGTACTTAATGATTTTACTATATCGCAAAGCTTACCTAATTGGAGAACAAAGGATTGCTCGCGAAAGTACCTATCAATGTAGAGCTAATAGATCCATCTACTAAAGCAAGCATTTTCAAACGTACTTTTTAGAGGGCTTCGGCTGCACGCACTTGAGCTCCATCTCCTTATTAACCGAGTTGTTCTTTTCCGCTATCGCGATATCACTCCCTTGCTGGCGGTGCTGCCCCACCGGTAGAGTCGCCATATTGTCTACCGACTCTAGTTCCACAGTGGACACTTTCACTTCCGTCTCCATAGGATGCTTATCTTTCCCCATCTTTGCGACTACAGCTTTTTAGTTGTTCATTACAATTTTTGCCGGGATAAGGACGGGGTAGGACCGCAGCAGAGTGCCGGAGCCCCGGAAATGCGAAGGCGCGGTCGCGACTGCTGAGACGAGAATGCGCAGTCGTGGATGCTGCGCGGTACCGCTAGGGGCGGCACTCCCCAATTCACCCTATAAGTCGCGCATTCTAATGGCTGAGGGTCGTAATTTTTGTATGGTATTGCAATTACGCTTGTTGGGGGAGAAATGCATCGGAGGGATTTGCGTGCGATGGTTTAATTTGCAGTGTTCTATCTTTTACGTCTTTGTTTACTTGTTCAGAGGCTATTACGTTTAGGTCACCGCCTCACCGATAAAGACAATAGGTACTTTGTATAAAAATGTAGACCGTCTATTCCATCGTCTTCATTGCTTTGTAGATTTTACCTTGAGCCAAAGATTGAACAGAGTGAGAGAGAATTTTTATTCTAAAGTTTTGTCTATATTATATTATCCTATAACATTAAAATAATGAAACTAATAACTCCAAAATCAAAATTCGGACAGCCCTGCCAAAACCAGCGGCTCACGGTCGATAGAGGCGCGCCCTGGAGCTTTCGGAGGCTGCGCGCACGACCCACTGACCCGGCCGCGTCCCATACACACCCCAACGCTTCCTTTGTGGCAACCCTAATAATGCACATGCACGTGCCTAAAGACGCAATATCCGAGAAAAAGGAGTCGGTTTAATGAATAGATGAAAGGATGAAAGATGTGCGCCATTCAATTCCGACCTTCCGCTTTATAGGGTCGACGAACTGCGCGAGTCCAGATTGAAGTACCCATCAACTTACTGTATGAGCGGTGCTGTGTTCTGAATTGACAAAAGTTTCGACTGGATGTTGAACTTTTGTAGTAGGTACTTACATAAAAAATCGAATCGTCACATTCTTTCTCAAATTTAGTATTCTTTGTATTAACAACATAATGGGATTAATCAAATATGTAAGTACCTACCTACCTAATTGCGAAAGTTTGTTACCAATAATTAAACGTGTCCGAGGAAGGGAAATGCTAAGTTCGCTAGCAATAGCGGTCACCCATCCATTTTGTGTTTGCGGAGATGTTAAAGCTGGATGCGTCGAGCTGAGGACAGGGCGCAATGACGCGCACTAGGGGAGGCCTATGTCCAGCAGTGGACTGCCATAGGCTGATGATGATGATGATGATGGAGATGTTAAAAATATTCTAGTTTAAGCGTATAAGCGTTATTAACTCTTGGGACGCATTAAATATACACTTAAAATAACACACTACGAAGTAATCCTACAAAGTGGCCAACTTTAAACACCTGGGAACTTAATAGCTTGCATATAAGTACCTACGTCACACTATATTTACATACATAAAATTGTTTTACTGTGTCCTCTGTCGCAACAGTGACCGCTCATACATATTGAGTGCATCTATTATGTCATGTTGCGAAATAGCAATTAGTGTTATCTAGCCAAGACACATGCTAAAATCGCCACTTGCATTATAAGCAGAGAGATAATTATGCCGTTCTAGAAGCCTTTGAATAGGGACACAAAAGAACGGTTAAGGAAAGTTTGTAAAGCGTCTTAATCCTTGCACTAAGGGCCTAGCGCTTTGTACGAGGCAATCTCAGAGATATTCTTGGAGTGGTCGTGACATAATCTTAAAAGAAAATGAACCTTTCTAAAACATTAGTTGTAAAAGTTGTGCATATTGATCTACTCTCTCAGTATTTTTCTAATCAATCTGCATCAAACTAACAGCTTTGCATGCCAATGAATCTTGACCATGACATGGTAATCTTGGAATGCGTACAAATGACCGGTAACATTATCCAAGCAACTTACAATCCTTATGAAGTATCCAATGTCGTCATAGCAATTATTACAAGATTAACTCATCAATGACATAACTAGTTTGTGGTAATCAAGAAGACGACCTTGAAGTCTGCATACAATGCGTTATTTATTGTCGTTTTATGGTCGTCTGTCTGCCTCTGAGAATCCAAATTGCAATGCTATCGTTTTGTTTAGAATAAGTTATTGTTGTTGTGTTCTTTGTGGAATTATTATTGGAAGTGTCAAAAACAAAAAGAAGATATATATGAAAATACCGATACCTATGGGTTTTCTATTGTCTTCCAAAAACTATTGACTGGGACACCATTGATGTTGTCTAATTTAAAACTGCTCTTGATGTAGGTACTTAGGTATATCTATTACAAGTTTGTATGGAGTTTCTCACTTGTTTTTATTTTTTCTGATATCTCTCTTGTGGCTTACATTACCCTTACCCCTGAATAAAACGTATACGAGCTGTTTCTCCTATATAGCATCTACCGGCTCAATACCTTTGTCCATACTAAATTTGTGTCCAAAAAGTTTGGCAACAGTAAGTTCAGCGTTATTGCGTCATCGTAAAGTTTAAATTTTGTTTCTCTTCCTGTTTTGCCAAGCACGTAGATGGGTATAGGTAGGTACCTACTACATGTTGGGACTATTTAATCGATTGTCCATCCATGCGCTGTGGAAGTGCTTTGATTAAAGCTTCCTCCCCTTTATTTTTTTTATTGTCTTTGTCCACCAGGTTTTTTGTGATTACTTACTTTTATATTTCGGTACTGAACGAGTTGACTTCTATTAAAAAAAAACTATAGTTCTCTCGAATATTTTAGATTTGTTTTATTATAATTATAATTATCATAAAACAAATATTTATCACGTATATATAATATTCAGTTTGTAGAAAGACGTCCACCGAAGCCGAAAGGGGTAGGTACTAGGGCATGTAAACCGATTAATCGATTAACCGAAAAACCGGTTAACCGACTGATTTTACGTCGGTTTTTAACCGGTTTCCCCCCTTCAAAATAACCGGTTTTTGATTTTTTTTATAATTAGTAATAGATGAAAAATTTATTTAAAACTACGCTTTCTAGACTTTATTTAAAACTATCTTAATAATCTACTTAATTATATTACAACATAATACATTACAATTGCAAAAATACAAACAAAAACTTCTCAGAAAACCATCTTTGGACCGCATAAAGCGCCGTTGATGAGTGCACTTTGGCATTAAGTTGACAAGCCAGAAACATTACCGAATGTTTATAACTTTACTTGAGCAAGAGAGAGTTTTAATATAAAACGGAATTATTTTAATACATACATACATAAAATCACGCCTCTTTCCCGAAGGGGTTAGGCAGAGACCACGGATCTCCACTTGCTACGATCCTGACACACAACTTTTGCCTAATTCACTCTCGTTACATTCTTCATACATGCTTGCCGGTTTAGGGTAGGTACTTTTGATCTGGCCCTTCTCCAAAATGTCGCCAATTTGATCCAAGAAGGTGCGCCTAGGCCTTCCCCTTCCAGCTGTTCCATACACACTTGCCTCATACACTTGCTTTGTCAAACGACTGTCATCCATCCTCTCTACATGCCCAACCAAACCATCTTAACATAACTTTCTAAGACGATTTTAGAATTTACTTCAAAAATTTTCATTTATTGATTTTTAGAATTGTTGCATAATGATTTTCAAGGAGAACAGACGTTCCACCAATCACAGCGCAGCTACATCACGAAAGGGCTTATACAAGAAGCAAATAAAAACTTAATAATACCAAATAAAAATTCATTCATTCATAACTTAATAATACCAAATAAAATCAGGTCTTATTCTTCTGACAAATAAATTCATTAATTTAATTTCATTTCATTATTATGTTGTCTTAGTAGTGAATAACCGAAAATAACATAAAATGACGTAGCTAAGTCAAATTTTATTTGTTGTTTTTTTGTGCAAAATAAATTAATTCAAATTACCTTCTCTGGTTACTCTAAGATTTTGATACTTTGTATGTTTTTATAATGACTAGAATGTGGCTTTTCTGGATAGCCCAGAATTCGTATTCTACTTATAAAGTAATCAGACGGATCTAGAGACAGATTGCATTGATTCATGAGCGTGCTATAGCCCGTTATGCGATTCCTGGCACTAATAGAATTCACCTCTATAGAAAAACATTCTACTTGATGAATTACCGTCATCTCTGCGAAATGGATATTGATGGCATAGACATGTATTTAATGCAGTCATAAAAGTGTTCTGCGTTAGAAACTTTTTGGTTCAGGCCAAGTTCAGGTATATTCAATCAGTTATACGAATAAACTTATCTTATAAAGCATAAGAATATGATTCATGAACATTTCAATGCTCGCAGTGTCTTCTTTCAAATTTTCGTTTCCAATTCCAGATGAAATAAGTAAATAGGTATTGCTTTATAAAGTTATCTGAGCCTTAAGTACATTTACACCCCTTTTAATCTGAAAGTATCATACTTTAAACTTATTTTGCCACGACGAGATTTACTTTCTCAATAGAGGGGCCCAAGCTACCGCTATGAATATTTGTGAATCAGCTTATTTGAAATCAAGCTTTATTCATGTTTTATTGAGATCCGTATTAAAGGCATGTTTGATAATAAAATCTATGGAGAATTTTGCATTAGTTTGTATTTTGGTTCTCTTGAATATCTCCCATTAAAATGTTATTGCCACAAGGTCGGATAAGAGTATTATTTCTGTTTACTCTTGTATCGCGGAATGAATAAATGAATATAAATAATTTGGCCAGTAATTTCGGGGATTCTGCTGTTTACGCCATTCACAACTAAACGTAAAAATGTACTCACTTGGCATTTTTAGGTGTGGTGTTTGGCTGACAGCAGCTCCTGTATCTCAGGATGGCGTCAGTGGGTGTGAGTGCTTCTATTTCCTCCGGCGGGGCTTCGCACTCGTCCTGGACGAGTGGCGCCCTCGCCGGGGATGTATGCGAACCATACCCGTCGGAATTCAGCTGAAATCAACAAGGTGAGCCTAGAATTTTGGACTTTACATCATACCGCGCTACATCAACGGTTAAATTGCCGTAATTGCCGGGCTATAGCGAATTTTTGGGTTATTTGAGGTCTACTATTCTGATGATTCAAGTGTTGATAATGTTTGATCTACTTCAATACTTATTACATGTTTTGGATCATTGTCTGGATCTTGTGCATCATTAATTAAATTACGTATAAAAATCGCTAAAGCTCGGTAACATAAAGCTTAGTAGTTCATAAAAGATTAGGTATCTATACTAGAAGAAAACTAGGTGTTTCTAATGTAAGAGGTGTCTAAAATTGCTTACATTGGACCTTTGTAGATAAGGACCAAGAGATAGATGAATAATGAATATAGTGAAAGTGTTTATCATGACAATATCGTATCGTTATAAAAATAATCGTGGATGTTGAAAGTTTGGAAATAAGTACATACCCATGCTACTTTTACAGAAAACTAAATTTAGTAAGATTTCTTTAAGTTTAACACTTATATACGAGTTTATCTACATGTTCAGTGCATACTACGTTCTAATGTGCAGAACTAATATGTTGGCGAATGAAAACTGCGATGAACTTTAACATATTTATTACACACCGAACATTACGGGGTTCGCGAGTCTAAATACATTTGTCTAAAAATTACAATCTCATTTGAAACTTTTAAGGATCTCTAAATTCACTCGGGTTCAAAACAGTTGCAGAATCTGATTGCTCCAGGAAATGAAATACAATTTAGTGTTCTGCTCTACAAACACCTCAATCTCTTGGGGCTTATTACAATAAAATGAGCCGAGTTTAGACCAAGTCTAACTAAAAAACTGTCCCTAGAAAAACGATCTCGTATATAGAACGCTATTTTGTGGTAACAGTTTTGATTTGACATGTGTCAACATAGGGTTCAACCAAGGTTTTACGTTTTTATAATAAGCAGCATTATGTTTAATTATTTCACTACTATTCATCATCTGTTATTTGTGATGATGATGATGATAACGTCCTAGCTTTTTCGGCCACGGCGACTGATTTCTTCTGGACAGGCATATTTAACTCTGTACAGCCCTTTGGTGTGCTCTTTCGTGACTTGAGTAGGTACCCTATTTTATTAGAGAAGGTACGTGTTATACTGCCCCAAGGCAGTATAACACTATTAGTACCGCCGTTGTACATGATGCTGCAGTTCTTTTCTTTAAAGGTCACCGCAGAAGGCATTTAAGCACCCATTTCATGAATATCTACGGGGTCTTATATAACGGGTTCCTAAAGATTGCAGTTAGTTTGAGTTACCAAAACCTGGAGCAGTCAGTATTATGAAAGATGGATGATCTCACTTTGACGATGGTTCCGACCTGTGGGTCGTCGCGTGGCGGAGGTGGCGGCGGAGCCTGGGGTACTTCTGAGTCGTTGGGTGCGCCTAGCAGTCGCTCCTTCATCTCGTGGATGTAGGGGCAACGCTGCATCGCGATGTAGAACTCGCGGACGCGAACCTGAAAAGAAAACATTTCAATAAAAATTTGGAGTGATGAGTTATTATATTGGACGTCCGAAGTTTAAGTTTTTCTAGATAGGTTAGGATTTCTCTAAAAAACACTTTTCAATGAAAGTTTACTACTGATTTTGAAAGCGTTAAAAGTTTATGAAGCTGTTTCAGCATTATTTGGAAATCAGAATTTGTTCTGCGTGATGCTGGCAGCAAATTCGTCTACTGTAGACTAATGTAAATGGTTTTACTACACAGTGCACAAGGAAAAAAACGCTGGTCAATCCCAGATCGACCACTTGTAGAGCCTCCACGGAAACGATACATAAACAATGAAACCGTCGTAATGTTTTGCTGCCATATTTATGTGGTAATCGCTACGCTCAATGAATTGGTTTCTTTATACGGAAGCAGCTGTGTATCGAATACAAACTCTGTCTCGGCTATAAATGTCGACGATTTTGCGGTCATTGATTCAAATACTTAATACAATCTGCAAAAAATATCAAGCTTACACCAGTAGGTAATAATAAAGGACCGGTAGACGTTGTCTTGCTTAAATATCATCGTTTCCTGGAATGCTATCTACATCCATGTCACATTTAAGCATACTCCCCTGACTCTACCCCCTTATGTGTATTGTGTTTTCAAGGGACTTTGAATTCTAAAAATCAAATCTGAATTAATGTCTACTGCGTCTAGGTTTCGGACTCGGCAATATAAGTTCTCTTCTTCCGCACTCCTCTATCACTTGTCTTGTCATTGAGAACGTCATAATTGGTATAAGAATAAAAAAAATCATCCTTTCACATTCCAGAGACATTGTGGTGTTCCTAATACGAGTATAGTTTCATGAGACAGGTGACCTTCGATTGCCGAACCGGCTGTAAAAAACCCATTAAAACGACCCAGTTCAATTCAGTTACAAAAGTTTCCATCACTGAGGCCGTATGCAAACAAGTGATTGTTCATTTTGGGAACAATGGTGGGCCCGTCAGCTACTGGGGGCTTTGTCGAGTGACTCTTAAATGACATTTCATCTGACATTGAACAAGTTTCACCAAGTGATCTCTACTTTGATACATATTCCAGAAATAGACTGAACATGATCGATTCCTTATAAAACTTTTATAAAAAAACAGTTTCGCTGTATTTTTCAACAGCACAACATCCTACAAAATGCAGTATTCACACACTAATAAACGTTTTGGACCACTTCAAATTGTAGAGCCACTCACAATTGCAGTTTTCCGGTTCAAAATGCATTAAAGTTGGCCAAATTACAAGCTTACCCGTATGGCTCAACAACTTATTAACCGGGGCAATTTATCTAATAACCACTCGGGCGGTACCTGGGCTAAGTACGATTTGACTTCTGAGAAAATAAATTGTTGGTCTCGGTTTTGGATTCCGTCAAGTTGAAGTAAGCTGATTAGGTAATTGTAGTTTTCTAGGTTTCAAAGTTGAGCTAATAGATTCAGTTCGTTTATCAAACTTGTCTTCAAAATTATCTGTACGTTCGTGTTCCAAACCATTAGGTACACGCACCATGCATGCATCCAATAATTTGTTTTCATTAGCTGACGAGTTCTCAACTATTTAGGCTACATCTGTAACGGGACGAGATCACCGATCAAGTTCCCAATAGCCTTGGCGGATGCTGTTTTGATCTATGACTACTTGAGTACCTTGTTAACTTTGTCATGCAAATGGTATAATATTTCATGTTGAGTCCACTGACCTATTGGCCTGGTTGTGCCTGAATCGATTGCAGTGTCCTTTGTTCGCGTGGATTACTTGTACTATGTTTGTTACGTATCCTGATGTTCATTGTATGACAAAAAGTTTTGTTCATAACAGATTAAAAGTTCAGTGGTTCTGACATCAACAATCTACTACAGGTGATTTGTTGATTGATTTACTTATGTGACTGATTATAGGTCAATCAGGTTAAAGATAAACTACAAGTATATCTCTTATAAATCCATGAAGATTGATAGTCGGTGGCGTTACCCAAATTCATAGGCTGATTCTGCAAAACATTAAAAACTACTAGTTTCAAAACATGTTTTGAGAAAGGTGGTATTGACCAAACTAGAATATTTAAAACCATTTCCCCAGCACAATATCTTGTAGTACATCTTGAGACGAAGACTCAAGTGTTTTGAGTCTTTTCGAGGCATCACTTCGCGTGACTTGAGGGTGTTTGCGGACTCGACGAGGTTGAGCTAACGATACACTGTCTTTTTGTTATGTACCTAACCTACGTGCAATACGAGTTTTTGTAGTCAGTATATTTTCTGCGTTTTTATTGAGATTGCAAAAAATATTTACTTACAGAAATTAAGCCACTACGAAACATAGCTCTACAAAATTTACTAGAGTTAGTGGATTTTGTTTAAAAGGGTTGTTTTTGTCGAAAACAATATAGATGGATTTGAATATAATCGAATACTTGGAGTTATTAAGTATTAGTTTTTATCCATGAGTAATTTAGTTTCACGAAATTTTCTAAAATATCACTCTAAATCATCTCGCATTTGCTATAGGGTCTGCCTTGGGCCTTTTATTTACTTTGACAAAAATATTTTTTGAAATTATACAAACTCAACTTGCTAATCAGTTCCCAAAATATGCCAACCTACAACCTACAAGTGGCTTTCAAAGTGCATGGAATAAATACGTGAACCTTGCATAAACATTTTACGATTACCGCCATCATGAAAAATGGATATTTCTGTTGAGTAAAAATAAACTTTAAAAAGTGGGTCAGCCGTAGGAACAATGTTTAATGAAGCTATACGTTAACCACCTCGTAAACGAACGATATGGAGCGCGTAGCAAATAACCATCGGCATGGCAGTAAATATGGAAAATGGAAGCTTAAGGCGATAAGCTGAAAATAGATCTAGGCAGTAATGAAGACATAGGTCGTGAGGTATAAATAAAGCGATAGGTTCTATCTAACTAACCAGCTTACTACCGGGTGCCACGGTATGTCTTACTGGTAGCCATGACGGAGGCCTTAAGGCGGCCTAAAAACTCCGTCATTAGAGTTGACTCATACGAACTTAGGTACTACCGGTCACAAATATTCGCATTTAAGTAAATTACATCAAGAAGCACCTGTACCTGAAAGTATTTTGATTCATTCATACTTTGTAAAACATCCATGTTTAAACTTATTTCTGTGCAAGCGAGTAACCTAAAAAGTCTAGAAATGGTTTCATCTAGTTATTACGTACCAGTAAATGGCACAGTACGAGCATACGTAAGAAAAAGTAGGTTGACGGTTCCCACTTCGCGTGAGGAAATTAATGTTGTTTCAGGAGCTTCAGAGCGGGAAACCCGCTCCCGATTTATTGGAAACTGTGTTACTGTAATTGAGTTACTAGTTATATTACAACAATCTTTTTACTTAAACGAGCCAATTTTTAGAAGTTGACTTAGAGCTTTGCTTGTTATATTCCGAAAATAAATTGACAGATAAATCAGTTACTAGACAGACAAGTTTATGTTGTGAACCAATTTTTTGTTGATTTCTCTCTAGTATGAACTAGAGCACTCTAGGCATGAGCCCGCGACTGATTGTTGTTTTCATCATTCAAAACAAGTTGTGATCATTGTTAAAATGTAAACATGCTCTTAACTAAATTCCCATGACGTTAGACATAATTTTGCAGCACTGGCTGGGGTTAAATAAAGATGAGCAAGTTTTATATAAATTGCTGAGTAAATTGAATTACTTGAACTAAAATAATATCTACCGCGGCTTGGGGGTTCATTCGTGACTTATAAAGAACGTTAAAGAAGATCATCAATGATTTATACTATATTCGTCTGCAGGAAGTTCGGTGCATATTTATTTTCGTGTTAATGTCGTTTTAGATTATCCGATCTTATTCCCCGGTTCATGGTTCATTCAATAGCTTTTCTTGCGACTCATAAAAGTTAAAGATCAATTCGGAAATAGTTATATCTCCATCTTCACCGAAGCAGGTCAGCTTCATTCCCGTCCATCAGATTTATATTTGTTTACGATATCCATTCTGGACTTCCTGGCTCCTATTATATTAACACGTAATGGTAACCTATAAATATATTTAAACGTTTTATTTAATTTACTTAATAGGCGTTAAAAAATTCAGATTATCGTTAAATTGTCAACGAATTTCTAATTCTGTGTCTTTCCATTTAGGTAGGCCATATTTCAACGTTTTCGACTGTCTTTTGTTCGTCGTTCGAACGTTCATCTGAAGTTTTATTTTTGCAAGAAACGGGTTTCTCATAATAATAAAACTGTGCTCAAGTCCAGTCCATTCCAGGAATAACATTAGTTAAAACAATTATCTTTACTTACTATAAATATGTTATTTCTACTTTATTAGTAAAAGTGCTTATTCTATATTCAACATTTTTCACGTTTTATTTGTATCATTAATAGACTGCAGGAAGTAATCAAAGTGTGACTAATTTTGCTCTTTTTAGTCCTGTAATGAAAATGTAGAGCATTGAACTTAATTAGGTACCATGCCTGCTATTAAATTAAAAATAACCTTGGGTAATATGATACATTTCATGTTTTATTACCGAGAACACAATCCTCAAAGAAATGATAAGCTTTTACGTTTAAAAAACGCGTCTGATGTTCAAAATTTAATTATAAAAGTGTATATTCATTTGGCTTTCATATCCTCCATTGAGCCAGAAGTTAAAAAGCAATAGTTTTCCGCTCTTGCTCCGCATTTTTTCATTTGTTCGTATCATAATAATTTTTAAAATTTTGTGATCTAAGCGGGAGCAATAGAGTCGAAATTGAAACTGAATAAGTTATGAGTAGGATGCAGGCGCAAAGTTTAATCATGAAATTCTGAATACGAAGCGTAACCTTTTGTTGCGATGTGTTGCTTAATTTACGAGCACATTTAATCTGTATAGACATTTTACCTAGCTAAGTGAAGGTACCTAAGTGAAGTCAAGGTCGTCCAAATACGCGATGAGTCGACGACGTCAAAAATATCATAGATTTTGTATGCCCGAAGCATAGGCCGGAATAAATTACATAGGTAAACAGATGATAGAATTTCTACCTAGTAATGGTATGTTACTGATGATGATGATGAATTGAAGATGTTTTATTATGCCCATGTTACTCGTATGACATTTAGCATTTCTAGTTTCGAATCAATGTATGGTGTTTACTGAACTAATAAAACAAGTGCTAACTCCATCTGCTTTGCAAAGGGTTTCAATTCGATGGTGAACCCATCCCTTTTTCCATCTCAACTTTGAACCTTGACCTGAATGTTTGCTCCAATTTCTCTTTGCTCCGTTTCGGAAAAGATTTGCCAACATAAGAATTAATTAATCGTCACATAAAACTGAGACCTTTACATGATTATTTTTATAAAGTCGAGGAAGCCTCGCTCATCTTTACGTTCCTAGGACATTGATAAGATGGATTAGGCTTGCTCTGCTTAGAACCGACATCATCCCCTACAAAAAATAGATCGTCTATGTATGAAAGGCTGAATAGCCGCGGGTGTCCTCACCACTTTATCTTAAGCTGTTTAAGAGTTCATGAGCTTATGAGCTCATTTTGCATCAACGAATTAAACGAAAATCGAGTGAATAACTCTCTATCTTTCGAGAAATACGAGAGACACCCACTAACCTATTTTCTTCTTCTTCTTCAGGTAATTGTTAATCCAAACAAGCTTGACTCTTCTAATTGACTATAGCAGAATATAACTTCCTAGACATTAAAAACGCGTAGATTACTACAATACTTCTCATTCCTACTCGTAATCTTAAACCTATATCCGAGCCGCAACCGTTAACAACCCTGTAATTGAGTACCTACGTAGGCAAGATCTGCATGTTAAATGATCTTGAGATAGAAATGGGTACAAAACTTCGATAGAGAACATACAAGTAATACCTACATCTGCCATTCCTCACCTATGCTGGTATTTGAGATTGTGTCCTGTTCTAATAAAATAAAAGTTTTTGCGGTATTATAAGTAGAATTCTGCGTAGTTCTGAACTAGTCTCAGTAGAGAATGCGGTAAGTATACGGTTTCTCGGTATGTTATTGCTTGTAAACTTAATCGTTTGCTGGAGCAATTACAAAATGTTTAACTTTCTCGAACATAAGACTGTCACATATTAATTTGAGAACGGTTTGATACTTCCTTTTTCGAGACGTCTCAGTCATCCTCCATAAGATACCTTAATTAATTCCAAAAGTTTTGAAACAGATTCGTATTGTTGTGTTCTTATGAAACTTTCTTTGACCTTGTTAACTATGTAAATATGCGTCATTATGCGTGTAAAATCTAAAGACAATCGTGCGTTTCTATGTGCCAATACTCTACCTGTTTTGTGCAAACACTTGAAATTCTAAAATTATCGATTTCTTTACTTCACGTTGATGTCATTGCAATAGGGTGATGTCATCCCGTACTCTAGCCAGCATAGAATGCGTTCTATTATTTCTGGGGCATGACATATCCCTTGGTATAATTTGGTCGGCACAGTTTATATTCCTACTCTAACACATTACAGCAATCTAATTTCAGTTTGAATACGCCACATGTGGGTCACCAATTTCTCCTTCATGATTTTATTGCGCTTTTGATTTTATTTGAAAAGGCTTACAAAATTGCCTACCTACGTTTTCGTGGGAATATCTGATTGAATGAACAATTCTCAAGCACTCCGTTATTGAGCAACGTTCAAAACCTTATTCGTGACCAACAGACAGCATAAAGCTCTCAACTAATTTTAAAGCTCTTGTTTAATAAGAGGATGTTTAAAAGGTCAAAATTAAATGTAAATTAAATACATATATTGGCGTCACCATGAATATTTTACTGAAAGTGTCAATTAGTTGAATATTTTTTCTAAATCTGATCACAGCACAGATAGTGTTGTGACCTGTTGATTTCATATCGCTCATTTACTATGTGCACATGAGTATGTTTTGTGTGTCTATTAAAAATTATAATTTACCTTTTTTTGACAAAACTCGTCGACGTCCGGTTACTAATTTAATAAAATTTTAAAATAACTTTTTTAAATAAAAAAGGGTAGAGATGGAACGAATAAGCCGATAATTTTCATATAATTGTGTATGTTTGACATTTGCGACGCACTAAGATCTTATGAACGCTCACGCGGGGGCGGAAGTCACCATCTCTGGGGCGAGGAAAAACAGGACGTAGGAGCTTCCCCTGTAGGTGGATTTTAGATTGCACTAGGGATGGGTCACCAACCTTTTGACACGGTAACTCTGACACTGTGGTCGTACTGGAATCATCCGCGGAGTCCACGGTCGATTCAGAGAAGGTAACGCCGCGGCGAGCGCGGCCCGAATCGGCGTGCGCCAGGGCGCAAGCGTGCGTGCGTGCTTAGCGCCGCGCGCGGCAAGTCGCGCTCGCGAGCCGAGACTGGCGACTTCGCGCGTTTTCCCTCCTCGCTTTCCCGGTAGCGGCGTGCGCACATCAAGCCTGTATTGTTCTGCAAATAGCGGGCGGCCAGAGCGAGGGCTGGGCCACTATTCAAGCGCGCCTTTCAGCAACCGCCGCTGGACTGTTGCTGCGACTGCGAGCTACACTTCAGATGAGTGCGCGCAACTTCGCATTACTTGCACGCAAAATGCTTTTTACAGTTGGTTGCACAATCGTTCAAGGCAATCTTTACGTTGGAAGTCCTTTTAAAATTTTACAATATTTAGGTACAGTACTTATCTTGATTTTGTAGACATTATGAGACATAACCAACGATAAACTTATTAATTGTTACGATAAATTATTTTTCATTAAAGTGTACTTAGCTTCGTTTTGCTTACGTAATCTAATAGTATTGTGAAAGCCGATAGCAAGCCGTAAACAGGAACAAATAAACTCACGCTAACAAACCATCAAATCGTTCCATTTATGTCATAGGTTTACGCGCTATTTCAAGAACGCGTAAAAGGGTGCAGTCACACGAGCGGGCAAACAATCAACATGCTGGTCTGACGATCACAAATGTCGATCGTCGGGCAAACAAATGGTTCCAAGAATGGTCGCTATGTGGCCCCATTGCATGCTAATGCGTTTACTTACACCAGGGAAATATAGTTCAAAAAGGCACCATGGAAAAATATCCTTAAATCCTGCTCTATGTCGAAATGATAGAGTTTAAATTCGAAGGACAGTTGATTCTGCTATTGCCCACAGCACTGTTTTGAATAATGATATAATAGCGAGTATTTTAGTTGCCGACTGATAAACATAACGACCTACGGACATGAAGGTTTAGCATCGGATGAATTGAACAGAAATAAACTGGAAACAATTCTTTGTATTAAGTTCTGATGGAAATATCGTATACCCCTATTACAGATGCGGACCGATTATTTCCTTCAATTCAATACAGCAGTTGTGTCTCAGGTTCTTTCGAACCAATATGGCGAAAGTATTTTAAGTGTTCAAAGAAGCTCCTTTCAGGCACCTGATTGAATAAAACATATTCTGTTCGATCTAGTGAAATCTTTTAGGGCACTCCGTAATAATCTGACACTAGAAAGAATGGAAAAAGTACTAGAAAAGAAACCTAAAATGATATTCTGTAAAACTCTTATAAAACATGTACCTACCTACCTACCTAAGGACAATGTGATTAGGCCAAATGGTGATGTCCTTCCAAATTGTTTTAAGTGAGACCTAACCTAGTCTACACACAATTCGACTTGGCAAACAACCAAAATATTCCACCATAAATTCTAGACTTTAAAGCGTTCTACTATAGGATTTAATTATTATTATGCTAATAACTAGCTACTGTAATCAACTTTAACGTGTCTAAGTAGGTAAATTTAACAATTAAGAATGAAAGAGCTTGTTTAGCTTTTTATTATCTATCTATCTAGCCGGTAACACCCACTGTTGGGTATAGGGCTCTTCTCTTTCACGCCACTCCTGGCGATCTTGTGCCAGCCGGATCCACTGTTCTCCCACCGCCCCCACAATGTCGTCTGACCATCGGGCAGGTGGTCTGCCTCGAGGCCGCCGCATATCTCTTGGCCACCACTCGGTAACCGCCTTGGTCCATCGGTTGTCGTCCCACTTAAATATTTTAATATAATTTCAAAACGAAATATAGGACTACCAATTTGGTCTCATGATAACTTACTGAGTTATCATATCACGCAATAAACATTAAAAAGAACTTAGAGTACTTATTTTTTTTAAGCTCTTATGGTTCCGTCCGCATTGAAAGCCTATGTTAAACTAGAAAAAAGTAAAATTGTTTCTAAAATTTGATGAGTAGTTTCCGAGGTTTACTAGCTATAGCTACACACACACAAACTCTCCCTCCTCGTAATAATAGTTCATTAAGTATTCAAACTTTACATAAATTCTAACGACGATCTGCGAAAGGCTGCCGGCAGAAGCTGGATGCGTCGAGCTGAGGACAGGGCGCAATGGCGCGCACTAGGGGAGGCCTATGTCCAGCAGTGGACTGCCATAGGCTGATGATGATGATGACATAAATTCTGCTCTACTTTATACGCCAAGTTAAAGACTTAGATCGTAAGTAAGCTTAGTCACTTGAGTTTCAGATTTCAGATTTATTTATTTCAATTGTTATAAAGAGGGTAGTAACAAAAGCTTACAAAAGTGTTTCAAAGAACATGAAATATTACACAGTAAATTAGTACCAAGACACATTGTTTTTGCTTAAATTCGTCTACTCACCTGATATTGTTAGGCAATATTCAATATCCGGTATGTGTTATTATAACTTACATTTTGATCAGGCCTGCGACCTCCAAGAAACAGTCTATTTTCTACACAATCATTAACACGAACGCACACGCACCAAGAATTGTGTTTAATATACCAACAACGCCGTTATTATACACAAATATATCGCAACATTGTTATAACTTTTCATAATATAAACAATACGGTGGAAATATACCGAAAGCACAACATCGTTCACAGCCGGAACGTATGGATCACGAATGCCTTGTGCTTTTAGCTATCCTTATGTTTTTGTAGGAGCGAAAGAGCAGGACGGAAGAAAAAAACACCATAAACATTCGGCTGGCTTCGGCTAGTTCCGTGAACCGCCGCCAGCTGTGGTCACTGGATAGGATATTATGGACATGACTTTTGCGGTAGGTACCTTACGTTGTTGTAACTTGTAACCTAAGGTTTTATTAGAAACTATTCCAGTACAATTTACATTGACAAAAAATCTGGTAAAATATGGTCTTTTTCCTCATTCATTTATTTGGGTCTATTTACAAAAGAGAATTTTACAATCCCAATAAAATTATGAATTCAGACTTGGGGTAAATCAACTAAGAAACAACTAAAAGAACACTAACAACTAAATCAACTTAAAAGTTAACTCTGTCAGCCAGTTTTTCATATTCCCTACCGAATCCTTTACGATAAAGATCTAAGCACCGCGATGCTCACACAAAGTTATCCTATAAGTATGATGCAGTAATAAAACACTATGTTGGGGACAGACAGAATACCATAACCGCATACAATATTATTGTTATTGTGTGTAAATCACAATTCATAAATCCTTATTATTCTCACGGTCGCAAGACGTTGAATGGCCTCGTAGAATAGCCCATATGGGGGTGTAGAATGTGGGGTTCCGATTGTCCCATACATTTGTACTTCACACACAAATAAAAATAAAAGCGTTGACGCATCTTACGTCACAGCGTATCCTGCTTCTGGGTAGATGTCGTTTGATTCATAGTTTTTTTGAACTTATGACAGAATGCTATTTTAACTACCAGAAGACACCGCATAGCGGAATTACCTATTTCTTGTATTTTATAACTGCATCTATTTCAAGAGCTCGCGTAGTCGCGTCGATCTATAAAGTACAATAAGTACAATAGACGACCTCTGTAGCGCAGTGGGCGAAGGCCCGCCTGCGACGCAAAAGGTTGCGGGTTCGATCCCGCGGCGGGACCAATGTTTGTATGATCTACAAATATTTGTCTTGGGTATTTCTATGTATAATATGTATGTATTTACCTACAAACAAAAAGTATATAAGTAGTATATCAGTCATCTAGTACACATAATCTTAATTCTTTATTTTACAAATAGACACACACAGGATAATAACATAAAAAAGGACATGTATAAAGGCGAGCTTAACCCTACAAAGAGTTTTCTTCCAGCAAACCTTTGAGGCTAGAGAGATGTGCTAAATAGTAGTAACACTTAACACAAGCTCTGCTTACTTTGGGGCTAGATGATGCTGTGTGAAAAGACCAGCATTATTTATAATTTATTTATTTACAGATAAGTACTTATTTTGTTTGAAATGTGCTTTCGGAATGCTTAAAGGTACCTTCATGTTGCACCTCCCACGATATTCAAGAAAAAGGTCATAACAAAACCTGTTGTTCAGTCGGTAGATGAAAACAAACATTATCTCAAGCGCGTGCGCATGCCTGTTTACGTGACTGGCAGGCTGGCAGCTGTCATAACAGTAGCTACCTGCACTATGATAATTTGTTCAGTTTTTTTAATAACTGTAGGTATCCAAGGAAAGCTACTAAACCCCTCTTGGCAAACGGTTAAAAAAAAATTGAGAGACTTAGTACTTACCAGAGACATCTTCAAAGGATCTGGAATATGTCACAAAAAGATCTGAGAGAATGTCTACCGCACCTTGGGGATACAGTCGTAAACCTGTTAACGTTTTACTTACCAGAATCAGAACAATTTATTGAAAAAATTTTGTACTCAGATAAAAAGGTACCTACTTTTAATCATGTTTACAATATGTATTTGTCCTTTTTGGACGTGCAACTTCAATTGGTTAATAACCTTGACATATAGGTAGACCAGAATTAGGTAGGTAGATACCATTTAGTATCATGGCTATACCCTATGATTCTTCCACGATCTACAAAAGTGAATTCCATGGAGAGTTTTGCTAGGGTCTCTCTCAAATTATTTCTGTATTTTATTGAACTAATATTTCTTCAAATTTCAAAATGGCTGAAGATACCACACTACGTGATATCTTCTGCCATTTTGAAATTTGGCATTTGGCAGCCATGATGATGAAAAATAACTCATTATTGCTTTAACTAAGGAATTGGCTCGTTAATGCACTCAGTAAAATTATAAACAGTGAGTTAGGCATGAAAGCACTTTTGTTACTTGGAAAAGCAGCAAGTCTTTCATTTATTGTTGTTTGGTATTTCATAGAATTTGCATAGTTCCGCAGTCTTAAGGCTTTCAAGCCACTGCATTATTGTTTCTTCTGTGTAGCATAATATACTACACGAGCTCCGGAAACAAGTTCACTGTCCGCTTAATGTTATAGTTATGCAAGGCGGTATAGCTGATAATTTGGCTTATCTTTCCAATTACTTTTCTTCGGTACAAGGCCCGCAGCACCATTTCGATGTCATGTTTTTGTTCTGGATGGATGCATATCAATAATTTACATTTCAAATTATATTATAAGCAGCGTTTTCCGTTTCAAATCGGAAAGTGCTTACGGTTCTTTTATAGGTATTTGAGAACCAAAAATTATTACTATGGAATTTTTGTAAAATGACGAGTGATAGAGAGAAATGGAAAATAGAAACATGTTGTGCTGATCCCACTTAGTGGGATAAGGGTAAAAAAATGATGATGATGTGGTAATTTACATAGTAAGATGTTTGCTCACGTGTCTATAATCGTCTTCTTTAATTTTAAAGTTAAGTACAGTACGCACAACCAATCTTTAGCTCTCTGAAGTAGCTGCGCAGAACCAATTTTTGATGACATGTATAGCTGCCTCGCTCACTCGCTTTGTTTGTTGCATCGCGCTATCTCGCTTACCCTACAAAACCTGCGCAATTGTTTAGTGCACCTAACTTCAGAGAGCTAAAGATCGGTTGTGCGTACAGTAGGTACCTATGTGATCAAATGAGGTTAGCAGGGGTGATGTTGAACAGTAGCACTAACAAGAAAGCCGAAACCTAGAAACTGGCCTACTAACTATCGTGTAAAAAGACCGTGGATAAGCATATAAACCATACTAAAAGGCGCTACTGGATTTATCAGAAAAGAAATAACCCCTACAACCAACTAAAAGGAACGAAACAATGATTGCTTCGCTCGCACCATAGGGCACATTCATTATGCAACACATTTGAGATACACCCACTCCGGATATTACGATGGAACGGGACGTGTATACGCTTAAGCAGGTGTATATCCTTCTACCTGTCTGACGTTTTGATCGGGCACTGGGAAATTGAAAGATTTCTTTTAAAGCAATAAAGGACTACATAGTTACTTATTATGTCTTTAATATATTGGACCTGGGAAAGATTTTGGTCAAGCTTAGGAAAAATGAAAATGAAATGAAAAATATTTTATTGCAGTTAAACAAGTTATAATGCTGTTGCATAGAACAAGGCTAACAAAAAAGGTTCCTTATAAAATTTCATCTATTGCGTCTCTTTATGTAGGATTTTTAAGTCTTGATAATTTTTATTTGGTTCCTTTAAATATAACGAAGACATTCTCTTGCCCTGAAATATCAATAATAGCATCAATAAGATGAACGTTACGTAAAACTGGCCTTTAACTAAATGGTCTCTCAAATGCTTCTTGCATAATGTTGGTACTTAAAACTGGTGCTATAAGTGTAATTGCATTGAAATGGTGAATCTAAGTGCTTCGACAGTCGTAACAAGCAATAAAAAAGTATTTGATAAAAATATGACAACGAAGTTTCAGTAGTAAAAGTTGACGATAATGGAGATAGGTAGGTACTAATAGCGCATTGATCTTGCTAAACAAATGGAAAACTTAAAAAAAAATTAATGTAACGTGTGAAGCCTTCGATATTAATTTGGATGGAATTATAACTTAAATATGTCCAAGGAAAATATAGATGGACTGTCAGAAAAAAAGATGACACGCACAAGATATGGGAGTTGAGTGGCTGATCATGCCTATGATCATGCCACGATCATGAAAAATGTAAGGAGACAGGGACAGAAAAATATTGACTTATAATTGATTTTACATTGTCAATAGAAATCTATTTTGTGCCAAATACCGAAGTAGGTAGATAAGTAACGGAAACTTCTAATCTAACTTTCTTAATTGACTTATTGGCCAATCTGAGCGTCTCTTGTTTAGTACCATTCGTTATAATAACTTTACCGGCCTCATTCCAATCTATTGTGGTCGTTTAATTAGTTCAGCCACAAAGAGGTATTCTCATTTCCCCCTCGATCTATTCAGTTCTTTTTGTATGAATTTTTTTTATAAATGAATTTTGCTATAACACTAGGTAGAGAAAATTGTTGCCTTAATGTTAGAAAACGTCCTTTGGAATGGAATTTCCATCCCATAAAGATTTAGAATATAGACTAAATTTCTATGTTTATAAGTGTGCATGTTGCTTCATAGTAAGACAACTTACTCTGAACATTATTGATGCCAGTGTAAAATTTAAATATTATCTTGGCAAGACATAATATGCACTACGTGAGGGTGCGGCAGACGGCCTGTCGCCCTTGCAAGGGGTGGCTAAGGTCAATGAACGCACCAAAACAAAGAGTCACAACCTGTGGCCCGTAGATAACCTTAAATCAATAAACAATGAACTTGTTTTAAAACAAATTCTTTGAACCAAGCAACCTTTTACCACACCCCGGACACTCAACTACCACAAGCTATAGGTAATGTATAATTTTTACGCGTGAATTTCCGTTGTGTTCTCAATTGCATTCTCGTTATTGCGAGGTGACGATTTTCCATTGGTAGATATTTAATTAATTTTGTCAGTTATTTAAAAAAAATGCAAGGGTATTTTTTTTTTAAGAACAGGTAAAAGTTTTAGCCAACAGAAGCCCTATTAAAGTAAAGCTGTTTTGGCTATGGTTATTTTAGAATTTCCACCTCATCTATTTTAGTGCCTTGCCGGTGCAAACAGTATAGGCATCACAGAGTTATGAACGTATTAGAAATGACTTAGCGTTTCTTTATTTATTTATCGAGAGAACGGAACCCCACTACTCAAGTATGAGCCAAACTAATTAAATGGATCACGATAGTCACGGCACCGATGCACTTTTAAAAGGGGATAGGGGAGTTTCATTTGTTTTAATTATAGAGGATCTCAAATCCAGTAGATTTTGAAGTGAAGGGCTAAAGAAGCTCCCGGGAGATCACAATTTATCCCATAAATTTGCCTAATGTAAACGAAAGTGTCATAGCACTTCAATTAAAATAACACTGCTAAAGTGTATGAGGGTATAGAAAAATAAGCCTTCTTAAAAATTGATGGGTTATTCTACCTGGCAAATGAAACCTTTCCTAACTAGAAAATAAATGTTGATTGCGCTAAGCTCGGAATGTTAGCATGGATGTACCTAACGACCGTCATTATGTCATCCACCGAGCCTTGAACTCGACTTCGATCTTTGTGAATCGTGTTGCTATTCCAACCAGTTATAAAACAACACCATTTAATGCAAGTTTTGCAATATTTTGCGTTCATAAAGTTTGTAATCTTAGATTATTATATTTAAGTACCTAATGGTAAAGATTTTGTCTAAAAAGAAACACATATTTTCTACTAGACGAAAGTCGTTAAACGTGTGTCCAAAGACCGTAGGCAAGCTCAATCGGATTCAAAGTCAAAGAAATAACTGACATTCTGCTATCAAAGCTAGGTATTTCTCGGTGAAATCAGTTTACAAAACCACATAAACAAGAGACAATGTAGTGTATCTCGATTGAACGATGTGCCATACAAAAAGCCGACATTTTTAACGGTATTCAGCTGTGGGAATCAGTTGACAATCGAGAGATACCTTGACAGCCAGACGGTAATTGATGGACTGACACTGTTCAATGCAGGCAGATATCATCAACATTTTTTGGAATAGGTGCACATGAATTTACCCGTCAAAAACCGGAGACTGGAGTAAATAATAATCGGTTTCGACCTTCAACTGTTTTTCTTAACTTCGTTTTTTGTTTCTCTGTCAGTCAAGTACTTATTTAAATAAAATGTTTTTTTTTGTATTCAGCATGACTCTGTGGTATGATGTAGTCATACAAGAGATCACAGATACAAATATTTCACGAGCCATATACCTACTCGTACCTACTATGCAACGGTAATAAAACAAACGATTCACGCCCGTCCATTAGCCGAAATGGAGACACAAACGCATTGTAAATAAACATTGGCGTGAATTCAGCCTTGTTTGTTTGACGTAATTGATCAAAGTGGGTCACAAAAAACTTCTCTACAGCTGCATAACAACATAATATACCAATGCCAGCAGTTTAGGAAAATAATCTTACCTGTTTTAGTAATAGTTACCTCGGTAATTTTCTAAAAGCTTACGGATAGTTTGTAAATATGTAGTCGAGAAAAAAACGTGAAAAAATAAAAATGCACACTACAATTAAACATCAGTAGCCTTATTAATAAACGTGGTTCAAAGTTACGACGGGTGTAACTGTAACCATACAATTTTTGAGTTTAAACCTGGCGTAACATTAAACCTCGTTGATTATAGGCCATAGGTGTTGTGCTCAGGATCACTTTGAATCAGTTACATACACGACAACATAAGTACCTAATATAAATAGCAAATAGCAAGTCGTATCCATCCTTGTTGTAGTAAACTCGCCATTATAACTCAGCTCAGACTAAACTTGGCGGTAAGTGGAGCAGGGTTCATGTGCTAGTTACGACGCAACTTGAGCCTTGAATGGGTCCATTCAATACAGACACGAACCAAAGAGACGCTTTCTTAAGAAGTAACCGTCAGTAAAACAGAGCAAAAATATCAATTAAGAACCTAGTTCTTTATAGTATTAAGTCACGCGTGCTGTATAGTGTAGGTATGTGTCTAAGACACGAACAGTTTACGAACAGTTGACAGATCATAATGCTTTTAATTGTGACTCCACAATCTCATGGAGATTGCTTTGCGTTCGTTTTGAATTATTGATCATTATAATTAATTGGCAGCAACCAAAAACACTGCCAACATTCCAGGATTATTGAGTATGAACTCGATTTCACACTTCAGATATTCAGTGTTGAGCCCGAGAATTGAATATAATCTCTACGCGGCGTCGAACGGAACCTTTATATGGATAGACCCTATTGCAATTTGCAACGCATTTTTTATAACCCAACCTATGGTAAATCAAAACCCACCTACATGTTAAAAACCCACGTTAAAATGCTAATAGTTCTTTGTCAATTCATTAAATGCAATAAGTAGTAGATACAGTAGGTAGGTAATACATTCATACTAATATTATCTTGGACATAAATAAAATGCCGAGAATTCTAAATGATTGGCCGTTTCTGAACTGGTCGTGGTTATGACCGGATCAAAACGGTCAAGGCTAGTATAGCTAGACAGGTAGCTTTTAGATTGATACCTAACATACCAACTCATAGTAAACAATTCATGTTCTAAGATATGAATCTAAAAATGACATAAAACTAATCATTAGTGCCCGCCGGGTGTAACTTAGGAGTAACCATACAATTTTTGGCGTAACATTACACCACGTTTATTAATAAGGGCCTTAGAGAATCGATTGCCCAAGTTGAAGGAACACACAAATACATCGAGACAATACAATGCTATGCATAAAGACAATAGAGGGGCTGTGCTTTGATAAAGGAGGGACACACGGCAGTATTTTCATAGATCAAAACAAATATACCTACATATAGAATAGGTATCTTGGCTGTGATGGGGTACGCGATGAAATAATAACCGAGACCACTTGAAAATGACGCATGCGCAGAAGTTATTTATTTTGCAGACGCTTTCTGTTATAAGTAGTTACGCCTTGGAAATCTTATTAAGCTGCTCGGTAATTAGGATGTAATTAGATGTCTGGTTTCATGCCTACCTATCTACCGCACGTTACTATGTAGTCTAGGCTTTCTGTTTCCTTTTTATTTTCTCTTCTGGCATGCATTTTTAGATGTAAAATGTAGGTACCTACACAAAGCCCACGTTCCTCATATTAGGTAGGTACTTATTTATCTATTTTATTCGTATTCTTACCTATTTTATTCTTCAAGCATTTTAACGTAAAAACTAGAGCAAAACTATACCGTGTTCTAAAATAAACAAAGCGCACAAAAACAAAATGCTTACGCTTTCATTTTCTCACTATGAAAATTACACGCCGAGATGTTTCATTGTGGCCATTCTGCATTCAGCAACTGTTGTGGATGTGCACTCAACGTCTCTTTATTCGCACAAAAACCTTCAAAGTCTCACAAAAAAAAAACTTTAAAATTCCTTCGAAATTTGAATAAGTGAACAATAAACCTCACCCGCGAGAATTCGAAAATCGAATTATAGAAAAATCTACTTTGAAAATAGTCTAAAAACAAATGCGTTCGAATTTCAATTGCAAACGCGCGATCAAGTCTGTAGCTCGTTGCCAACTCGCGACGCCGACGCTCCGGCAAGCCATAGCTACAAACCACGGGGTCTATTGTACGCGCCTCCATAGCCAGCCAGACAGCGAACCCTCCCGTAAAAGCCAAATCCATAGATATATACACAGATACCTTTCCTCCACCCTCACATTGATCCTGTCAAACCTTGAACTAAGGATTCGTGTTTCTAACAACATTTTCATTTTGTAATAACGGAGAATGACGTGGGATGTATTATGTAGGCTGTATTACTTCTGCTGAGAAAGTGGTAGGTAGAGCGTAGGCGTTCCCGTTCATAAAGGAATTGGGTAACTTGAGCTCATAATAACAAACTATGATTGATTTGTGTGGGAAATGTAATGAACAAAATCACCAACCAATATTTAATTTACCAAGTTGAAATTATTTATTTTAAAAATAGCTGCAGATTCCGTTACAGAAGACAAAAGTCCCGTTAACAAACAAGTATTATCATACGAATGCAATAGTTCTACTTTCAATTTAATTTGACTAAAAATACGCTGTTACCTAATTAGCGAGCACGACCTAGAAACTCGAAAGTGCTAACGTCATCGACTTGTTATTATTAGTTAGTAATCCAATTGCCAGATTCTAATCACCGACATTGACAGACCTATTTACTGATCAATTTTTTACCAAGCTAAAGTTTAGTCATATTAATATAATGAGTCTTGTAAAGGTTTCCCAAAAATAAATTAAGTACCTATAAATATGTCAGAACTCTAAGCGATAATACCTACGTATAACGTGTAACGTTTTTCAAAGAAATTGGATGTGAGTCGGGGCTGTCTCGACATACCTCCATTACGTTGGAATTGTTTGTTTGCCTTACCGTGTATTGTTCCAGCTATCAGTCAAGATCACTATCTGCCAGTCATTGCTATCTAGAAAGTCACTGTCGGATAGTTGAGTGAAAGCTTTGGAACCAGAGTGGCGGTAAACACAGTCATTAGTTGCAACGCGTAGAGTTATGTGTGACTTGTGGGGTGTCTGATCCAAATAGGGTGGAGATTTGCCCGTTGCACTGCGAATGTGATACAGAATTATGGATGATACGCTATTTTTTTAATAAGACTCTGAAGTCATACATAAAAGTAATCATGTTCTCATCATTAAGAAATAATTGTCGGCACAATGAGACAAACAATTGCTGATAACAATAATAACACAATAGGCACGAAAAACAGTTATGACGTGATGTAAAATGTCAATTATACTACGCCCATTACAATTAAAATAATCGACATGCCCATTTTGAAGGATCAAACGATGTAATAATTAGACTGTTCTATGAAAAGTCTGAGATAAATGGTGGAAGACATTTTACCTTCTCCAATGATTACTTTCGTACATGCAAACTGCCTCCATTCCTCCATTGCATTTCCTCTGCACGGTGCGATCGATCGGCTAGGGTGTGGGATGTGGGGAACTGAATCGACTATCCTTATAGGGCCATTGATTTGCTCTTCACTTCTCACTTTCAACCATTAGTAGAGTAAGCCCGATACATTTTACTCCGATATCGGATCGGATAATTTGAAACCGCTCTAACTACATATTTCTTTGTTACGTTACGTTATTCAGCTTCTTATACTCGTAATATAGTTATCAGTAAAATCTGTGTATCTATGTAGATACCTTATACAATCGTGGTCGTGACTATTATTCGAGCTTACCAACATTATGTACTTACAGCTAGCGTCAATAACTGGTAACTCCCCTGCACAAGGCCCGTCGCCATCGTTCAAACTACCTATTAGGGGAGGCAACCAATTGGTGACGCTTCTTCTTCTTGTCGTGTCACTTCATTCAAACTCAGTGTGGTGAAAGAAGAAAAATTATAAGTCCGTCAAAGAGGCTCCTTTCGTACACTTAACAAATTTTCGCAGATTCTATGACTTATCTACAAGTTTCCTTACGATGTTTTCCTTCACTGTTCGAGAGGACCTACTGGTTGAGATATTCCCAACGACCCTACTAACCTCGCCACTAGTGGGGTAGTAATTTTTTCCGCAGAAAATTTGAGGATTTGAACCCACGACCTTAGAACCGGAAGGCGGAGCTGCTAACACCAGACCACCAGTGCTCCAAATAATCAAAATCATTATAAACCCATACAACTACCTCAGAAACTAAATCAATAAGTTGGGAGCCGACTTGTTTCTTATTTCGTATTTTTTTCGGTTTCCAATTTCAAACTTCTTAGGAAACTGTCTGTCTGTCTGTTGCACTGTTTAGGAAATCAAAGCTGAGTTTCACTATTGATAGGGAGAAAAAGTACTAAGTCTCAACAAAAACGAATACCATCTTATTTATGTTATCAGGTCTAGTGTTTCAGAATAGCGCAAAAACTTGGACATGTTAGTTCTACTTCAGCCGGCATTCATCAGATAACTACAAGTGGTGAGAGTTCTTCTTATAAGGAAAAGTGGCACTTGGTCGTATATGGGGAGTTGACAAATTATTCGCTCTCAAAAGGTTTTCACTTGAATGCAAGACGTGTGCCAATGGGGTACATGTTGGCGTTGAAACATTATACAACGCTCTATAGGCATTTAGGGCGAGCTTTCGAGTAGGTGCTCAGCAAAACACGCTGATTGTGCTCCTTACCTTACAGCTCGCCTCCTAACAGCTGTAATTTGCACTTAATATTCTAAACAGTATGTTGAGAGTAAGTTTTTTTTAAGTTTTATTATAATTTGACATAATCGATCTATCTTATCAAACCACATCAACCCACTGCTGAGTATAGTCCTCCTCATTATCATGTCACTTTTTCCGATCCTGCGCAAGTGAAACCCATACTATTAGGCTATAAGTAATATTAATAGGAGAGGCGGGCTGCTTTTTGACAACAAATTGATCTCAATTCGTAATATCAATAGAAAAAGATCGATCAATAATATTAATAGTCCGGTGCCCATACAAACTCAAGGTTCGTGGTTCCTTCACAGCTGACAAATAGAAAAGCATTAGTATCCATTCATCCTCTCACGCACGCCTTTGAACCCTGAATAATGTCTGCGGTATGGAAGTTTTATCGTATGTAAATTATGCTGAATAATTCATTTGCAACCTTCCATTATATCAATGGAAGCGCGGCATCGGTGTAAGTTGTCAAAGTCTAAACGACTTGAATAAATTTTAAATAAAAAAAAAAATTAAACAAGTTCCTACCTAACCTAAGTTTAGAGTTTCTATTTTATTTATAACTAGCTACTGCGCGCGGCTTCACCCGCGTGGTACCAACATTTTCAATGGCCTATATGCTATTCCAGGTTACTATCTACGCTTATTCCTAGTTTCATCCAAATCGGTTTACTGGTTTAGGCGTGATTGAAACACAAACAAACAAACATCCAAATATCCAAACATCTAAAAAAACTCACAAACATTCAGCTTTATTATATTAGTGGGATAACTTTTCAATTCGCCTACTTAAAAGTTCCTGATTGTTCAAGAAACAAAAAAAATCTTTGAAGATTTTTTTAATATTTGCGATTTTCAAACTTACTTTTAAAGGAAAATGAAAACACCATTTTGTACGATTCCAAGAAAAGTTTATTTTGTATATTAACATTAAACATCGAGGAGACAATCTTACTTCTAAAAATCTATACAAAGTCTCTCCTAAACAAATAAATAGTCACAATAATATAAATAAAAACTTTATTCTAGTATCACTATCAATTTACAAATGCACATACAACAAGGAAATGCCCTGAGCTATGACTAAATAAGATACAACAGAATTTATAGGGTTTATAAATTTAAAGGGATATGATACACTACATAATTTGTAACTCTGATAAAAAATTGCGATGCATATTGCAAGACGTTAACCTTACTTGTAATGATATTCTAATTATCAATTGTTTGTAATCAGTAATTATAATAAAAAAGACTCTAAAACTTTACAGTTTCTTAATTTACTGCCAATCTCTGCTAACTGTTGAGTTACCTTACTTCCAAAACTCAACATCAACCTACACCAGACACACTGTTACAAATTTATGATTGTAAATTAAAAAAAAAATATTATATTTCTAATATAAGTAATACATTTTACAGCTATGTACATAATATTGTAGAATTTTTAAAATATTATGTAGCTGGAGTACCTACAAGCCCGTAAAATGTGTTACGAGGAGAGATTTGTTTATAATTTACCCCTGTTTTTGTAACAAATCGTGTTAAAAATAATGTTTAAAATGTGAGTAGACTTGATTTCACACAACGCCATCTAGCGCCAAACTAAGCAGAGCTTTAGAGTCCTTTTAATTCATCTGTTATGAGTGAAATATTAACGATTTATGTACCTACTTACAGTTGTTTTATTCATATTTACAACTTATCACACAAAATAGTGCTTTAGGACACATCCGCCAGATTCCACATTATTATCATTATCATTATCATTTATTTATTCCACATTCGTCAGATTTTTTTTACCTCTGACGAAACGATGATTCCTCGTTCGTCAGATTCCATTATTCTACATTTCTGGCTAACCTAACCAAATGGGTCGTTGGTTAGGTTATGTTAGGATAGTGAAAAAACGAAGAAATAAATACATCTGACGAAAGGGTCATTAGAAGTTATCCACATCCGTCATTCATGACGAAACTGAACTGAAATTATACAAAAAACTACTTCTGACGAAAGTGGAATCTGACGGATGTGTTCTAAATCAAAATAGTAGCGTGTAAAATTACTACTCCTGATTCATTACACATCTTCGAATACATATTTAGTTGTAATTGTTAATTAAATTAATAAATAAAGTAAGTTCCTAGCGGTACCGAGGTACTTACTTACTTAATTCATTTTTTTATTGTTGATTTGTATCATGTAAGTAGATACTTACAAGCTTTTTCTTTTTTATGTAGGTATTTTTAGGAGCAGTATTTTACATTCATTAGATACGATAATTTATTAAAGCTATACATTTAAGTAATCATAATAATAATGTCATTTTTGAGTATTTCAATGTACCTCTTATAAGGTCAATTTCGATGACTACTTAAAATTATAATCATAAGAACTTACTTAAAATCTGGATAGTTTAAATTCCATTGTATACCTATGATTATCCGATAAGTATAATTTTCAAAACCCGAATATAGAGCAAAGTAACATAATATAGCTATATTTACTAATGTATACAAAGTAGATAAAAGCTATGTACAAAAAAATTTAATAAATATGTTATTTTTAAAAACAATTATAATTTTTGGTAAGTGGAATACCTATAACATCAAAAATTACTTGACCATATTTAAAAAGAGTTAATTGATTAGGTAAGTAAGTATACAAAAAAATCATCTTGCCATGAATGCAGGAGCTACCTGCACTGAAAAAATATATATTAAAATGTATACCTACTTAATATATTATTTAATAAATTATAAGTATATACTCGTATATTTAAACTGTGACAAGCAATTGAGCAAGTTTGCTCCTCTTTAAATCACAGAAAAATACATTAAGAACTATCAGAGTATAAAGTAAGACATAGTGGTAGGTTTACCATAAACGCATTTGAAATAATAAATATTGCTGGATTTTAATAAAAAAAATATGTACTTTCTATAGAAAAGCTTGTTATTAATATGAGGTCCATTTTTTGCTTACAATATTATTTTGCAAAAGGCAATCAGCGTTAAATACAGTGTTCTCAAAAAATATTACAACTACAAAAATCAATAAAATGATCAATCTTTAAAACCGTGATTTCAAATAACCAACATTTCACGAACAACTCAACTGAAATAATGAGAGAAAAAAACAAGTCGGTCTAATTTAAAATATCTTCATTTAAATAATATAAGTATATTCTGTAAACTATTTTTTATCGTAGATTTATATTATCCGTCGCTCAGCCATAATTATACTTTTTTGTTTCTTGTTATAATTTGCAATTCAAATATTTGCATTAGTACTACTTGGACGAAATAGCTAAGTCTATCGACAATCATAAGGTTTTGGTGTTTCTATTTCAAAACTATCTTCACGCGTATTCACTATTTATCATGTAATAAGCTCCAAATGTTCTAATTCTTTCCTACTCCATTATATAAAACTTTGGTGTTACGATTACCTACCTACTGGGTCCTCGGTACTATTTTCTACAGTTATAAATTTATCCAAAATACTGACGCTACATTTTTATCCCAAAAATACTGCTACGAAGTCTAATTTATTGTTCATAATATTTAACGCTTCTACAATTTGAAAAAAATGTAATATCATCCAATATCAAAGAAATTTTATAGTTCACGATCAAAATTCTTCAAAAAAATACAATTAGGTCGTTAAATTGATTGTTCCCGCTGTCTGTAGAGTTATTACAAATTATTGTAAAGATATAGAAAAAAACTGTAAAATAATTGTATAACATAACCTAATGGAAGACATTTGAAGAGTGCGATATTATTCAACAGCTTTTGAGTGAACTTATGAAATTGAGATAAGAATTTGATGAGCTTAATATTTAGGGCATGTAGTGGGTACTACTCTCTCTATAACTAAATGGAAAATTCAAATAGCACAATATAGTAATAGAAAACAAAATTACTTAAAACTTAAATACGCATAATAAATTATCTTACCCGTTAGAGCAATACTGTATTTCAATATAATCAACGTATCATTGTCTTCGATCTCTACTTAAAGCGTCCAATAAAGCTACAAATAAATAACACATTAAAATATTTAATTACAATAACTTAACATAGCAGTCAACTTCCAAACAAAGAGCACACCAGAGCAAGAAATAATATCACGTGTGAATGATGGAAATACTTAGATACATCTATCTACATAACACTATGTAATCAATCCGGTACGTTTTCATAATCGGAATATATGGCACAACACCCATCTACATCACAATCTACAAAGAGTACCACAGTTATTTTCACCTTCTAATATCTTTGGGCCCGCCGCTACATATAGGCTGGCTTCATTTTATATGCCCGTTTCCAAATTTCACACAAGCATACGGTCGAATGGAACCTGTAGAAAATTGCCAAGGGCATGGAGACGTGTGTGATTATAGTCCAAGCCCACAGTCCGTAGAAATGCAGCTGAACCGGGTGAGACTCGGCTCGTGATTTTTCCAAAGTGTTGATAGCCCACATTGCCAGATTTGTCACCAGAAGGAACGTCACTATCTCTCTACCTGGCTTCTTGCGTAACTGCTCAGGAGTCTTAGCTGATCTACGGCTCGCATCCAAAATGAACATTGTCTGGCATGTTGTTTGTATCAAAGAGGACAGTGCTGTGACCAATATCAGTATGGTGTTTCTCTCTATCGTGAAGTGGCCACCGATGATCGTAAAAGTTCCGTAAATGAACATTCCAGTCTGCGCGCCGATTAAAAGGATGTTATCCAGTTCGAGATTCCTGTTGCCGTCATATTTCAGATTTCTAACGCAAAACATTCCAGCCAAACTAGCGAATGTTGTCATAGCGTAAAGTCCCAATTCGCATAAGTTCACCTCAACGACGGCTAAGGTTGCGTAATCTCTCTTTGACACAAGGACGAAAAAGAGTATCAAAGATATTATCGTGAGTACTAATACAAGTATGCCAAAGAATAGACCTTTGTGTGCTCTTGCGCAGTCAACGCTGTATAAATGAGGAGATTTCTTGTATGCCAAGCCTTCTAAAAGTCGTGCCTTCGCTATTGCTGCAGCAACATCTTTGGAAGGGTATTTGGAGATATTCTTCCACATAACGTAAAGTATAGCTGCGCAAATGAGCGAGTATTCAATGGTGCAAGGAAACAAGAATGGCGATGCATCTTGCACCAAAGAGCCCATGATATTAGTTCTTCGGCATTCGAAGATATGATGAGGTCCTTTGAGCCCTCTTGGTACTCTGAGATGAGCCGCAGAAGGATGTGATGGAGGCACCTCGGTGGAGAGCGAAGCGAAGGATTTTTGAAAAGCTGAAAAGGAAAGAAATTAATTAATTTTCCATAAAATAGGTCTTGAGCTGAGTAATTGAATGTCGTTTAGTCTTCGATCGTTGGCGGCATGATAAACGGAATGTAGGTCAAAATGCCTTCCGGGGTCGATCGCTAGATTGGAACGCAATCGACATAACTTAGTATCGTCGGCCAACAGGCATATTGAGAGCTTTACGCGTTTAGCGAAAGTTCCATTTACAAAAATTTATCGGCTTTGTAATTTAATACGTAGTATTTTTAATAAGGCTCATATTATATTTGACTTTATCTTCCGTTTATAGCCAGTAAATATTAGCAGGATTATCATAAAATTTGTGTTGAAACAACTAATAGGGGTTAAACAAGGATAAATTTGTGGCCTGGGGCATTTCGCTAGGAAGCAAATTATGCGGGCTAGGGGCTACGAGGGTATGAAAAATGATCACGAAGACCCTTAGAGGGTAATATAAAATGAAATTAACGCAAGACCCCACCTTCTAAAAGTCAGTATGTATCCAAAACCATAAAACTGTTGAATTATGCAAATAAGTAAACTATGTAAACAGTCAGGCATTAAATTGGTGTAAATTCTCTTACATGGCGTTCATGTAAAGTGATACATTCAAAGTCCTTGAATGTCCTTTCAATAATGTGCTTAGAAAACGTTGAACATAACAAACTACTTGACAATAGTTTATCGCTTTTTGAAGTTGATTTTGTAAAGTACGTGAGTATGCTTCTTTTTCTGAACAAGATTCAATGCTGATTAACCCTGCAATCATTCTAAACCCAACAATGCCCAGTCATTCAGTTTAATCCAATTAGTCGAGCACAAAGGCATTGTCGGGAAACTGCAACGAGAACAATGCTTTACTCCGACTTCATAACTATCCAACTTTCATGAACTCAGTTAATGTTTTACTAAATTCTTGAAAGTATTGGTAAATGGTCTATAAAATTTATGAAGAACACTTTGTGCTTTTAAATTGAAGGTTAATCTTTAGAGTAAGTAGTCGTGAATTGAGGATTAAAAAGGCTTAAATCGGTAGGGGTTTGCTTCCTGATTATTTATCTACCACTTTTATTACCCGGAACAGCCTAGTTTTCGAAAAATTAATAAAAATATTTTAGTAATTTCAAGCGAAACGTGACGTTTAAATGGACAATTTGACAATTGAATCTGTGTTTATTGTCTGTGGTAATCAATTTTGGCGCAGGCTGACAGAACTATAGCATAGGTTGCTAGGAGCGAAGCGACGAGTGGTTAGGTGTATAGTGAACACGACCTAGCATGGATAATGATTAATGGTAAGAAAGGCTAGCAATGGCTAGCCTTTCTTACCCGTAGTTTTCTTCAATAATATTATACGAACGATTATGTTTTTAAAACGTAAAACGTAAACTAAAAAAGCCGTGTTGGCCGAATGGGGTTGTACCCCGACTTTCAATCCGAAGGTTGTGGGTTCGAATCCCGGCCGTGCATCAATGGATTTTGCGTTACGTAAAATTTATATGCGCTTTAACACTTGCTCTAAACGGTGAAGGAAAACATCGTGAGGAAACCAGTTAGTGTTCTTTTAGGCGGCGATGGGCTTGCAACCTGTCACGTATGGAATACTAACTTCTGCAAGATGTGGGCATGTATCAAATATGTGTTTGGACATCTTCAATGGATCTGGAATAAGTTATATAAAAAGATCTGAGAGAATGTCTACCACACCTTGGGGATACAGTTGTGAACCTGTTTACGAACGATTATGTTTTTTCGATGCTATTTATTCATTACCTAGTCTATGCGAGAGTCCAATAGTCTTGTTCTCGGGATCGTAGAATGTAAGGATTTCGTGTTTCGTCTCCTGCACCAGCACGTTCAGCCACACACTCAGATTGGTGCCCACCATGTGCATCAGCCCAAACCTGGCTACTATCTTATGCTTGTATACTTTCATCTGGAATCGTAGAAAAACCTTTTTATAAAGTTAAACATATTTAGATGTAAGACAGTTTACGATTTGTAAATGCTTACGAAGAAACTAAAATATTTTTCAAAAAGTTCTTCATCTTATCTGGGTAGTATTATACAGGTTATAGCTGATGCTCTTCCAAAGATATATTTAGTTTGTTATACTAATTAGTTAGATGGTCGTACCCTGAATGTTGTCTTTTTGGCCTAGGTATACATTGCAAAATATTATTTACTTACTTAAAAGATTTAATCGGAATATGTAGATATTTAACGGTTCTTCAATGACCCCGAATTCTTAAAAAAGACATGAAATCTATTTATTTAACAAACAGATTTTTTCAAAATCTTCATTACCTCGTTGTTCAGAAAGATGAAGTACATCTGGATAAAGATGAATGCCATTCTAGTAGCGGGAGTGAGAGCCAGCAGTACGTTGTGGCAGTTCGTATTCCGCTCCAGCTCCCAGTACTGCCCAAACTCCAAGCCTGAGTAGATCATAGAACCGATCCCAAATGCTGGAATAACATGATGATGAAATTAAATATGGTCATAGAAGGTACATTTGAAGCTCTTTAAAATCGCAAATTTTCTTTTATGACCGCAAAACCATATTTTTTAAGTGACACCAATAAGATTTTCTCCAACACATCAATTCCATGTTTACTACCTGAATCTTCACTTTGAAACTTCATATCAACATCAGTAGATTTCAAAGAGGATCAAACTGGGTGTAAACTGTATTACACATACAAATACACCCCAAATCAAGGTCACTATCTGTCATTATTATACTGGGATTATCTGTGGCACAAAGTTTTAACGTTTAAAGTTTTTTAGTTATTTTAACTTACCAACTGCGCCCATTCTCAGATAAAAACTGCCGTAGTGATGCGTCCTGCTTGCAAGTGCGAAGCCTAAAGACAATCGCTTAGCCGCCAATTGCGCAGGCAGATGTGAAGTGGTTGTACTCCGTTCCATGTGGGACGAACAAGAGTCTGATTCTGAAGGGGATGAGCTTGAGTCTGATTCTAGAATAAAACAAATACAGTTATCATGGTCTGTTATCAGAATGAATCTGAACTGCATCTGTAAAAGAGCTGTTTAGATTCATTGTGCAAAGTTAACATGTTCAAGACTGTAAACACAGACATAACATTCACTCAGAAAGTAAGAACTTAGCTTTTAGCGATACTGTTACTTTGGGGTATGGTATAGAATGCACGGTGTTCAAAAATATGACACAACACTTTGGGCACACGTATACTATACATCGCGGAAAACCATTTGGGTATTTTGTTTTGGCTAGTTAGGTATATCATGTAACAACTATAAACCTTCTTTTAGATTTTTATTCCTTTGCTACATTTTTAACATCTGTTAGTAAGTCTAACAAAGGTACTAAGTTTACTAAATTAATCATGTATTATGCATACTGGAAACCAAACAACACATTTTCCAAATCAATGGCACGACAAAATCAAACCACAAGCCAATAAATTGCCGACGTTTAAATAACCACCTACGCTGAGCTCAAAGGATCAAACGATCAATTTACACATTTATTGAGCGTCTGCAAGAGTGAAAACACCCCTTGAGTACCTACTAGCCACCTTGTTTGCCCGCCGGGCTTTCCGCTCTATTTAAATAACAAATGCAGATTTGCGAGTGAAAAGAAAAATCCGGGGTACTATTTCCACATTGCATTCTAGTCTTTACCGTGGGGGATAAAAAATGCGATAAAAACAAGAGAAAATGCGTGTTACGTCACGTGTCAAACCTTCACTTTGAGGATAAGCCTCTGCTGAAATCTGCTCCTTATTCCGCTTGGTTGTTCCCCTCAGAATCCAGGAAAATGTTTTTGCGTTTAGAGAAAAAATATCTATCAACGAAGCTTTTGAGACTAAAGAATTCAATTTAAACTTTTATGCTTATGAAATTGCAGTGAAATAAAGATGTAAGTAGGTAATTATAGCAAATTTACAAATAAGGGGGCGTCCGTAAATTCCCCCTTGGTGAGATTTTGCTCGACCCCCTCTCTGCCCCTCTAATCTCACGTGAGATTTCAAATTGCATATTTATTTCGAGATTGGCCAAAAATGTTTTTGTCCGTCAGTCAGTTTGACTATTCTCGCCTACCTACAGGCCGCATTTTTTTATGTTCGATATTAGTAGTTAGTGGAGATTGTTCCCCCCCCCCCCAAAAGCCTCACGTAATTTATGGACGCCCCCTAGTTTAAAGCACATAATTGCATTCTTTTTGCAAGAAAAATGAAAAAGGACCTTAAAACTGTCGGCGAACTGCCAACTCAGTTTCTCGTTTCACCCTCGTGCGATCTTTGAGAGCTTCAAGGACACGTAGTGAAAATAAAACGACAATTTTTAAGAGCATTTTCTCTTACATATTTGAATATAAAAACACGGCTAACTTAACTTTGTTAAAACGTTGCGACAAAAATAAATTACCGACTTGTCTTATGAAAAAGTAATCTTGAAGGTATCTACAACACTCATTTTCCTTCCTTATATTATGTTTATGAGGGTCCGAGTTTTATAAATTTCTGTGCTATTATATTCATACGGATGTTTCGTTTCATTATTAGCTTCCAAAAGGTACCTATATATGCCCATATTTTCATAAGCATTATTAATTGTAAGTATGTAGGTACGCTCAGAATTATCAATACTTATCTCACATATCTTACAAAAAATAAATACTTACGTAATTCAATATTGGAAGACATTGAACTGAGATCCGAAATTAGAATATAATAACTTAGTGAAAAAAGTAATACAGGTCATTTGATTTGAATACTTACTAGGCACAACTGTCGCGTCGGCTGAATTGGTCTTCGATCTTTCTCTCACTAGTGCTGCATACATGTACAGCAGAAACACCATACTCCCGATATAGAGGTAGAGATAGAATCCCTGGGGGATAAGAAAACACATTAAGCTTTGTATAACACTAGTTGGTATAGGTTTACCTACCTCGTCCCTAGTACGAGTCAGAGTTACCCTTTAATAATGTTAATAATGTTTCCACGAGTAAAGTGTTTTTCGTTTAATGTTTTGGCGATAATAATCATCATCATCATCAGCCTTTCTCATCCCACTCTTCGCTTTTGCCATTCGCCTGTATCCTGAGCCAGGCTTACCCATGTACGACCTGCGGATTTCGCGATGTCTTCGACCCATCTTGTAGGCGGACGTCACTCATGAATAATAATAATCATAAATATTACTAGTTAAATAATCATAAAACTTGATTGTGTAATATAATTTCAGCAGCCTAGGTTATTTAATAATTAGCTATTCTTCAATTTAGATTTAAAGATAAGTATAAAAAAGCTACCAGCTACTCTATGCTCTATCTAACTGCAATAAAGCACTTTTTATCTAGATACGGAACAGTATATCACTTTAATGTGGTGCTTACCTAGAAAGGGTGGAATGCACGTGCGAAGATGACCTCCGTGGGGTGAAAAAGGGAAATGCGACATTGCGGTCTGCTATTTTAAAATGTTTAAGACTTTACTTCGTTTGGAAAGTCTAGCGAGAGTCACAGGAGTTGAATCTGATAAGTAGGTTGATATAAATTATATTTGCTAAGCTAACGTACTATTTACCCGATTTAAACTAGTATTTAAATATCTCCAAACATTTTCACACAAGAGGCTAAACATTTATCATTTATTAAATCCTACGACTACTTACAATATTCAAAGTTATTTAAACTTAATACTCCAATGTGATCTCAAGAGTTCAAATATGCAGAACCAAGCATATTTTTTCTATACACGAGTCACGCTATGCCGTTTCCACTTTTTATCTGGCCTGTGGAATGGCAAATTCGTGTGGAAACTTACCTCGTAGTAAGAGGGTGGAATGTAGGTAGAGATGACCTCAGCCATTGGGAAAGCGATGCCCATCACAACCAGCAGCTTCCCGTAGAGGGCTGATAGAGTCGTAGCCAATGCGTCACTCCTGTTGACAATACTTTAATTGAGATATTGAAGGTATTAAGTATGTGTAGGGCAGTGGGGTAGAGAAAACCTAAGCGAACAAACTAAAATCAAATTGGTGGCATTTAGCATGAAGAGTGAATGAGGTGAAAAAGGTTTTGAGTAGGTATCTGCGCTCTGTCAACGTCTAAGGGAATGATGCTTCATTTTATAAAAAATCGCTGCTAAAGTAATTTCGAATGACTTATTGCCGGGTACCATATTTTCCGAAAAGTACAATATAGGGGTCTTCAAATCAAGAGTTCCTTCTAGGAAAGCATGCTCCATCTTAGACCTCACTACTGCTTAACATCAGGCAGAGGGAGGTCAAATGCTGACCTAATTAATAAAAAAAAAAAAAAAAAAAAGAATCACGTAGTTAGGTATAGTTGCGATATTGCTTTGTTTTATTTACTTAATAACTTTTGCTATTAACAGCACTAGTACTATAATTTAATAATAAATATCCTAGGATCAGCAAACTAGTATTGCAAATCGAATCCTGCTCAATTTATTCTGTAGGACAATACCTTCCGAGACAGTTTCCCATTTGTTTTACGAGCGGCCATCGTTCTGCGGGTGGCTTCAGGGGTAAATATACTACTTGGAGTTTGAATAAGGAAACAAAAGTGCAATCTCAGGAGCCAGGTCCCAGGTTTAAAAATCATAGGGAAAAGTTATGAATTATAAAAGAAAGAAAGAAAAAACATTGATTTGGAAACACACACTAGATATAAGAACGAAGAAAAGACTAAACAAAAGTGGTCGCAAAAGGTAGGTAAGTAGGTACCTAGACCTACATACAAGAAATAAAGATCAAACACAGTCAACTACTTATCACTACACAGTATACACACATACCAACCTATAATTAATAAAAAAATATGATTGATCTAAGGTAAAGATCTTGACAAAACTTGGAGCCACATTTATTTATTTTTTGTTCCACACGCTAAGTATACGAATTTAATTAAACCTAACCTAGTACAACATAAAATCATAATTATATTTTTACGAAATATTAGCTTAGTCAGTAAACAACCGAGTTGCCACGTATTTCCTGTACGTCTATATCCTAAATCCGACCCAGTACAAGTCCCATTGGGAATACTAGAACGGCAGAATTTACTCAGGGCAGGTAGACTAGTTTCGGTAGAGACAAATATATTGCTACAATACCTCTAATTTACTGGATTGCAATGTGTTTCAAGCTTTCTGTTTTACTTTGTAGCAAAACAAACCCGGAGAGCTTAAGACTAGCTTCTATATTTGATTATGGTCAACTGTCCCGGCCAAATGTGTTTGTGTAATATAGATTATTAATATTACTTATTCCGATCAAAGCTCGAATTCAGCTTAATTTCTCCTGACATCGTAAACATGTTAGGTATTAGTCATATTTCACCAAATTAACATCATTATATTAGTATCATTTAAATCGCATACGAATCCGATGCGTAGTTTCAAAGGCTTTGTTTTATACTATGTTGATAATGTTGATATTTTAAGGGCTTTCGTTTTTAAAAAGTTTCAATCAAGATCGTTGCAAGTAGTTTGTAGTCCTTGCATACCCTTACGGGAAAGAGATGTGATTTTATGTATGTATGAGCCTATTGAGAAGAAAATAGTAGTAAAAGAGAATCTGAGTGAAAACGCTGAGTCCCAGGTCTATTAAGTTTAGTGGAGCGACATAAATATGGATGACGGGAAGCCGGGCCAGGTGACGGTGTCACTAGGATCTCGTTAATCCCAGAGGACTGCTAGGGTTATCACTGAATACGTAATCAACACTTCACTCTCCGCGCTTCAGGCTTTCAGATTTTATCAGTGTCAACTGAGTGGCTGCGACTACTTGAATATCTTTATGAGTTCACACACTTGGTATTAAGATTTTTGTGTACAAAGTTTTCATAGATTTTCGTTCACTTAAAATCAGTAGGTATTTCCCGCTCGAGAGATTAGAAGAAATAATTTCACATTGAGCTATTCGATGAGTTTTAGTTTATTTAAGTGTTGCTAAAATTATTTCAGTGCATTTATTAAATTCAACTTTATGTTCTACTGAAAAAATACCTAAGCCTAGCAACCCTATTGTGTAGCCATAGACAATCCTACACTGTTGTGAGGCGTCCTTTATTACAATCACTCGGCGTCATTTGTTTTTATTACCTCGCCCCAAATAAACTAAACTTTGAATTTAGATAAAACACTTCCAAGGATTAGAACCACAAATTATATTGCTTTGAACAATTTCATCTATGAAATATAAATATACAATATACTATCCTATACGCTTTATCACAACATCAATGTATTGAATCGAAAAATCTGGTTTACGCAAATCATTAGCACAATAATACATCTAATTAATCTATTTAAGAACTTCTAGTGGTGGCTTCTAGTTCTGGCAACAATGAGATGCAAACTGCTTCGTAATAAACTTTATACCTACAGAAGGAAAAATTTGTTTCGATATTTTCTTACTCCGAGGCGGCCTAAAAACTTCGTCACCAGAGTTTGCCACTAACAAGCTTACTTTTTGGAATATGTCCGTGTAAACTTACCTAACGAATAAGTACTTAGGTAATTTTTTTTTGTGCATTTTAAAACAAAGGACGTGAAGTACCTACATCCCAGCTAGCCAGCAACAAGGCATTAAAGCCAGCAAGGCAAAAATGTGTCGAATTGATGTGTCGAATATAAATTAATATGGACACGAGGTATTCCTACGTAGCGTAATGCGATTTAAAATTCAGCCTTCATTTCCAGAGCGGTAATATTTCTCACTTAGCTACGGAAATGTTTCGTATCATTTTGTACGTAATTAAAATAAATTCGTATGCCTTTCATGGCAAGGCTTAAATTTTTCATAGCACTTTAATTTTGTTTATGGTCCTTCGCTTCGTGGGTATTATAATAGAAGCAATGTTGATATTATTACAAGAGAAGGTATGCAGGTACCTGAAGTAGGTTTAGGAGTTTACGTATACCATATTACTTATCACAAACACAATACTCAGAAAATTACCTTCTAATAATAATTACTTACTTTTAATATTGCTTCTTTTTGATGCATAGAGACCATTTCAAATAGCTAGGTATTTATAAACTTTTATTTCATTTTCTATAAATAGTATTTGCTCCCCCTTTAAGAGCACTTCATTAAGTAAACACTTCAAGCCCGATTTGACTCAAAACAAAGTCCTAAATCAAATAACCGACAAACAATTAAATAGGATCTAAATTCTGTTGACTTTGAGTTTTGTTGAGTTAGACTATCTTTGTCCCTTTATGTGATCCATAGTGGGTATTTAAAAGAGTAGGTGCCTACCTATTAATTTATTTTATCAGTAAAAACTAAAAATAAACTTACATATACGCACAACCAATCTTTAGCTATCTGAAGTAGCTATGCAGAATCCATTTTTTATGACACCTAAAAGACGAAGACAGCGTTGTATAGCTGCCTCGCTCACTCGCTTAGTTTGTTGCATCGTGCTATCTCGCCTATTGGCTCAAACCTGCGCAAACCTTCAGTGCACCTAACTTCAGACAGACAAAGATCGGTTGTGCGTACTGTAAGTAGATATTTGTAACAATTCATTCGAAATATGAACAAGAACCAATTGAACTAAGTACCAGTCAAACATGATGTTTTTTTTAAACTTGTGAGTATCACAACATCATAAGCATAACATACCTTCATATTTTTAAAAGTTATTCATTTCCAGACACGTATCGTAATGTCAAAGCAAGTACCTATAGTATGAACATAAATTACGCCGAAGTTCCAGAGAGCTTCACATCGTCCTCAGCAATACTTGGCCAAGTATCTTAGACCTGTACCTCGGCTCTCCACCTAAAGAATTCCTCAACTTTCTTGGACTAAGATATGTCATTGTTAACTGGTTTTGTTAGGGCGAGGGTCCCCTCTCGAGCACGCACGGTTGCCATGGCAACGGCGTGTTATTGGCCCCCGACTGAGATACGGTACAAACTGCGGACATCACGATATTCTTAAATCTGAGGCTGACCTTATGAATACAAACATACCGGACTTTGAATCTAACATTCGGGAACTGAGTGAGATGCATTTCCTTATGTCGCAATAAATAAAGATTTGCATAAAAAATCTCACTTACATAGACCTTTTAATTGATATTTTAAACCAGGATAATTTGGTATTCAATTTATAATAACAGTAACCAATAAGGAATTCATTATATGAGGTTAAATATCAGTGCCTGTAAGTCTTAGCTAACTGTAGAGCGACTTAGGTTAGAAGACAAAGGGATGAGCTCATTGTTCTGTGAATAGGAATTGCAGAATCTTGTGGAGTTGCGGAGCTTGACATAGGGGTGAGAGGGCTGTGTCTACATATAGATATAGATAAGTTCAATGATTATGGGTTTTATGTAAGTAGGTAAAAGAAATATCTTAATCTAGCAACTGTCTTACACCATTTCATAATAGGTACTCGAACTATAATACAAATCGTTAACGATATTTTAAAAGACCTACACGGAAAGTTCGCTCAACGGATCTAGGCATTCGTAAAGTTAGCCGTTTGTCTACACAGAACACAATTTTGTATGAAAAAGCGTTCACTGCGCAGACAAACGGCTAACTTCACGAATGCCTAGATCCGTTGGGCGAACTGTAATTCTCAAGACCTTATTTCTAGGCACAGTCTCAGCTAATAGCGTACCGAGGTAACGTTACCCAGATTTTGGCATAGATAAGTATGTCTTTTTATTAGCTTTACCTACAGTTTACAACCTTAGATCAAGCTCATTTAAAATTTCTGATCAATCTCTTTACGATGTTTTCCTGAGTTTGAGGGTAGTCCATTTTATTGAGTTATACATTTTACACAACAATTTATTTTTGCCGAAATGCAAACAAGAGTTGAAAGTGCATCCTCCTACTCCTACTACTCCTAAGCCAAAACGGGGTTCATGTTTGTTTTGTGTAGAATCTGACTAGAAGACTGCAACGGGTTTACTAGATGACTATGGCTTCCTGATTTTACTCTACCCTTTTGTAGCTCCTAATTCCTTAGCTTTGTGGTGAGTTCATTGTTTGCGAGTCGCGTTCAATGTTCCTTTGTTCATCGTGTAGCCTCAGAATTGCAAATAGGACAGCAATTATGTATGTACTTGGCTTATTTTACTGGTATCGTTTGTAAATGCCTTAAATATCAAACATTCGCATTTTTATTAAAAGTTCTTTGCTTTTTAAGTGTTATTTCTATGAATAGAAAAGTCAAGAAGATCTTGATTTTAATTTGATTTCATTTATAGAGTGTACCAATGCTTTCTTGCAAGCCCAGGTAAATACAACGATAGAGGCGCTAGCTGTTGAACATTACGCGCCGCCTGTTAATTTCCTTGTGTTGCCAACAAAATGTAGCCTCTTATGGCTTACATACTTTATAATACAAAGATTTGTTAATAAGTTTATAGCAAAGTCCGTAAAACTCTATCGAAAGTTGGCACTTCATACTAAAAAATGCTCTACTAGGTAACATTAAGATGAAGGCCGCAACTCGGAATTTTTAATATGTATTATTTTAAGGTACTTATTAAAAATACTTTGTTTTGTTCAGGTAAAACCAGCTAAATACAGACATCAACTTCAGATTTCAGAGTTGCAGTTGGTAAGTTCTGGCCAAAAATAATTGTAGCTGGCAACACGTTCTCTAACCACGGTTGCTACACTTTGTCATCTCTTAGAGCTTTTCATTAGAGTGCATATTCACTAGGGAAAATACAATTTCCCTTGCGAATGAGAAACCAGGCTAGAGGTGGGATTAGCTACGCTTTACGGAATATGAAATTATAATTTAGTTCTTGCACCTTTGCTGTAAAAAGCTTTTGTATTTAATTTTACGAAAGTTGAATTCTTTACCAGTACATATCAGTAAATTACACATGGCATTCAATAATTTTTCTGAACGTCTGTATAAAATTTCTGAAATTATTTTACAATATCAGGCGAACCCAATTCCGTAGTAGGTATCAAGCAGATATAAATATCGGAACCGTCCTTACATCATAATCAGCAAACATAAAATTATATGTATCCTTTCAATGTTCTGTCGTAAAATATCCTCACATCCCTACTCATCTTCAATGAAATAAAAACATCATAAAACACAATGTCCATCCTAAAATTTCCATAAACGCTGTCAATTCCATTACTCAACGGACACACAACATACTTTTTATAGATAGGGGAGAGAGTTCTAAGTTTTTTGCTCGCGGGTATAATTTATTGCACTCAGACTCCATTTTTCACAGTGGCAATTTCACTATCCAGTGATTGGCTCAGGGACATTTTTTACATTCTACTTTTCAGTGAGCATTTGGTTCGTATGTGAGGATCCATGGGGGAAACAATTCTCGGCAAATAATAGGAGACATGATAGGCCGGCCCCATCCATTACTTATCTGTAGATAGGTATTTTTATTAACTAATTTATCAGCCGAAGATTGATGACTTTGAAAATAGGGATACTCGATACGTACTTAGTTGAAATCTTAGAAGATTATTGAGGCCTAGGTCTCTGTAGATGTAAGGAGAATTAGAGATGAAGATTATCCATACATTTACAGGCTAAAAATATGTAATTAGTTTTGCTATATATTCAATCAAGTTAAATTGTCTAATAATAAAAATGCCGCATACATATTCCTAAGATTGCAGTCTATCTTGAGAACATAAAAGTTCAAATTCACAACACTTTCTAAGCAAAGACGTCTCTGTCAAAAATATTATTCACCAGCATAAAGTTTTACGGGAAGCAACCAAACATTCCGAGAGGAAAGCGCAAATGTACGAAGTATTTCCGCATGGAATAAGCTCAATATTCAGTCACATAATATTTGACTTCCCGTCGGTGTGCATAAACCATACGTTTTACACACTGTTTCGACAAAAAATTCAGAAAATATTCCGTAGATTTCAGCGTTGTTTTCCTTGTTGCTCTCTCTCTCTCTCTTTATTCATGAAGATGCAATCGCGGCTGCTCTTCGAAGGATTTATGTTAATAAGCTCAATGTACACTTAAGCTTAATCTAATGGTTGTAGGGACATATAGCAAGATAAATGTCGCGAAGGAAAAGAGTAAAATCACCTAGTGATCCCAGTTTCAAAGTGATCCTAATACCGCTACTGAATAAATGCTTTTTGACTTTTGACTTTGAATGACGTAGACTGTTTAGTTCTTAAAACGAAGTACTTATAAACTAAATTATAATATAATCGCACTCTATTCTCTACGATATGTTTTCATGATCTCTTTTTAGCTTAATCGAATGGTTGTAGGTACATAGCAAGATAAATGTCGCGAAGGAACAGGCGTCAAATCACCTAGTCTTACAAAGTGATCCCAGCGGTCCTACTGAATAAATCCTTTCTGACTTTGACTTTGAATGATGAGGTAGGTATTGTTTAGTTCTAAAAACGAAGTACTTATAAACTAAATTATAACATAACCGCACTCTATTCTACGTTTTTTCATGATCTCTTTTTAGGTCTAAAATCTTTAATTTAACATTAAATCTAAACAATTTAGATAGTATAATAAAGCCGAAATGTTGAATATATGAATGAAATGCTTGTGTCACGGGAGTAGACCATCACCTATACCTACAACATCTGCTCGACTAATCCACAGGACATTTTGAGTATAAAACTTTCTGGGCATGCAAATATATTCCATCTTGGACAATGTTCCAAGCACTACATAATTCCGTGAAAGTTTACAGTTGCCATACCTCCAAGTAGTTATGTCCTTGGAGTAACGCTCTATTTTCTTTGCAGTTTCTTTACCACCAAGAGTTCAAAAAAACTTACGCGCTGATGATATGCACATGCTGTGTAGGTGGTGGCCGTGAAGATCGTCTTGTGGGGGGCAGAGGGGCGTGAGGAAGGCCTCCATGTCCGTATATCACTGGTTGGAGCGATAGAGAGCCGGCCAGGTTCATGGATGGCGTACTTGGTATCCTGGGAGAAAAGGTATTGTTACTATAAAACTGTTCCTGCAAATAACATGAAGAAATAAAAGTGCACAAATTATGTCTTACAAATAGTAAGCAATAAAAGTAAGTCAGCAAAAAGTATCTTTAAATATTTTTTGTAATCCGGTTATCTTTAACATTTTCAAGTCTTAAAAAAATCATTGTACCTACCTTCTAGTGCTTTTCATAAATAGTTTATTCCTTTACAATGACATGTTGATTTGTATTTGTGAAAGCTCTGACGAAAGCACTGTTCAATATCCGTACAGCGACAAAATAGAATATTATTCGATTTACCTACTGTTTCTTTGATGATAAATACAAAACATTTTAATACAACATTCTTTTAATATCCTGTAGATTGATTTACCCGCAACATACAAAGCAAATACTGTTCTATATTATAGATGAATGAATGAATGAAAGAATGAATGAACTTATTTTGTATAAAAAACATACCTAAGTAAAAAAATAACAAAAAGACTAGTAATCCTATAAAAAGTTAAGGTGATAATTTAATTCAAAGTTGGAACGTGAATGACAACCAAGCTTTGGAAGAAAACAGCAATTTAGCTCTATATGTATAGAGTATGTACTCTACTAGCTAGTCCATTCTTAAAACTCCCAACTGGGGCCCTACTATGAGCTCTTATAGCGATCCAGTTTAGGACCTAAATCGTACTGCTTCGCTATAACATATGATAAGAAAAGTTACTAATAATAAAATTTACTAGACTTGTCGTAAAAACTGCATCGTTTTGCAATATACTCGTAATACAAGTAAAACAATTTTCTGCTTAAAATGTCAAGTTGTCATGGTTCGATTTAGTTTGCGATTCAGATTAGGAACCTAAACTGGATAGCACCCAAACTGAATTGTAGGTCATAATGCGGCACCAGAACGTAATCTTTTATGTGCCAAGGTAAGAAAAAGTTATGTCTTCAAAAATTGTAGGTAAAGCTCCTCATGAATGCAAGATGGAGGAGCTAATAGGATTAGCTCAGCTAAGCTAAGCTAAGTAGAAAACTAAAATGTTTCGCTTTAGTACTTTCTCTTGAGCTCTTATACAGAAACATATTTCCAATAGCACCTACCTTCTATTTTATTAGTAAATCTTATCTTATACTATGTTCATGATTGTAAAAGTACTCGGTTCAATAATATGCGAAATCTGACGCTGAACCTTTATTAGGAACTACTTAAAGCGGCTTTCCACATTCATTTCGCGTTCCACAGATGGATAATTTCCTTTTTCCTTCAGAAGCTCCGACGAGTGCATCTTTTATATCGCTGAGACTCACTCGAGCCTAATTAGCAAGGCTGTACGGAGAACCACTTCAAACTTCACGAGCCTGTCTCATTGTGGGAGTTTCTGTTCCTAAACATTTAGTACGGATACACTCCTTGCATTGTCATCATTAGTTAACAAAACAAGCAGGTAGAGCTGACTTGGATAAGTGTCTTGTCATAAGCAAGTCTATTCTCCAAATTAAGCAGAATGAGGTTAGCGTGATTTGCCAAAATTAAGGCGAGATCTTTGTTACCTTTGTTGACTTCCTGTGAACCCTGTTTTCTCGGCCCCCTTGTTAAAGATTGAAACTTGTGACAAGCAAGTGAATAAGATAAGACAAGATTTAAGATTAGTAAGTAATAAGAAGTAATAAGCTTAATAAACTTAGCAAGGTTCAGGACATAAACTTTGCAACTTTTATACCATGAGCATCATTCTTATTGCTCAAACCCTGACTTTCATTAGATCATCTAAAGATTGTATCTACGTTTAATTTAGCCAATGGTAATATAATAATAATAGTATTTGGTTATCTAAATATGACTAATGACTGTGATTTTTTAAAACCACAAGAGCAATAATTTGTATAAGTTAAGTACCACGTGCACGGAATGGATCAGATAGATATTGCACGTAAGGGGCTTTGAGTAGCGCTTAAATTCTTTCTAGATGATCCGCTTTTAGAAAAAGATATAATGCTGGACATTTTTCACACAGCATCATCTAGCCCCAAACTAAGCAAAGCTTGTACTATGGGAACCAGATAACTGATATAATACTTATATACTTTTCGTTTGTAAATACATACATATTATACATAGAAACACCCAGACCCGAGACAAATACCTGTAGGTCATACAAACATTTGTCCCGCGGCGGGGATCGAACCCGCAACCTTCTGCGTCGCAGGCAGACCTTCGCCCGCTGCGCCACAGAGGTCGTCGTATCATATGAACTTAGGGATTTCATTACATACAAAAGTGGTCTGGATTTACCTCATCGGTGATTCCATATGCACTCGATGAGACGAGCACGAAGGTGCAGGCTGGTGGGAAGGGTGTGGCGGCAGCGGTGGTGGACTGCTATGTCGACTCAGAGTCTCTGGAGACACGAGCGCAGCCCCCGCTGACGCCGGGCTGGGTAATGGCGGAGCACTACCCGCGGAGACTTCGGACTCCGCGCCATAACGGTCCAGGGTTGTACGGGAGACGTGGGAGCCGCCCGATATGTTGTTCGCCGGGATTGAGTAGCAGCTAGAACAAATGATCGTAGAAGTTAAGGAGATGGATAGATTGGGCGTGCCTGGGAGAGTTGCCATCCATTTTAATTTTTAAATAACTTTTGCTTTAGGTAAGTAAATGAGATAATATTTGAATTATTACTATCTGCCCCCCCCCCCCCCAAAAATTATAATATACGACCTCATTTATTTTTTTCAAAACACTTTATCACGTACAGTAATAACACTCCATAGTGTCTCTTGTTTTAGACGTTTCTTATTTTTCAACGTCTCTAGCCAAAAAATTATTTACAGTGCCTACTTTGATAACACTTTTTATGTAAAAGTTTCCACTTTAAATCATACAAAAATAGTACCAACAAGAAATCAGAAATGCATAAATAAAGACTCCTCTCCATATTTGCTCCTTATGCATAATACGAGTATGAGCAATGTGCATAGGTAAAGCAACGCCTGTGAAATAACTAATCTTGAGCCGGCACAGTCGCCGGCTTTCTCATTAATTAAAAAAGTTCTTCTTTTCTTTTAATTAAAAGTCTACTTAGTTTTATCCGTCTGTCTACCTCGCGAGATACCTGTGTAGGTACAGTTACTTTACTTTATTGCGCCAAAATTTGGGGAAGATAGGTAGTTGAAAAATATAAGTAAGTATTAGTATGATTTTAATTCTAATGTCTAAACTTGAGAACTAGACGTAAACGGCAAAATTTTATTTCAACTAGCCTTACTCGGTACTTATAATGTACCTACTTAGTTCGACGATTAGGTATATCAAGAAAAACTGGAATAAAATTTTGTTTGAGTTCTTTCTGTTCGACAACTATTTGTCTTAGCTACTATATTACGTCAGCACCGTCACTTGTTCTTTGACTCTAATACACTTAAAAATAAACGTCGTTCAGACATTGTGTGCAAAACTTTAATGAGCAGAACGGAAATAGCTGGACGCCACTTTCACTATCTTAGCCCTCCTCTGTATAACAGGGTCAATAAAGATCTAGATATTTACCCCCTCTCCCAACACAAATGTAAAACTAAATGTATAAATTGGCTTCAATCTCTTTCATATGAACAAACTGAAAGTCTTATCATTCGTCTCTATAAATCATAAGCGCATGTTACATAAGATGTACATCCATTATACTCACTACACTCACACACATACACTAACACATACACAGACACATACACACACACACTCACACACACTTTCATTTTGCTCTCACCTCTCACATTGCATAACTCTTCCGTCATATTTTATTGTATAGTTTAAGTTCTCTATATTTAAAAAAAAATAAAAATAATTATACATGTAGTTCTCCATCAGAACCTACTCAACAGTTCTGGAGGTGGGCGTTGAGACTGCTTCACAGTTTTTCAACTTTTGCAGTCTCATCGTTTTAATTGTAATTTTTGCTCAAGTGTAATTCGTTCTGAATAAACATATTTTTACTTTTTTTAAAAATACTTTGGTGTCCTAAATATAGGACAAGATAAATTATTCCCTCAGTATTTTTTCTCAAAAATCAAGTTAGGTAGGTATACATTTCGGCTATGCCGCAAATCCATTTGCATTTACGGTTCGTCGAGCCTCAACAAACTCTTGAAAGCTGATTCGGAAGTGAGGCTCAAATTGATAACTCCCCGCCTCCCCCATTACACAACGAACCCAGCTGATTGCTCCAAATATAAGACGATTCGATATTACAAATAAAGCTGTAGGTATGTAAATAAGCGTGTCTTCTATAGAGCCGCTTATATAAAGAAAAAGCAGAGCTTGTGTTATGGGTACTAGAATGACTGATAAACTACTTGTATACTTTTTGTTTGTAAATACATACATATTATACATAGAAACACCCAGACCCGGGACAAATATCTGTAGGTCATACAAACATTTGTCCCGTGGCGGGGATCGAACCCGCAACCTTCTGCGTCGCAGGCGGACCTTCGCCCACTGCGCCACAGAGGTCGTCAAATACTATGATAGGATTAATTTTGGGTACTTATCTCAAGCTTTGACTACCAACAACTTACTTTGACTTTTTTGTTCTTGTAAAGCTTTTTTTTCTTCCTATTGAATGAATGATACAAAAAAATCTACTTTACAAAAGGAAGGCTAGAGGCCCAAATTGTAAAAGTTCGTTTATAAAATAAATTTTAAGGATCGTCTTAATAATATCGACATCAAAGCTCTATTAATCGAGTGGTCTCAAATCAGGGAGATCAAAATACGATATTTTTTGAGATACTGTCCTTGGATCCCCAAATTCCCCAAACTCGAGGAAAATGTAAATCACTTTATAATCATTTTGGATGGGCGCCAAACTTTCCTTAGGTACCTGTCCTTATCGTACAATCGATAGCTGATTCATTAATATTTGAGTGCACTTATAACGTGGTATTCTTTGAAACTGTGGTTATGTAGCGGTGACCGTCATTATCATTTAAATCACTAAACTACTAGTATATGGGTAAACAGTAACACATTATTTACCTTCATCGTCATCATTGTCCTGCCCATAATTCCATGCTAAGTGGGGTCGGCACAACATGTATTTTTGTGTCACCCTATCTTTCTTCTAAATAATTATAGGTACATATGTACTTACTTAATAAATTCAAGTTATTTACCTTCTCGTTATATTATAAATATATCCAATGCCTACCTAAGCAATACCTAAGCCGCGATGGGCGGGCTTACCAACCAAGCCGTAAGCAACACATATGTAAATGTTGAGAAATCTATAGATGTGTGTTCGAGTACTTGCGATAATACATGCTCTCATGAAGGAGTTCTTCATTTGTTTTATTTGTGCGCACTGCTTTCCATCGATAATAATAAATGACCGGATCGAAAGTTCAATTACAGCACCGGCGAAAATTTATCACCGATTCTGATTGAACACTTGAATAGGCGCCAAGAATCTAAAATCCTTATCAACCATAATTTAACAAGCAATGGAGAAATCACCTCTAGGAGCATCATTTGTAGGTATTGGCTTTAACACAGCTCTACCTACTACCCACTCACAAATCACAATGCAACTTTAACAAGCATTTCGGAAACTGTTCGGAAATAACTGGCAGTAGTAGGTAGGTAGGTACTTTAATAGTATTACGTGACAAAAATGGCAAGCAAGGGAATACACTGGCAGGCCAATAATGTTCTTGTTACTTGAAAAGTCGCGTTGTATTGACTGACATCAATGTGAAATCATTATAGATTTCAAATAATTATCTTGATTGAAAGGAATAGGTATTATAAATTATATTTACTTATAAAAGTTGAGGTGTACCTACGTAAGGTACACCTCAACTTTTATAAGTAGGTAAGTACCTACTAAGTACTTAAAAAGCTACCTATTTCTTACACTTTATCATAACTTCTCAAATACAAAAACAATTTATTCATAAGTATACTTAGCATCTGCAACTATCAGTTAGGTATTAAAGTACTTACATAAAGCTTGGTAAATAGGTAGTAAACCTATGTAATGTAATTAGTAGAGTTTATAAGTTGACGAGTTCAGGCAAACTTGTAAGAGGGTAGGTACTTTACTAGTTGGAGCAAAGCGGATTAATGTAGTTCCAAAACTATTAACAGATATTACTACTTATACTTTACTGTCAAGTAGTTTTTAGTACCTTATCTGTGTTACTTTGACTAACTAATTTATATATATTTATATATAAATATAATTTGTACTTTACTTGTACCGAAACTCTAATGAAACGAACGTAAGTATAGTTTTTATATGTCACGAATGCGGTCTCAATTGTGTGTGTGTAGATGCACAACGCATGTTGTTTCCGTGTACGGAAGCGTCTCTATGGACAAATAAAATAATCACTTATTATCGACAGTACCTATATCGCTTACGCACACAGAAACACATCTACACACAATGAAGACCAACCTGCCTTCGTGAGATAGATCAACGAATAGTAGCTTGACTCTGATAGTAGAGATCTATCTCTATCAAATTGCGTTCGTTCTAACGAACGCAATTTGATTCCCGTGGCGCCCGACTTATTTTTGATCTGCAGATATTTGCTCCGAGTGATAATATTGGTACCAACTCTTAGTTCGTAGGTGGGTTTCAGAGTGTAGGATTAGGTCTCAGCACCACCACTTAAGTCCTTATTAGGAATGCGGCGGAGCTACTTAAAACCGCCTCTTTCAGAGATATGTTTCTTGTTATGAAGGTAAAATCCAAAAGCTCTTTCGTTCCTAATTCTAAATTCCGCATAAGCTCGACGTTTATTTTTGGCACTTTTTGCTGTTAAGGACCTATATTTTTAAAGACTTTTATACTGTTTTTGTTCTAGACACGCTAATCGAAGCCTATCGCTGCTCCATAGAAAGTACGTGTTCATCTAAATGCACCATTTTTTTTATTGCGACATCCACTAGGTTCTTATATTTCCCTGTTTAACAAGTGGCAACAAAAACAGTTCACTTTCCGCAGGAAAACGGAACATGCGACAAAGCAAAACAATGCTCGTATCGATCGAAGCCGTTTATAAATTAAAGCCTCTGCAAACAGCCAGCAGTGTCGGCGTGAATGAATAAACTGGTCTTCAACAGAATTAAAGAATAAATACCTATTTCAGTTTCTGCAATAGGTTCCGTAAAAAGTGTGTTTGTGTAAGTAATGGTTCTGTGAATCCTGTTATAAAATTCATGGATAACATTATCTTTTAGCTTAATAAACGCTTGCGGTAACTTGTAACCTGCAAGATACGAAACACACGGGACACACCCTCAACTAGACTTGAGAGTACATAAATAAATTTTGTCGCTGGACAGTCGCCTGAAATAATGTGCCTTATTAGATAAGACGTGCTCTAAACGGTGAAGGAAAACATCGTGAGGAAACCAGTTAGTGTTCTTATAGTCGGCGATAGGCTTGCAACCTGTCACGTATGGAATACTAACTTCTGCAAGATGTGAGCATGTATCAAATATGTGTTTGGACATGCCTCTGACTACCCCCATTAGACATCATCATAGGATCTGGAATAAGTTACCTAAAAAGATTTGAGAGAATGTCTACCGCACCTTGGGGATACAGTCGTGAACCTGTTTACGTTTTTAGAAGCAACAATTTTTGGAAAAATGATTTTCACTAAAAACAATACGAGTAGAAATATCGTGTGTTAAAGGCACACAATATGTTGCTGTTATGCATCTTGCAGGCGACTGTCCAATTATTTACCTGCAGGTACGCCTGAAATCATTTTACCATTATTTTTGATCGATTCGTGTTTCAGCAGAAAGTGCGCCTCAATTTGATTACTCTCTGCCGTTTATGGGCAGACGGTGCAAATCGAATGACGCGGAGAGGCCGGCAGCACCATTTCCGGATCAAATATGGCTGCGTTCGATTTCCGAAATCCTCTTCCGCTTAACAGTTTTGTATTTAACTCATCCAGCGGATGGTTGCTACAAACTATGCAATGGGATGGCCTGGCCTAGTTGGCAAGCTAAGATGTTTCACCGGCAAATCATGACCTCATTTCAGTTTCAATTAAATTTTCTATGAATTTATCTAACACTAGCTTCCAGCAGCTTCGCTGACGGGGAACCTACATTTATAACAGCCTACATGCAACTTAGGTACAATTACATGCATTTGATCTGCATCTACCTATTCCAAAGTTTCATCCAAATCATTATTTTCGGTATAATATTTTTTGAGAATTGAATAGCGGATTTCATTCATCCGCTTGATGGTCGCTGAACCTTTCAGAGCTTACGGATTACACTGAAACGTTTATTTTCATCAGGCCAATGCTCGCGGAGATCTCCGGATTACTGACCATTGTCGATTCCGTTGTTGAATAAATCAGTTTAATCTGTTTCAATATTTGTAAGAGGGGAGCGCGGGTTCTTTCCGAACAAACCTAACTCGAGGTGCTGTTCGAGTGATATTGAAATTGATTAGGTGGATAGGCACCTACCGGTTTATTTTATTAAAACAGGCGATATCATTACTATAAAACAAGTTTAGGTACGAGTGTCCACCATTTGTTTTCTTGTGTCCATAAAATATTTTTTGCTTTGTTACCCCGTCATAAATGACCACGTAATTCTGGTTGTCCAAACAAGCTTACGAGAACAGGGAAACTTTACAACACAGAAGATAAATCAAAAGCTAATTTTAGTGCGTGAGTCGAGCGATCTCTGGAGGCGAATTAGCATGTTAATTTCAAGTTTTGAGGGTAGGAAACCCGATAATCATAAATGTAAAAAAAAAAATATTTTCCTTTTTATTTATTCATGCTGTCATTGTCATGAAACTTATCCTTGGAACCCATATTAGTTACATTTTTCAGACAATGAATTCCGACTGGAATAAGTATAATTCATCGTCTGATACCCACCATGTAAGAACCTAAGCAGCTATAGAATTTTACAACCGAAACATTTTAAATATTTGTCGACACCAGCTTTCAAATTTCAGATCACGTTTCGTTGTTTAAACGATGTTATTTTTCGTGATTTACAGCAAATTAGGGTTTATTGGCGAGGCACTAAGTTGAAAATCCAGTACAATTGGTTTTGTGTTTGTTAGCTTCGTAGAGTTTGTAGCAAGTGCTACGGTGGAAATAATATTGCCAACTCAACTGATTTTCCGCCGCGCCATCACTGCCGCAACACAGTTTTAACTAGCGCGGAGGGTAAAGTTCCTTATTAACTGTCATTGGTCTATTTATTTAAGTCCCTATATAAGTACCTACTTCTAAGAACTATGTAGATATTTTGTGCAAATAAACGTTATCTTATCTTATCTTATCTTATCTTATCTTATCTTATCTTATCTTATCTTATCTTATCTTATCTTATCTTATCTTATCTTATCTTATCTTATCTTATCTTATCTTATCTTATCTTATCTTATCTTATCTTATCTTATCACTCGCCTACCAAATTCATGTACGGCTGCTTATTTCACCAATTTAATTGCAAATTAGGATGTGCTAGCTGTTTTATGTCATGAGTACCTACCTACTTCCAAATCAATCCATGACCTACAAAAACAACACATTGTTTCCTGTGATGATGGGAATATTTCAGCTAGAAAGTGTTGATTTACATTAGGTAATACGAGTAGGTGCCTAGTTAAACCCACATTTTTCTAGGCATGGTAAATTGATGTATAAATAATTAAGAGTCCCTTATTCAAGTAGGTTAATCCATATCCATACTATCCATACTAATATTATAAATGTGAAAGTAACTCTGTCTGTCTGTCTATCCGTCTGTCTGTCTGTTTGTTACGCTTTCACGCCCAAACCGCTGAACAGATTAAGCCGAAATTTGGCATATTTGAAGGTTATATCCCAGGGAAGGACATAGGCTACTTTTTATCCCGAAAAAATGAAAAAATCCCGAGGGACCGAGGGTCACACCGCGGGAGCGCAGCTAGTTGCTTATATTTTCTTTTTAACCTTTTAGACTAGATTCGTTCTACTAGCCTTTTTCGCTGAATCTAGCCACATAAATATAGAGTTGGTAAGAGTACTACGTAGTATCCGTATTCCGTAGTGGCTAGCACTCGCTTTCGTTGGCACGCCCGCCGCTCGCCTGATCAATGAGCGTCTACACAACCAGACTACTTTCACGGCGAGCGTATTTTGAAACAATTTTACTTTTGGAGTGTAAACATTTTATCAGACTCCGTTCATTGATAAAGTCGATGAGTTTACGTAAATCACTCTGAGTATGATCTTTTGAGATTTTTTAGGTACCTACTCGTAGCTCGTTTTACAAATGGGACAACTACTAAACAGCATTTATGGTGCAGTTTATTAGAACTAAGCGCTTCGAAAGTTCATTTATTATGCGCACTGCAAAAATTTGGAATCGGCTTCCAGCGTCTGTATTTCCGCTGAGCTACGACCCTGTTGTTTTTAAGAAGAGGGTTAATAGGCACCTTCTGGGTAAGCTCGCTCCATCGTAGACCTCACTCTTGCCTGTGTAAGTTCGAAGTCAAGAGCCGACCCATTCATCATAAAAAAAAAAGTTTCTTTGCCTAAACCTAAACCAGTAGGTGCAGACAGCGTCACTAATATGAGTTAGTAACTGCTAGCTGACTGTAATAAACAAGTGTGTGTGTTTATAGTAATAAACAAGTTTACAGCGATGCAATGCACTGAAATTTCAAACGCCACAACAGCACATATAATAACAGGTGGAACCTAATGTAACACTGAAACATGGCAGGTCTAGTCTAGCTTGCAGCATTTATATGCAAAATAAAAACCACGGTGTCGCTGCCACGGTCGACGCTTTTTCCTGTGCTTCACACATTTATAGCTTTTCTATTTTCTTGCTATTGTTTATTTCGGAGCGACAAAGAGACAAAGAAGCTTCGAGTTTCGTTCTAATTTCAAACAGAAATCTTGCACAATAGTAAATGTTGTATGAACTAGTGCTGGTTCAGTGGTGTTATCATTCTGTTGAACTACTAGCGAACAATCTTGCACTTTAATTAGCCTTATTAGGCTTTGTGCTCGATCAAACTTCGGAATTAAAATAAATACTTAGTACGTAGGTAATGTGCAAGGAAATAAAATCAGTCCATTTATTATCAGGTGTTAAGAATATTATAATTTAAAAAATTCCAGAGGTTTTCCAACCCTTGTAAAGCTACTTTTACCGTAAGAAATGAGTAGACCTAGTAGGTAATTGTACGATTGACTATAGTCTGTTCATTAAAAATGTAGGTGTCAGGTATGTTTATTCTTTTATTAACTTTACCATGAAACGACCGACTTCCTGTAAAGTTCTGTTTCTGTTATTCCAAGAACTATACAAGTAGGTACAAAGATTTGACTTTCCCTTTAAAATGGGTTTTGGATCCTCATTATTCAAGAAGATCATTAGTAGAATCTTTTAACCAGGGCTGCCTGAAACTTGACAAGCAACCAACGGACATCGCGTGCAGCGTTCACATACCTTTGCATTTTAAAATTAATCGGGTCGCAGTTACCATTTGCCACCCTTTAAAGAGTGCGGTAACCGGTCGTCGACCCCGGATATTTAGGACAGTAATGTTTATAACAGAAAAGGAAATGGGGCGAGGGTTTGCTTCATCAATTTTGTAATTACACTTTGTACGCCGTGTCGTGTTGAGGTGTTGAAGTTGATGTCAATTTCAAGGGTTATTTGACGGCAACAAGTGTTGTGAATTGATGAAGGTAATCGTGTTGACGAATAAGGGATTACGGAAGGTTGTCGGACATTGGGCATTACGTTCATTCAGTTTCAGTGACGTCCAATTTATTTACGTTAAAATCTTACGGAAAATCTTGGGGTAATTGATAAGGTTGAATTTGAATTTGCTCTATTTTGTTCAGATGACAATCGCCACTTTGTTACCTATTTAAAAATTATCATTTCCAGGGAAGATGTTTGGAGTGTCCGTAAGTAGATACCACCATGTAACTAGTATAAATCACTAGTTGAAAACAGTAAAATAAACAAACCTTTCTTGAGCTTCCTCATTTCCAATGGACACAGTCTCCGTGATTTTCATTTTGATTTCCAACTACAGTCCCATCACTGCTTTCCCCAAACTTTTGGAAAAAGTCACTAGAGTAGCGCAAACACTGGCCTTTTTAAGGCACTTTGTTTATTAACCACGATATTACAAGTCGTATGCGCAGTCCCGGCTTACGGACCCCAGGGTACCAACTGATACGACTCGGTGACACTCACTGTATTGCAGCAATCAGCAATTTCGTACTAATATTGCATGGGGGCGGGACAGGAGACGAGCTCTCGAGCAAATTGCTAAATAGACTGTAGATATAACGTGCTAGCCTGTCGGATGTAGGTATTATATAGGTACCTCTATGCTTGGTCTGTGTATTTATGGCATAATAGGTCGTTGTCTTCAATTTTGAGAAGATTGAAGCTTCAAGTGATTAATGTGACTGTTTTCAAGTGTAGGTTGTTACGCAAGTATAGTACAAAGTCCTAATAGAATGCATCATTCTATTAGGATTTATCCGCTTCTACTACCATACTTTCTTCCTTGATCTAGCATGTAGCAACCTTCTACTGAAATCGATAGAAAAAGGGGTCGAAGTACAAGTTTGCTGCATTTGGTAGTTTTTGTTTGTCACTCTTTATGTACGGTCAGCGTAACCAACTGGTAACCTCCCTAATAAACAGTTTGTTCCTGCGAGCCTCGTACGCGGGGGTTACCAGTTGATGACCCTGGCTGTACGTCGGAAATAGAGCCTTCTTCAGTTTTAGTTATAGATCTATCGCATAAGTAAACAGTGGCAGCAAAGGAAGGTATGGAACCTTAAGGAACGTTTTCTGTCGTGTGAACATTCGAGTAGGTAATGGATATGACTCAAACAAGATTGATTATAGACTACCAGCAGCACAGGAAGAGCATCTACTAGTAATAGATTATATACAGTTTTTGATTTTTACATGGGGGAACTTATTGCCAATCTCTCGCCAATCAATCATGCGATGGTCACGCGCAGGGGCACGTTGACATCGCTGAAGGACAGAGGGGCTCGTGGGAGACAAAAGGATGTCACTGATCACCGCCGGGACTGTAGGTACAAAACTAGTGCACATGGATTAAAGGTTTATGACGTCACGGAACAAAACATGTGGCTTTTGCATATTGCCCTGAATTTGGATAGTCAGAGCTTCAGATTTTAGAAGTAGTTTCGAAGAAAACGGTGGAAATCCAAAATGAGTGTTTGCTTCTAGTAGTGTTTACTAACCTACCATTGCATTGGTAAGATTGACTACCTAGAGTAATTTGATATTTCGAACCATTTGCTTCAAATGAGGACATGTAGTTACAACAATCCACTAATACATACCTACCTAGAGCAAAGGGGAAACTAGATTGGAAATCAGAGACGCTCAGATAATTGGAATCTAGTTACAACAGACGCAATCACAATTAGTTGTCCCTGTTGTAAATGTTCAACGAGGAGCTCACCACAATAGCAGTTTTGAATTGACATAAGTAACAATACCTACCTATACCATCCTTGGAGATGATCTTCAGAAGTCAGTTGTGTCCAGCCTATTGTGTGGAGGGTTGGAATATGTAAAGTCTATAATGATAGAGCATGAATTGGTATTAGGGACTCTAGTAGGTACCTATATACCGACATTATAGCTGTCAATACAGGGGTCCCAGGATCAATATTAGTCGTGTCCACATTGATAGCGTTGGCTAGTGAAGTGAATAATTGTATGTAAACAACGAGTAGTAACTTTTGGTCTGTGGGATCACTTTTTTCGATTTAAACTTGGGAGATATAGATAGGTACCATTATAAACTACCTATATATGAAATATGAATACATTTTAAAAAAATGGTTTACCTAATCCGTGCCTAACAACTGTCTAGTAAGGAAGTAAATCTATTCTTAGAGTTAGAGGATACTATAAAATAACTTAGCAGGTACTTACTTACTCATCCATTATATTCTTGGAACGAACTTGCTCGTCAAAACAAGTATTATTGTCCAAATGCTTTTGATGGCCTGAAGAGTCAAGCAGTCTCGTTTGATATCCATAACAGCTGTGTACCCCAACAATCTTATCTGAAGGAGATACGGTTTATATTTGATTGTACTTCCGTGAGAAGCTTCATTAATCACTTTATTGGATGATAGCTGAAGAACTGAAGAAGGATACATTCATTAGCAAACGGCTGCTCTGCTAGGTATCATACCAAATTCGTTGCGGTACTTTATAATTTACCTTAAAGTTTAAGGAGAGATTAGATTTAGATACCTACTCCCAGTAACCAAAAACTTAGCTGTTCATACGTAACCGGTTTCAAGCCCATTTTTCTCACGATGTTTTCTTTCACCGTTTAGAGCTCTTAATAAAATATGAGTATAACTTATACCCAATTAATTTCTAAAAAGTAAAAAATAAAAAGTCATACCAAATCCAACCACAATCCTATCAGGAGTAAAATGCCGACATCAGGAGAAAATATCTCGAGATACTTATGCCTTGCATTTGCACGTAGGTAAAACTAAAGTGCGTTTTCAGGTAAAGCTACCTGTTTCCTCTAGGGTTAGACAGTGACAGATTTACTCCGCTCAGCCCTTGCTGCGATCCTTACCCTTCATCCATCGCCTTCACCCATCATTATGTAGGTATGTTAGGGAAACATTTGTTTTGTGGTTTTCTTCAGATGCCAAAATAACGGGAGGTAGGTATATATTTGGTACCTACTTAGATTATTTTTTTTACTTAACCTAGATAATATAAAATCTTCAAAATTGTTGTTTTATTGGGTGAGTTAATTACCTATAAAACATGGCTAAGTTCAAAAATTTCCCAAAAGTTCTATAAACCGAGGGTATTCAGAACGTGAGCGCATAATGCCACTTAGAACACAAAGCTGAAACTTTTCGTTGCATTTACAAAACCCAGCACGTGTGCAACTTACCAACACTCTTGGGTTACTTGGGACTGTCAGAGAAGAAATGCCTTGACCAGAAATGAAAACTTTTATCCTAAATACCAACCCTCTATCTTACTAAATATTAGGCAGGTACCTACCTATTAGGTACATACTTATAATAAATCTCATCATCATCAGGTCAGCCATCTAGTGTCCACTGCTGAACATAGGCCTCCCCCATCGATTTCCACAGCGATCGATCTTGTGCAGCCTGCACCCAACGGCTCCCAGCAACCTTTACCAGATCGTCTTTCCATCTAGTGGGGGGCCGTCCTCTACTGCGGTTATAATAAATCTGAATCTGAAGAATTATGTTTGCTAATTAGAGCTTGGACGTTTTTCGGGTCCATTAACGACATCTTTCAAAAATTTCAGACCCGATTCGAACATTGATTTTGCGATAGATAGGTACTATATAGTGTGGCTTGAAGTAAGAAGGTGATAATTCAAAGAAATTTTATTAATTTAGGCAATTTAGGTAAAGGGAGTTACATCCGACGGAAAATTGTAATAAATAACAACTTAATCTAGTGCTTGCCCAGCATGCCACAGAATCCACAGATGCAATCGGAACGACAAAGGACAAGGCGACTGAATTAACCATGTTGGGTGTTTTTTTCCTCGACTGTAACAAGATACCTGTACGCACGTCTAGTCTAGCTCTAGGGTTCTCCGGGCACAATACCTTCCAGACATGTGGAGCTGGCTTAATGACAAAGAAAGTGTAATTCTCCTGCACTAATTTGACGGTAAAAGGATGATTTACGCTAGACCGAGCTATTTTCGCGCTTAGGCAAAGATTAAACAAGTTACAGGTAGCCCAGTGCCATCTTCTTCTATTTGTATGGCATTAGGCCCAGTCGTGTCATGAAATAACTGTTCACCACAGCAAGAGGTTGTCGAAATTGAGTACCACAGCCCACAATGAATCGGTGATAGGTGTTCACATGTGTGTTTGGTCGATGAGATCAACCTATAAACTCTGTCTTAACCTAGGACCAAATGTTCTGAACCGAAAAATTGGTCCTCGAAGTCAAAAAACGTAGTAGGAAACATCCGAATATTCATCGAAACTTCGGATTCAACGCTTCAAAGTAAGGCCCCTGTCCCCATTTTCTCACGAACACGCGACAAGTCAAGACACATGCTTCTAATTTATCAAGTAAGTAACTGCTTTCTTAATCTGTGGCTAGGGCTACCATGTGCTACCTCTATCCAAGTGTCAATTAGAATGGGAATGGATAGATTACGTTACACATTATAATACTAACTGTTATTGTATTGAGTACTTATCTAAAATAGGAATACCAAAAATAGGAAAAAACCCGGTATAATTATAAGTACCTACTTACTTAAGGAGATTTACCCAAGACCACAATGATACCAAAATTAAGCAATAAGGTATCGCCAGAAACCAAAAGATCTAGTGATGCTGGATTCCAAATTTTTTTCCAAAGTTTCATAGGTAGTTTGATGCTATAACGAAACTCGAAAATCCAACATGTTTAAAAAAAGTTCGAGTCGTCTAAAATGTTAAATAAACACAACAAAACAGCCATAGAAATCCAATTCATCTACAATCTCACTTCACCCTCCCTCCACACTTTACACTCAGATAAATGTCAGAACTCGTATTTTTATCGTCGCCCTAATTGTTTGTTTACATTAAACTGGTCTTGTGAAATCGAAAATTAGATGCGTTATGTAAAAATAAATTGAATTAACGCTGGAGTCGAACCATTCACGCTAGGAAAATAAAAGTCATAGACAGATCATATTTTATGCAAGATCCCGTAGATAAGCTTTTACATAGGAAAAGCAATCTATTGATTGGTTAAAGTACCTATAGGCCAGGGATTGAATCTCATTTGAGTACAAATATGAAGCTGATCGCACGAGTTTTTCATAGCTTCCATAACAGCATAGAAAAATGCTACAGCATTGCAAAGGGTAGGGGTAATAAAACAATTCTGCTATGTATTGTTAAAAGTGCCTTTCAATTAGTACCGAAAAGTTTGCATATGAAGTTAAACACTCACTCAATGCATTAAAAATGTTGAACTCCTGTTTTCGGGGCGCTTAAAAGCCTTTATTCCATTTTCAGGTCACTAACTGAATAGCGAGGAATAAGTGCAAACATTCAACCCACGGAAAATTTAATTATGGTATGCGAACAAATACCTTTATAATGACGTACAGGAGTAGGTAGGTACTTACGGTAACAGGTAGAGTTCTAACACATAAAATACTCAAATAAAACACTTTGCGCAAGGTAAATCTTAACCACAGACGATTTATATACTGGGGCCCTACTATGAGCTCCTATAGCGATCCAGTTTAGGTCCTTGAATGCTTCGCTATAACGTACCATGACTTAGGATAAGAAAAGTTACTAATAATAAAATTTAGGTACTAGACTTGTCGTAAAAACTGAATCGTTTTGCAGTAATCAATTTTCTGCACGAACCTAAACTGGATAGCACCCAAACTAAATTGTAGGTCATAATACGGCACCTGGTCACAACTCCCAGGCTCTACATATACTTAGATTACGAAACAGGATCACGACTATCAAGTATTCCCAAGGCACGGTAGACATTCTCTCAGAACACGTCACTCGCCTTAGGGGTCAGTCACAGAGGCACTTCCTAACTAAGTATTTCTTTAGGCCGCGTTCACGGACAGGGAGGACGCTGCTTCGCATACCTAGGTATCTATCGCTAATTATTATATTTAAAAGGTAGATATCAATTTACACTTAAGTTCAAGTTTTGAGCACAAACTTTACCAGGAGCAAACATCATTAAAAACTTAAAAGCTAAGGAAAGTCTGCTGGAAATCAGCTTAGTTGCAACCACAGATTAAATCATACCTACTTCGTAACAACATTTATAATCCCTTTATCGCGGTCTAATAGACCTAGACACGAACCACAAACAAACTTTGACTGATTTTAGTTCAGAATAAAAACAGTTTTTATACCTCCGATGAACTTACATATTTTTAGTAAGTACCTGTACCTACTTACCAATTTAAAAAGTGAATCTTTTGGTGTTTCACAAAAATATTTTTTGCAAAATTGACACAAAAAAATGTAGTCATGAAATAAAAGCTTAAGATTAAACTATTCAATCTACGTATGAGGTAGGTAGGTAGGTACTCATTACAGCCGCTTTCATTAATGGGACCTCAATTTAATTAGAAGATTCTAATGAAAGCGGTCATAGAATACCTGCGAATCCTTGAAGGTTAATTAAATTCTTTGCGTAAGGTGTCCCTCATTCAATGAGGTTATACGGAATCTCTGGATATGGGCATAAATGTTTCTTGTAGACTTTAATTGTTATTAAGTACCTAAAAGCCATTGTAGGAAGTAGGTAGGTATAACCTATAAATACTTATCTAAACTTCAACGATATTAAGTACAACATATTGTAGGTACTACAAAAATGTTCCCACATAAGGTAATACCTACTTACAAACAAAGAGTTCGTAAAAATCAATCTCAAAAAGGCATTGTAAGTATTTATGACAGGAAACGAATGTCCCTAGGAAGAACATACCTACAGCAGACAAATCGATCCTGATGTGAAGAGATAATAAATTGAAACAATATTGCGTCGGTACATCGAGGTAGAGTCCAGACATCGGCATGGGCTCAGGCTGACAGGAAACAATTTGTCGTGAGTCGTAAAAGTCAAAAGAGGGTAGACTACCCTCCAAATATGCAGTGTTTCGAAATAATGCCCTTCAAACTCTGAATGATAAAGTCTGCGATAGCAATCATTGGATGCAAGAAAGTTGGGGAAAGATACGAGCAAGCGACACCTATCTCTACCCTCTGGAAAGATACGAAAATGCCTATGCAGGTAAGTAAATAAAAAAACTGAAGCCTTTACATCCATATTAATATTATAAATGTGAAAGTAACTCTGTCTGTCTGTCTGTCTGTTTGTTACGCTTTCACGCCCAAACCGCTGAACAGATTAAGCTGAAATTGGTACTAAACTATTGGCATAGTTAAAAGTTATATCCCAGGGAAGGACATAAGCTACTTTTTATCCCTAAAAAATGAAAAAATCCCGAGGGACCGCGGGTCACATCGCGGGAGCGCAGCTAGTTATGCTGATTATGAACGTCTGAAGAAATTGTATCAACTGTTTTCCTAAATAATAACAAAATAATTATTAATTTCTATAGACAGCCGGAGAATTTTATTATTTTGAGCAATCTCACAAAAAATATCGCAGAACATCACTTTGTTGTCTACAAACTTTGATACTTAGGTACCATTAAACTTCCTCTACCTACACTATAAGAACTCGTAGAAGCTCAAGTAATCCAGCAATATGATTCCTACCACCCTCTGATAAGGTTTAAAATTAATTAGAATCCTTAGTCGCCTGTTATTGTTGAAAACCATTAGATATTTTCGTAACAAAACAATGCGGTAGTGTCGTGGGGCGAATCGGTTTCCGGTACATAAAACTCCAGCAGAGGGCGCCCTCATCGACCCATGCAAAGGGAAAGTAAGGTGTGCTCCAAGTCTCGAAGAAAAACTGATACAAGTAATAAAACCAAATTAGAACTCGAGGTGTAAAAATGGAATAAAACAACAATTTCCTTAGGTTTCTCTAGATGTGATGTTTTATGTTAACGATTTAAATATATGCTTATTGCAGATGATTATATGTGAAATGTCTAGCAATTAAGTACCTATTTATTTATTGAATGCCGAACATTCTACGAAAAAGGTGGTAAGATATCCTGAGATAAACTGAAAAAGGAGCAAAGCATTTCCTTAAATAAAATTCTCGTAGGTAAACATTTTATGGTCGCCACAAAATACTTCTCGGCACGTGACTCTCGATCTCGCGGGAATAAAGGAATGGATGACGATTTGTTGGTACCTTACCTACCTAATAAGACAAGTTTAAGACGGATCTAGATTAGATAAGATCTGAGAGAATGGGATACAGTCGTGATCCTATTTTCGAGACGAAGAAATGCAATCGGAAATCTGCAATCAAATAGATGATGATGATGACTGTCCTCATAGGCGGTGATGGTAAGCAGGCTGAAAGTGTTTCTGTAACCAATAATAGGTAGGTAAGTAGGTATACAAATAAATTTCAGCTAAGGCTAAGGAGCCTTGTGAGACGCACCTGGTTTGAAAAAAATCTGACACGACGACGAGCAACTCACGTGAACAAGCAAAGAACGAACATTCAAACATTTTACACACACAGTAGTATGAAACCACATGGGTATGGGTCCATTGATACGAGAAACTGATCATGGCATGTATTTTTATCGAATTACTCCAAAGCAACGTGACGATTATCAGAATCAGTGTATTAAAATTGATGTTTCCTTAGATACGAATTCGCTTAGTCACTCTTTATAAATAGACGACTTCCTCGTTTTTAGCTTAGGGTCTTCGTTTGATTTATGGTGTGTGATAGTCTGACGTAAAATATGAAAAGTAGGGTGATGTTCAATGCTTTGAAATAATGTAAGCTGAATGACAACATGGAGGTTAGGTACACATCGAAAAATATGAATGGCTGCAATGTGATCGTTAATAATTGGTTTATTCCCAACGACCCCACTAACATCCCCACTAGTGGGGTAGTTGGGAATAAAAAGTCCCAACGAGCCCCACTGCTCATGTCAGTGGGGTCGTATGCCAAAAATAATTAGCTATAGGTGACACACGTTAAAACTCATTCGGATATCCTAGACACAGTCGTGTCGTGTCTAACCTCAAATAGCCCCGAGCTTGTTCACAGGACATAAATGGCGTCGTGATATTCCCTACTGAAATATACAATCTCTAGGTACCTACCTACTAAACATCTGCACCTTACTCAATGCTCGGTGGGATAACCATATTTTAAGAATGTTGTGGAATAGAGGACAAAAAAAAGGTTCAATTTTTGACTGTAGTTCTGTGTTTTTTTATTACCTAAACTTAAGTAGGTATCTATGCTCAGCTTAAGAAAAAAGGGGGTTATCAAAACCATGCCCAAACACAAAGTCACAAAAATATGTGAGCATTAAAAATATGTCAAGTCCGAAGAATTTTTAATGCAAATTTTGTATAAATTACAATAAAAATCCCGAACAGCAGTGAAAGTTTGGCACGCTGAGTTCCAGCAGGCGGGAAAGGCTCATTTTATGGTAATATCGCGGCGGCTGTAGCTATTTGTGCAATTTGAGCAGTCTGCTGTACGAAACGTAAACACACCAACATAAATACCTAACCTTCAGTATATACAGGGTGTAAAAAGACTGCTACCGAAAACTGAGGGGTTGCAATCAGACCATGATTCTAAAAATATTTAGCGACAATAAAACAGAAGCAAAAGAAAGAAAAAAACAGTTAAAACTCAAAATCCGACAATCTACGTAAAACTAACCCCGTACCTACATACGCAAACAGTAATCTTCAAACGCTGTTTTCTCCGGACATAATGATTTTTTTCGGAAAATCCTTTTGGATTTGGTTGTGTGTTGGGATGCTGTACCTACCCCCGGCTTTGGTAGACGTCTTTTTATACCCTGTATATAATCTCTTGTCTAAAATAATGGTAGGTTGTAAAACCACAGTGCAACTAACAAATAAACAAACACATGAATTGAAAAATAGGCCCATGTTTTGTTTTGTTTTATTTGTCGTACTACACACACAGGTGGAGGTTGGTAATTTTGCCGTAAAAAAGGTGAAGGTGGGTAAAACTTCCGCAAAAAAGTAGGTACCTGACCGCAATAAAACAGCGAATCTTGAGCCTCTCCTGCAGTAAACAACGAGGCGAAATTGGAGCAAAGAGGGCTTGTAAGAATTGATTAACAATGGAATTTTCAACGCTGCCTTTCTTGATTCCTTTGCCAATATTGAACCTTGGTAATTATACCTAACAATTATAAAACTACTTACCTACGTACTAAATAACCTATTGTAAGATAACAATATCTTATTTTCTCTACGTTCGTTTGATCCTGTGAAAAATGGCTACCTTCTCGATTTCTTCAGGGTGGATTTTTAGTCATCAATTAATTAGCTTAGGTACGAGAAAGTATAGCTCTTACAAAACTCTATGTAATGCACCATCTGCCACCTCTGTGGGATTTGTTTTTAGCTTTGGCTGAGGTTTAAAATTGTAGGACTTTTGTATATCTTCTAAAATGGCAGCACTACGCTGGCCTGCCTGCAACGTAACGAACTTATAGAGCTGAACTCTAAAATTACCTACCCAGAATACCCATTAGTTCACTACCCATTTAATTACCCAGCTTTAAATAAGTTTCAGTGCCACACCGACACATGCAACCGAAAATTGTTATTACGAACGCATAATTTGCATTTCCACGTTTCAAACCGCGTCTAGTTTCGACTAATTAAACATTATGCCTAGTTAATAGTGAACACGTTCGTATGTGTCGAGATTTAGGGGCCCTCTACATACATAGGTACCTATGTACAAGTCTATAGGTAATAGTAGTTGTAGGTATTACCTATATTCCTATGGGTGACAAGGCGTGAAATTAGCAGCACAGTGTTCCTGTTTTTCCTGTGTTCCTGGTTGTGAATGTTAGAAACTCTACTTTGAACAAGCTTTTGATTTTGTTGCTCGATACGAAAAATCGCGATGTCATTATTTTCCCTCAAGACTTTGTAATGTTCATTTCATACCGCTTTCAAACTCATTGTGCGAAAAGTTTGAAGTAAGTACCTACTTACCTACAGCATAATAATGCACAACAATTACAAGTACCTAATAGGTAAATACCGCAATAGTCTAGGTAATAGCCCTTTGAGTGAAAAACAACAATACAAAGCCTATTCGTAGTAATTTTTACTAATAAAAACTATGAATTTTGTCTGCAGTTTATAACTTCGCCTGCTAAACTAAACTCATCTACCTACATTTCAAAGTGAACCCACGTCTGCGTCCAGGAAGAGCCGTTACCATCTGCATACCTAATCAAGACCAAACAACGTAGGTATTCCTGCTTACTCAGACCAAACAATGATGAGAAATTATCAGGCAAAGTTATTGAAACAAAGATAATTTATTATTTACTTATTATATTAGTGCAGCACCTAAACGATCTCAAGAGCCAGCATTTTGTAAGCGGGACAGCGAGTGTGATTTGTTGAGTGAAACAACCAACCGAAAAATAAAAAGACACAACTAAAGAAATACTTGTAGGTTTCTTGACAAAACAAAAACCCACCAAAAAAGTGTGCTGTTCCTGAAATAAATAGCAAAATATGTTCAAAACATGTATCTAAAAAAAAAAAAATTTTACTTACTACTACTACTACTATTAGAAAATACTAATTTCTTACCATCCCAAAGTATTTCAGCCCACCAAGAAATCGCTCTGAGCGAATTATTTTTTGGCATTTTTAGGGTTTTGTACCCCAAGGGTAAAACGGGAACCCTATTACTGAGACTTCGCGGTCTGTCTGTCTGTCCGTCCGTCCATCTGTCAGCAGGCTGTATCTCATGAACAGTGATAGTTAAGGCAGTTGATATTTTCACGGATGATATACAGGGTGTAAAAAGACTGCTACCGAAAACTGAGGGATTGCAGTCAGACCATGATTCTGAACATATTTATCAAAAATAAACTAAAAAAAATTTTTGACTTAGCTACGTAATTTTATTTTATTTTCTAGTTTTTTGCTACTAGTACAACATAATAAGACCATACCTACTTAATCATTTCATTTATAACAGAAAAAAACAATTAAAACCCAAAATCCAGCAATCTACGTATAAAAACGCGCCCAGTACATACGCAAACAGTGATCTTCAAACGCTGATTTCTCCGGATATAATGATTTTTCCGGAAAATCCTTTTGCATTTGGTCGTGTTTTGGGATGCTGTACCTACCCCTTTCGGCTTCGGTAGACGTCTTTTTACACCCTGTATTTCTGTTGTCGCTGTAACAACAAATACTAAAAAACAGAATAAAATAAATATTTAAGGGGGATCCCATAAATCAAATTCCCATTTTTAGCCGTTTTTATAGATAATGGTAAAGAACCCTTCGTGCGCGAGTCCGACTCGCACTTGGCCGGTTTGTATGTTACTACGTTCTGGTGATTTAAACTTGTACAGATTCAAGAGTTCAGAGCATTTCATTAATTTGAAGTCGACGCTAAACGATAAGAAACCCGCCAAAAGTAATTAAATCATTTAACTTAACTGCTTGCTTTTCGACATAGCCTGTTAGAAGAGCATGGTTGCTGTTAAATTAATTATAATTTTACAATGTTACTAAATTCATTGTGTTACATGATTTGGTAGGTACTATATTTGAATAAGGTTGCTTCATCACCATTCTACCAAAGGGTAGAATAGTCGCTAACGCCGTTGGCTGAGACATTTCATTCTTACAGTAATACTCGTATACATACACAGGTACTATAACAATATAAGATATTCAAGCTTCAAACAGCAAACCTCCGTCACCAGAAATATAGCTTTTCACAATGAGCTGTGATTTCGTTGCTTATAGAGGACCCCCAGAAGTTCAACTTGAGTTTTCTTCGGATGTTTTTAATCCAACCAAAATTACCTATGACTCTGGGCTATGACATATTTTGAGTTCTAAAATAAATAAAGAAGATTAGGTATGTATGAGTAATCTACTTAGGTAGGTACTTAGGTAATGCGTCCACAACTTACATTGGCTTGAATAACACTATTATTACTTATATATTTTTTCTAACCTATGTTGTCCCACTGCTGGGCAAAGGTCTCCCCCATTATTTTCCAAGACTTGCGGTCGCCAGCTTCGTCACGCCAGAGTCTTCGAGGCCTTCCTCGGCGTCGCCGTCCATGGTCAGGCACCAGGCACCCACTGCGTCACGATCGTGGCCCATTTATCGGGATGCATTCAGCTCACGTGGTCCGTAAGCCAAACACCAAATTATAGAAGTTGAAATTCAGATCAAACAGAAAGTTAACAGCCACTCAGAAACCACGAGTAAAACTCGGAATATTTCATGCTGATGCGAAACAAGTAAAACGGGCGGATAAAGCCGTATTTCAAACTAAACACTACCATTAAGCGCTAGTAATGAGTTATAGCCTAACTATTTGCTGCTCCGTTCGAGTATGGATATTCCACAAATAGTAATACGACTTATCTCTTAGGAATGACTTCGTACGAAGAGCGGTCAGCAGATAATATAAATTATGTTTCGATACCGAATTGCAAAGTGCAAGTTTTACGACAACCTTAGGTAGGTTGCAGATTCTCACAGAAATTTTTATTTGCAAAGCTTTTAATTTGGAGAGCTTTTGTGATGCTCATGCACGCTCATGACACAGATGTGAAAAAATATCCTTCAATTGTGGAATTTAAAGAGCCAAAATTTGGTTAGGTACCTACCTACCTCCTAACCAAATTTTGCCTTTCACCCTATTAAGATTTTGAGAATATAAGGCACCCAAAAAAGACTAGGCCTGTTCGAAATTCTATATTGATACCGACGACATTACAATGGTTTAAAAACTATTGAATCTTTTGTTCATTTGTGCTTAACAAAATCTGTAAGTACCACGGCTGATAGATTATCGCTTGTGGAATGGCTACGCCTGTCAGTTACTGTGAAATGAAACCGAATATAGCGTAGTTTCCGCCAGACCAACCGCGCGCGAAGCCCGAACAATGTTTTGTGGGAAGTCTGTAGTCAATGACTTGTAACGTCGAGGCACTACGATTGTTTTTTACATTATAATTTCGGAAAAATGAACGTTGAGTACAAACATTTGGCTGATACATTTTTAAAAGGCATCAACAAATCTTTCCTAAAAGTTGAATCTCACAAGGTCTGTAAAACGTTGAAAGGATCTAATTTATTGGTGGCACTTTTATTAAAACAAAGGCTTTCCGTAAAAACACACAAACCCGGTTTAAACTCTACTTTTACCTAGGATTATATACTCGTATTAGGATATACCTATGCCGTGATTACTACGAACATGAACGAACGTTACGTATTATAGTGTCATAATGACGCAGCAAGCTCCCTTTAAACACAGCACTCGTTAATGTATGATTAATAGTCAGCGATTTGTGGGTCATCACCCCCGTGATATAATTTTGGATCGTGAGGAGATAGAATGGAAAATTAGCAGTCGAATCACAGAACTCAATCGGATCTGGAGGAGATTGAACGTGCGTGTAGTTTCGTGAACAAAATGAGAGCATCAAAAGCTCTCCTACCTTGACCACCGACCCCGATACCCGAATAAAAAATAATTCTCTATCCGCATTGTTACTTTCAAAAAATTCCTGGACTTCACCACTCAACTCAGTAGGTATTCTACAAATAATCAGTAACATGGTTATGGAAATATAAAAGTTGCATAGGTAATGTCTGTCGTGTCGGTCCCAATTCTATATGAAACAACCACGTTGAAATAAAACATTTTTGAAAAAAAAAAATTGAACCGACTTCACAGAACACAAACAGAAGAACCTTCTACACACTAAAAAGAGAAAAATAAGAATATAATTTGAAGTCGGTGCCAACTATTCATTTACATCTAAGAAATTCAAAAGAACTTGGGTGCAAAATTGTATCCTGGTATACAATTTTGCACTTTCGATTTCTTTTTTGATAGGTACTTAATCGTATTCACTTGGCACCGACTTCAAATTATATTCTTATTTTTCTCTTTTTAGTGTGTAGAAGGTTCTTCTGTTTGTGTTCTGTGAAGTCGGTTCAATTTTTTTTTTTCAAAAATGTTTTATTTTTCACTTTTTAGTGTACCTAAGTAAATAAATACTGTGTAAATAAAAGTGTATGTGTAAATAATATAGTAAGCTACGAGTACATTAAGACTTTGCTTATCGTAGCTTAAGTAGGGAAGGATAAGAGAAGTCATGGGCAGACCTACTAAAGGACACACCGGAGTTCAGCAAGGGGGAAAACTATCAATCCATAAGGAAAAGAAAATATTTTGGAGGGTGTAATACCCTTTCAAACTATTTAATGTTTGACTCAGATTGTGAGTCAGGGTGTGTTGTGTAGTGAGAATGAGGTTTTTTGAATGTTACGGGAAAACTGTCAATCCCTCAGGAAAAAAAATATATGGCGCCACCTTGAGAGTGTGTCCTTTACACTTTCTAACAAAAAAAATTTTGGAAATCGGTCCACAATTTTCTTAAAGTTCAGTGATTGTTTTAGTTTTACGGGAAAACTATTAATCCCTCAGGAAAAAAAAATATATGGCGCCACCTTGAGAGTATACCTCTTTCTAACAAAAAAAAATTTTGGAAATCGGGCCACAATTTTCTTAAAGTTCAGTGATTGGTTTAGTTTTACGGGAAAACTATTAATCCCTCAGGAATAAAATTTATATGGGACCACTATAAGAGTATACCCTTTCAAACAAAAAAAAAATTTTGGAAATCGGTCCACAACTGACGGAAATATCGGTGAACATACATAAAAAAAAACATACATACAGCCGAACATATAACCTCCTCCTTTTTTTGAAGTCGGTTAATAAGTTAAAAGCTTTGTCATAAAATCCAAACGAACGATCGGAACGGAACGACGAAATCGCTTATTTGAAAAGACGTTAAAATGTCATTAAAACGCCTCGTTTTCACACTTATTAATTTCGAGGTTGGTGGTCTATATTGTGTTTTATAGAGACTTGACTGACATGTGTGTAAAAAGAATTCAATACCTAATCTCTATAGGTACCTTTACCAGCCTAATCTATTACTTCGGTCCTTTTAATAGTCCTTCTAGATTTCAACAGTCAGGAAAACAATTAATGGCGTATTCTACACTATCCCCACGTTCTTCTAGTGTGTAGAGTGAATTATAAGGGCTAACTCTTGAGAAAGATCCAAGATTATGTCAATTATTTTAATGATGAGGTGAAGTTATTGAGAGCTTTTGCTGATAAGTATGAAGCTTAAGACAATCACGAGGAGCTTTATAAGCAAGCTCAAAAGCCGATACTTAGTAAGTACTTCCGTCGGGATTATTGTCATTTAAAATTAGGCAACGATTTCCGCGTTCCAATAAGATATGCAAATGAACTTTCGGCGTATTTGATTTAGTGTCGGAAAGATTTATTTTTGGAGCTGGAATCTACGCACGTTAGTCACATCCTGTAAGGTTTTTATTGGTCGTAACTTTGTGTCCATGTGTCTAGTTCTAGTTTTCTGACATCGCGAAGAGGAAATCAGAGTTTCAGGAATTAAAAGGCGATATTGTATTATTTCATTTGGAGTTTTTGGAGTGAGTGCCGAAATGATGAGTGACAGAGGAAAGAGATTTGAAACATATTGTGCCGAGCCCACTTAGTGAGATTAGGCAGGAAGATGATGATTGTGATATTTTATATAAAATGAGTTGCTAAACAATACATACCTACACACCTAAAATAGTAACAAAACAGGTACCTACATATAGGTACTTAATGTGATGCAAAGATATGACAGAAAGTCTATACAACCCTGTGGTGATACAATAATCGTGATCTTTTTTTTTTTTTACTTATTCAAAGAAACAACATAAGCGCGCCACGTGTCCAAAGCTAACTTGATAACTTTAGCAATTTCTAAGGGTGCAGTGTCAACAATTTGACAGGAGTATGAACAACACACCATGTGGTCTGACCCCATGCTCGGTTCGGAGAGAAAGCTTCCTTAGTTTGAACCCGTTTGACGGGTCCCGCTAGCCTACATTTGTCCGGCATGATCTGATATTATTGTTCATGTGCTTCATTTGCGGTTTGCGCTATGGTTTTATAGTATTGCATAGCTCTTGTTTTCAAACCTGATTCTTGGTAAATTATCATTCGAGATCCTATGATAGGTAATTAGGTATAGGTAGGTTTGTAATATTTGTATGAATTAATAGTTGCTATATTAGATGACGAAGATTTAAGGCAGTCTGAAGGCTTCTGTAATGACTTCCGAAAACTTTATAATTATGCACTCTAAAGGACGGAAGCGCTTAGTTGTTATTGATAGCGTTCACCATAATCAAGATAATGATTGGTCTTTCTCTCTTCATTTATTTATTCTTTGTATAATAAGTATTATACCTATCTATATTTAGGAATATATCTGTAAGTACTTATTACTATGAAAATTAACTTATGTGCTGAACTATGCGAGCTGCTTTATGGGGCACGCGTCGAGCCGAATATGATTAACCGTCGAATCCAATTAAACAGTTTCGAGTTTTCCCCGCACGGTGGTTGTTTATCGTTGATATGGGAACTGTTTTTAATAAACCTGGTAAAATGATGATTTGATTGGCTGCAATGCTGCAAGCCTAATCAATTTTACTGCTCTACCGCATAGTCCATTCAGGCAAACTTCAGTAGTCTTTATGAATAACTAGGTAATTGCACTTAATTGAACATCATAATCAGTTCAAGTAAGTAAAGGCAATAACGCGAATTCTATAAGTATCAAAGTATTTCTAAATCATGTCCTCAAGGCATAAGCTTTCTTCTCAATCGCCACTTCAAAGGACACTGCTTTTGAACTTTTTGTCATAGAAAATACCAGAGGGGACAAATCTAAAAGACTACATCTAAACAAAAAAAACAGGATCACGACTATATCCCAAGGTACGGTTGTCTCTGATCAAACCCTCGAGATTCATTGAAGACGAGACCACTTCAGTAAATCTTGAGTGATTTGATTTTGAGAGACACGTCCAAATACTTATTAGCAACATTCCCACATCTATACATCGTAAAATAAACGTCGTAAAATTAAAGATAAAGGTTTTTAGACTTACCACGGCACCAGTTCCTTATTCTCATCAAGTCCAGACGGCGTCGCCAGCGTGTCTGAGTCACCTTCGGCTCTTCCCCCAGGATGCTCAGGTATCACTCTCTCTATCGTTGTAACTTCCTCGATATCAGAGTCGATGCCTTGAGCAAAATCCATGTAAAAGGATTCCCTCGAGTCGCTCGACCCGCGACGCAACTTCAGCGACAAATCCGGCGATGAGTCGTCCATTTTGACGGATTTTCAGGTCCACTGAATATTTATGACTCCTCTTTCTTGTGAGTCATATTGAACGGTTAACCCATTCCGTTGTTCTTTCAGATTTCGTTTGAATCTATAGGGATTATCCATGGGCATTAGAAAGATAGAAGGCTCTTTTTGTAGCCCAATTTTCTAATAAGTATTATATTGATGAAAGAAATAAAACAAGCCTAAACAAGGTTACGGATAGCTATCTAATCAATTATGTCATTGCCCGATATTTATGACGCAACAAAAAAGCCGCTCAAACACAAACAATGGTCATTTATCTTGCGGAACAAAAACAAGCTACGGCGTAAAAAGAACAATGACCTATGAACCGTTCCTAATGTAACCTTCCCTAAAATCGACACCGGTTCCTCGCTTCCTGCCGACCGGACTAATAGCTCGGTGTGAACACACACATCGCACTATACGTTTAACACGTGTGTGAGGATACAAATCCGGGAGGATACGCGATACCGAAACCCTCATTGAATATTCGCGGCTCTATTCAATCCCATAATAGACCATCAATCAAACTGAACCGCGGTATAAACCAAATACCTGATGAATATGTATTGACTATCCTCGACCCTTAATTTGGATGTATCCAAACTATGGAAGGAGGTGCGTTCTAATAACTTCCTTAAAGGCGCTTAATGAAGAGGAACAATTAAACCACAAGCCTTTGTTAATATTCTAATCAAGAATCATTGGAAATCGAAACTCATGATCATGATTTAAGACATTAAGTATCAAAGTTTAATAAAGCATGTTCTTTCTGTAGATAAGTTTATATATCCTATCAAAAAGACTAATAAAGTTCATTTATTGTGAAAGATAGCAACATAAAGTTCAGAATTTATAATATATAAGCCGCTTTAAGTTATCATTTATACCGCGTTTACATGTGATATTAATCGCCTGTCCCTCGGGAACAACAATAATGCCCATGGATAAACATATTCATTCGGAGTCGGCGTGTATCGTGCGATTCCTATGCTAGGCACGCATCGGCGTATTGACACGGAATAATTCAGCGGGCGGTCACTCACACAGCTCCGTCACACCGTGTGTGTAGCACTCGCGGTAAGAGCGAGTAAGTCGCGACGCGGACGCGACCTCTCGCGGCGAAGGTTGGCGCGCGATTGACGCGGGAACTGGAACGCAGCGGGAAGGGCGGGGGATGCACCCCAATGGGGATCAATCCTTACACCCGGTACTCAGATATTTGGGAAACAGTGCCATTGACATCGCAATGTCGCTGGCTAAAACCGGACGGATTAGGAGATCGTGCTGCGTCGCGACACTGCGAGGACAGATCGCAGACGGATTAAACGTAGATTACTTACTCACATTTTATTTGTAATAAAGCCGGTAGCAATAAATTTCTATGTAGAGACAATCATTTAAAATCGATTCTGTCTTAAGTTATTTCTTAAATTGACTGTACCCGCCAAATTTTAATGAGTATCAAAAAAGTCATTAAGTAGGTACTGAAATATTTTAGATTTTCGGATTGGACAAAAAAATCTTCTGACTGATTATGATTCGACTTAATTTATAAACTTAATGAAATGATTATGTAAAACTAGAGTAAAATCTAAATAATTTAACGTGAGCGCAATAAAGCAATTTAGAACTTTAGTAATCAAGCTTTTGAACCAGTGTTCGAAATGAAACCATATTTTCAACCTATAACATACATTTATACATATTTAAACAAATATTATTGATCTAACATAGTTGATTATATTATAACACTCATATCACAATACTTTTAGGCCCTTACTTATAAACGTGGTGTAAAGTTATGACAGGTGTAACTTAGGAATAACCATACAATTTTTGAGTTAATAACTATCATTTCATAACTTTACACCATTTATTAGTAAGGCCATTAGTCTTTAAACAATAGTTTTTACTTTTTAGATGAATCGATATGTGAGGCAACAAATTAATACTTCATACTTCGACAGTCAACAGATTATGAAAATAACATGGATTATAATGTGCCCTACTGTTCCTACATACGAATTAACTAAATACAGGAATACGTGGAAATATTCAACATTTTGCAAAAACATACAATCAAGGGAATGCATAATAAACATGGAAGCATTCCTGTTTGACGAGCATTTTGGAATTATCAACACATGTCATTGTATGACAACTATTATGTGCAAATCAAAATTTCTAGTCAGAAATGCTTCCCTAATAATTCTTCTTCAAGATTTAACGAATTCCAAAAATTTTACACATGCGAGATTTAAACTAAAGACCAGTAAACCAAGGCGGCGATTTCCATTAGTTCAGTTGGTTAGCTTAGTCTATTAGGTCAGTTGGAGGGTTACTGTTAAAATTTCGTATACGATGCAATTTTAAAGATGCATTTCAAATATCAGAGATGCTTCCATATTTTATTTTCTTACAATCGAATAAAAATTTACGTGCATAATCATCTTCTAACCATCATCTTAATTTCAGTGGCTTGTATTCTTAAAAGCACTCAAGCAATAATTTTAATAACTTTTGATATAATTTTAAAATCTATAAATGAAACTGGATTCACGCTTGAACAGTTTCTGAATACAGACCAAAAGAAGTTGTCTTTTTTACACAAGATAATACAAACAAGTTTTCTTTATTATTTAGATTTGAAGGTCAGTAAACATTTTAAGTAATATCTAGATAAATAACTATTAAATCCGTTAAACAACTTAATAATTTTATAATCGTAACAAGAAATATTTATTATGTTGACCAAAAAGCAAACCAAAATAACTATAATTCCTCTCGCTTGGAGATGTCAATTTTTTTACCAGAACTTTATAAGTTACATACAAATGAACACAAATATATTGCTTCCATTTTATTTTAGTTTCGAGTACTACCAATAATGATTAAAATTACATCTTGTCAAATAAAAAAAGGCATTTTCACATTACAACGAATATTTTTCGGTTATGACAATGTATTAAAATGTTTTGTGAAGCAGTATACCAATTTTGGAAAAAATACCAGTTATATGATGCAGGTCTGTAATATTTTTACCAAAATTCCTATACAAAACTTCTTAAGTTCACTGTACAGGGCCCACTACTAGGCTCTATCCAAATCTAGAGTAATAGCACTTTATATGTTACATAACATTGATTAAGTTCTACAATACCTAAGATTAAATCATACACGTTTCATTGGTATGTAGTCAATCAGGTTTTACCTAGGAGCATATCTTCACGCATGACAGACTACAGCGTCATCACAGTGCCTTGACTGCCTACCTTGTGCCTATACAATTTAGACAATGCGATTTTTTCTTTCCCTTGCACAGTGGCTCTATCTAACGAGGGCGGGTTGGTCTTAATTGTGTATGTAGATGCACATGTACGCTTATTCTGTGTGCGGAAGCTCGGGATTACTCCATGGACAAATAAAAAAAATTAAGTTTTAATTTCCGAACCTTTTTTGATTCATAGACTCAAATTAATCTTACAGGTTCTTACATACTTATTGATTAGCAATTAGCATAGACAAATGACAAATGAGCGGTCAGTATCGCTTACGCACACAAACAAATCTACACACGCAATCAAGACCAATCCGCTTTCGTGAGGTGACTAGTAGTCTGGATACTATCATGTTACATGGCTGTAATGTAAAGCTCAGTTGCAGTTAGTTATAGTAAGTACCTACATAATACCAATTTCCCCCCAGTTGTATTATAGAACATTAAATTAAATTGATTTCCATAGATCGTTTAGTTTTAGGAGGTTCAATAGTTTTTGTAGCAAGATTTTTTACTCCAAGTTATTTTACTCCACTACATAGTTGTATTGTTGTAGTTGTATTTTCTGGAAATAAATTCGATTTTGTTTTGATTTTTAATTAGCTAAGTCAGATGTTCGGAAGTTCCTTGAACTATCAAAATTTAGTAAAATTATTATGCAGTTCAATAAACCAGTAAATCAAGTTGTTTTCAAATGTATTGATAGAGCCAGCGAGCAAATATTTCAGTAGCTTTGACGATTTGGCTTTGTAACGATTGTAACTTACATTATACATTCTACAAATATTTTTTAAGCATAATGAAATAATTTACTGGATAAGCGAGACCTCAGTTAGGGTATGGACCGTTGGTAAACCCACAACTACACCGTTTGTCTCATCGACTAGCGTTTGAGGTTACGCTTTATCTGTCAATTAGTAGGTATTAGTAAACTTGCTAGCACTTTTTCAAATACCTTTTAAGATCTAAGTGGACGAAGTGAAGCACAATAACTGTCGCATTCGTTTCAAAAGTAAGCTGACATTCAAACAATAAGTATTGAGTAAATATCCACTACTTATGAATCTAATGGGCGGTTCACATCGATCAAGGAAGGTGGCAAGTTACAAGTACCGTGTAAACCGATCGGACAGTGGCGAGTCAACTTTTTTGGCTAGGCGCTCACGACTTGTCATTGTTCTTTTTACTTGCACACTGCCCTTTATCAATGTAAATCCATATAGGTGATATCAGACCGTTCATTTATCCTTAATTATCGCCTTTCATTCGGCATTCTTCATTCGAAATGTCTGAACACTTAATGAATCAATATTTCCGAACGAATTCATTAGTGAATCAATCCAAAAGTGTTGATTATTTTCATTTGGCATCTTTCACTTTTTATAAATCACTCGGAATCTCGAAAAATTAACTGTCTGAATACTAAAAGGAAACGTTCATTCGGATTCAGCCATTTTGTTTCGAATGAAGGCTGTCGAATGAAAGGCGAAAATGAACGATAAATGAACCGTCTGATATCTCCTTAAGCGACTCTCGAGGAAAATGGTGTCAAGTGAAATATGTCAGGTTATACGTAGATGAAAACAGACCTTCACTATTCAAATTATCCAACACACTTGCTCCATTTGAGTCCGCCACACGACATAGCGCCGATTAGGTATATCGCGACTGCAGCTATGACGGCAAGGATCACGTACATTTTGATGTTCTTCCAGAAAAGCGATCGTTGCAATGTTCTCGAGGTGGCGCGGTATGACACAGACTGGAAATAAAACAAAATAAGTTAGAAAAGTAAATATTGGAGATTTGACAAGTCACATAAAGAAAGGAACAAGATGATGGATAGAATACAGTAGCTAGTCATTGTTTCGTAAAACTCCTAATACTTACTTCCCATATCTTTAGTCGTAATCACGACCTGAACTTAGCTTCCACTTAACGTCCAAGTGCATTTCGGTATGCTTGGTCTTCCGTCATCCACTCATTTTTGGGTGTTGATTAACTGTCATCTCAAGGTTGTCGCGACGTTCCTTGAGATGACAGTTGAGTGGAGGATGAGTCGAGATATAGAAAACGACTAAAGATATGGGTGTCAGTTTCAAATACTTAGACACAATGACAAACGTGCTTGTTCATCATACATTTTTTGCGAAATGCAAAAAAAAATTGTGTTAAGGGATTTTGAACTGGATGGTAAACGAACCCACTATAGCGCAAAAGGAAAAGCTACTACACTAACTGGATAAACTTTTATGCAAAATACTCTACTGCGCATCGAAACGGTCGTCGTAGATCCATTGAGAGTAGATACTGTAACTACATTTGTTTGTTGGTCAAAACTTATGGGACAAAATGCGTATTACTCGTTGCTCATTATGCTTTTTTGTCGTTTGGCGTTTGTGTCATTCTGCGTATTGGCATTTGGCTTAATATGTCATTATGCGTATTGGTCATTCTGAGAATTGGCCATTTCGCCTTTCAGTGTTTTGTCAATGTGAGAATTCTGAATTATTGTTCATTATGCGTCAGAACCGTTTGAACTTTGATGAATTCAAAGTTCAAGCACACTACTTAGAAGTGTTTTTCATCAATATTAAAAAGCAGGCTAAGTTTTTTATATTTTTTTCAACACACTTGCTCATAAAGTGGCTCTATGGTCACCGCAATTAGGCACATAATGACACCCATAATCAAACTGTGACTTTTTCATTACTATAACTCACTAGTAAGTAATAGATTTTTTTTTTTAATTTTATTGGTTGAGTTGCTTTGTTCTTAAAAAAGTTTTTATTCAGAAAAAAGATCGTGTTCAATAGAACAAATAAATTAATGTTCCTATTGCTTGCTCATTTCATGCAACTTCTTATTTAAATAGATAATTTTAACTCGTACGTGTTTAATAAATAAAACTTTCACTCAAATATAACTTTTGTTTTCTCTGTAATAAAAGAAAACTTTAAATTCCCCATTTTGTACGTGGCAGAATAGGCCGCAAACCCTATGCGTGGCGCGGAAATATAGTCTGTGGCCGATCACAATGCGCGCGCATAGGAAAACTGATTCATTTTTGCCGCAATAGCGAAACATTTTTCACAACTCGTTTTCACTGTTGAAAATGAGTTTTTATTGTTGTTTTATTCACAAGTGTGTTGAAAAACGTCGTATGATACACGTGTGTATTGATGATTACCGTCCTCGGTTCTATTAAGAGCCTCGCCTAACGGCTCGGCTCTTAAAACAACTCGGCGGTAATCACCAATGTTACACCATAATCTCTGTGATAATAATAATAATCCTCTGTGGCGGAGTGGGCGAAGGTCCGCCTCCGACGCAGAAGGTTGCGGGTTCGATCCCCGCCGCGGGACAAATGTTTGTATGACCTACAGATATTTGTCTCGGGTCTGGGTGTTTCTATGTATAATATGTATGTATTTACAAACAAAAAGTATATAAGTAGTATATCAGTTATCTGGTCCCCATAGTACAAGCTTTGCTTAGTTTGGGGCTAGATGATGCTGTGTGAAAATGTCCAGCATTATTTATTTTTTATTTATTTATTTATAATGTACTATTACACCATTGTTAGCACATAGTAACACACAAACCATAGGTAGGTTCAACTTAATTAAAATTCATTCGCATGAAGTCACATGCAGATAAAGCAGCTGATTAAATGTTGTGAACATTTTTTGGCAAAAAATTACAAATTTGGTAAACGAATGACATAATGTATACTTAATGAGGATGGTAAATTAGGAGTCGCAGGTAGGTATTATTGAAGGGATTGAATTATAATGGAGATAATTAAAGATAATGCAGCTTACGTCACAAATAAATATACAGTACCACTACATTAATAAAGCGTTTCGGTTGGTTTCGTATTTATCTCTATTTCCGAAAACATCAAGAACTTCAAGGTGGTAATTATCTAAAAAAAATACTATACTAGGATAGGTAAAGGGATATAATTACTACCTTGAAGTCGAATGTATTCGGAAATAGAGAGAAATACGAAACCAACCGAAGCGCGTTATTAATGTATAGTTGTACTGTGCAGGGCTGTATGTGTATAAGCCGAATGTCTCTGACTACCCCGTTAGAATATTAAGAACCTTCAGTAAAATATAGTCATTTCCAACTCTCTTTTTAATTTGTGTATGAAAACAGTGCAGATTCTACTTTATTAATTTTTTTAGTAATTGTGTTAACCCCAGCTTAACCGAATAAACTGCTATTGAAATGGATACTGTCCGTAACAGCTTGTAGCTAGGGCTTCCTACATTTTGCTTGGGTTACCTCGGTCCGAAGCAGTCGGCTGAAGATTAGAATAAGTAATTACGACCATACTGTCATTGTAAAATGATAATACCTGTTTGCAAAATTATTGTTGCAATAACAAACAAGAGTAGGTACTAAGTCCCTTAGTCGTCGTAGACCTTCTATGGTCTTTTTTTTTGCGAATGAAGCAGATTCATATACTTATTATGTTAGTAGTTATTGGTATGAACTAGTAAGTAAGTTAAGACGGAGATCATTAGGTCACCCAAGGCCTCTCGCCACGGACTAACGATTGTAACAACTTCCGATTACGGTATTTATATTTACCTTATAACCAGATAGTACATAGTTCATCAACATTATGTCGATGATGTGAACATAGCGCCAAATATGGCTATCGGTCGATTTTATTAAAATAAATTTCTTTTGCATCCTGCTGCTTCGATAGCAAAGAAAAATAATTCTTCCGTGTTTCGGAGAGAAAATCCGTCACCAGAGTTGGCCACTACTTCATACCCATTGTGCACTGTAATGGTTCTCTCTTCTTTTGTATCTTGTAGTTTTAAGGTGTGCAATAAAGTATTTTCATTCATTCATTCATACGAACTTAGGCTCAATCCACATTGAATTGGTAGCGACGCGACGATCATTTTTAATAATAAGACATTATAAACATTAACCACAATGATGCTGTGTGAAAATGTCCAGCATTATTTATTATTATTTTATTATAATTATGTATACCTATAGGATAATTCAGTACTCACACTTGTTGCTAGATTATCAGCTTTGTTGACAAGCAGCTCTAATTTCTCGCCCCTCATCGCCATACTGTCTGTAAAATTAAACTTTAATGTTAATGAAGTTTTATACTTGCCATGCTAAGTTGGGAGAGTGCATATTTTAATTCAAAATTTCCTGCAAACAAGCTGAGTTTCATGACACAGAGTACGATAATGTATTCTAAACATCCAGCACTTAGCCAAGCATTACAGCATGAATAACTAATAACCTCCATTCATATAGTATGCCGTCGTCGGCACCAGAATAGGTCACTACAATAATACCTAGTCATTTTGTAGGTTTGTAAGAATTAGTGGGAGTTTTTAGGCTGTGTAAAAGGCCTCTGTCAAAACCTATTAGTTCAGATAAATCAATTTCTCGTAGGGTTAGGCCACAGATTTCTACTAAGCTACAATTTCAACACACATTTTCATTGAATTCTTCATAAAATTTCACCTCAATCGTAGGTAAATTCAAGTTAGTATATTCCACTTATCTAACTTTACTAGATTGAATATGAGAATTTGTAATGAAAATGGCACAACTAGGCAATTTACATAAGTAAAGTCATTTCTTTTCTTCCAACATAAAAATATCACTAATTTATAACCTGTTTCCGAACTGGATTCTTTCAATTGTAGGCAACATAAATTAGCTTAGGAAGTTAAACATTTATTTTAAGAAACTCTAGAAGACCTTGTAGTGTAGTGCAGATTTAATATAGCTGTATTGTTCAAGGCAAAGGATTTAGCATTTTTTATGTAATAAAAACAACCCTACTATAATAGAAGGTAAACCTAATTTAAATTATTACATTAATAGTTTAATTCAGATTAATTAAAATTCTGACCCTATTATTCATATGCTTAGACTTCATATATGCATTTTTTTTTTTGTCAGATTTATGTTTATATGTTCTACCTACATCTTACAACTTTACTTTGTTATTGATAATACTGGTAACCTCTCATTCAATTGCAATGTAGGTTCATATTCTTATTTTCTAGATAATACAAACTTAAAAGTTTTATCAGTATGAGTAATGACTGTCTCAGACGTACAGAGCTAGATACTAGGTCAATCAATTTTATGTTATCAAAAATTTACAAACATTCTTTCTCATATACTATTTACCTTTTCCTGTTTAAATAACAATAAATAGTGTATTGACCTACTAATTAATGTAATGAGTGATAAACAAAGGTAGGTACTTTTATTTTGTATGTACAACTTCATTACTGATAAGCTTGTTTAATCAGTAACAGAGAATTACTAATTGTTTTAAGTTTCAAATGTACTGTGTTGAGTAGTTTTAAACTCTGCTGATAGATTTAGATCTCTCCCAATGAACTGAATGAACTGAAATGCCGTAGTACCTATAGCCAGTCTAGTTCTATCTTTTATCTCTTTTTTTTTTTTTAATCTGACATTTTTTCTTTATCTAATATTGACTTTGTAAAATTATGTTTGTATGCTAATCAGCAGGATCTAGAGATTCTTAGTTTTGACAATACCATCTACTCTGTAACCTAGGTTCACAAGCAATAAATGAATTATGAATTATTATAGTTTTTTATTTAGAAATCAAACACTTTACCATTTAAAAAAAAGTTAACAGTACTAAATATAACATAATACATAATCATTGATAGCAGACTGGTGGGAGGATACTGGCAATGACAGGGCTTGAAAATAATTAGAGACCTTTGCTAAGCGTAAGCAGTTAGATCTTATAAAAAAAAAACTAACTGTATAGTCAGTGAAATCTCTCCGAGAGAAAGCAAATTGCATAAGCTTCTTAGAAAGTACTTTATTAACTTACCTATATTTTTGACCATAATATCCTTCAGTTCATCGAGCTCTCCATGGACTCTTGATATGGTCTCAAGGTCCCGAGAGTCGCTGTAATGTTTCATCTCCGTTGCAAGAACTCTCGCAAACTCTCCATTCATGGCATAAGGAATGGCTGTTTGAGCAGTATCACCAAACGCAGTTTTGAATCTTCTTTTCATTTCATTTAGGAATAGAAAGGCTCGCGAGCGTTGGAATTTCTAGAACAACAGTATTGATAAGTAAACAGATGGAATATAATCTACCAAGAGATAAAAAGGTAATTGTACGGTACTCACATCGTCGGTAATGCAAAAATAAACCAATTTGTTTTCCGCTATGTAATGGAACAGATAATTCCCATGAGAGTACGTCAGTTTGTCATCATGGGGCGGTATCTTGGAGAGAATTTGCTCGGTCACTTCAGTGAAGTTACCCGCGCAAGTAGCATATTTAGCTAAAACCACCGTGCCCCTGGATACTACGCTGAATAATATAGGCATTTTGTGAAGCTATCGCAATGATTCACAATAACAAAGAAAATAGGAATGATGAAGTAGGTAGCACTATCAAAACAAAGTCTCTAATCACAACACTAATGCAGATCCAATTTCAAGCCGCCAATGGAGATTAATGTAGGATTGGCAGTGAATGCACGTTATTATCTAGAAAATTTTAAGTATTTTCTGGTAAAATCAAATTAATAATTTCGCGAACACATTGACGACGCGCGCCCTGACCCATCCAAAACAATTTATCTGACTGACTGACTGAGCCTGGCTGGACTGACTGTGACTGTGACTGGTGACAGCTGGTGACTCACTTCTTGACTTTGATTGATTTGAGTTTTGACGTCGTTCGTGTCGCATTGTTAAGCTAGGCGTCCATTGCAGACGGGTCGGGCCGGGCCGCATCGGCGAGCATTTTTGCGTACTGCGTCCACTATACGAGGCGGGCCGGGCCGCATCGGCGGATTTTTACAGCCAGTCCTACGTAAGACAAGCTAGCAAGCGGTTGTATGTAGGGATGTGACTTAGCGGGAAAAAAATCGATTAATTAATAATCGATTTTTTTTTACCTAAAATAAATCGATTATAGAAAAATCGATTTTTCGTAAATTTAATCTGTTTAATAAGTTATTAAAAAAAAAACAAAAGCAACTTAAGCAATCAACTTTATTTTACTAGTGAGTAATTATTTCATTGGTGCCACTGCCAACCAATGAAAAAAATGAAACTTTTTAGTTCATAGTACTGTCGCCAACAACTTTTTTTCGTTTTGTTGCTAGACATTTTTACAACGAAAAGAAACAAACACTCAATCCGATCTTCCAAACACAAAATAATCTTTGAACAAATTACAATGAAGGTAGGTACGAAATTACGAACGCGGAACACGTTGAACGAGAATAATTTGAAATAAACTACAGATCAGTCATTCATTTAAATCAGTGACACAATGACAGAAATGTCAACCCCCGAGAACTAACGAACGAACTGGGTACCGGTGCTGCCGTCAAACAAGTACCACTAATGCAAAGAGTATTATAATATATGCACTAAAGCCATATTATATAGGATGTACCAAAAAGGTACCATGCTAAATCTATGACTAAAGCCGAGTCCGCAGCGCCATGTTTTCGTGTTTAAAACATGTTTAAAAACAAAATAGGCGCGTGTCATTGGTGGAAACCAATGTTATTATGTTAAAAAACACGAAAAAATGGCGCTGCGGACTCTGCTTTATACCTACCAGTCGAAAAAATCTAAACTAGGCATTCGGACGCAATACGTAAAAAAAATCGATTTTTTTATGATAATAATAAAATCGATTTATGAAAAATCGATTTTTCTTTTTAAAATAATCGTTCATGAATAATCGATTTTTATGAAAAAATAATCGTCACATACATCCCTAGTTGTATGTGACGATGGATGGTTCTGATGAAGTTATGTTTATTTATGTTGTTGGATGAGGAGCAAAAATATAATAAACGTCACAAACATAAAGTCAGGGTGCACCATATGCAAGAAAATTTCAGTCCAAATCTTATTTCTTCTCAACGCATCGTGATATTTTCTATTTCCAGTACCTATCATAAAGTTCAGAATATTGTTGCATTAAAGATATTAGTAGTTTTTCGTTCATTTTACGGTTTTTCCCTCAATAAATACGTCCGCTCGCAGCAACGATCTACAAAAAATGCGGCGCGCATTGCGTCCACTAGAGGCGGGGCGGGGCGGACCGGGCCGCATCGGCGGAAAAATACGCTCGCCGAGCGATCCGCCGACGGATTCCGATGCGGCCCGGCCCGCCCCGCCTGCAGTGGACGCAGTTTCATACAAAATGTATAGGAGGCGGATTTTTCCGATGCGATGCGTCCGCCTAGTGGACGCGATCCATTAGTTGCTGCCGAACGAAACTGTCAATTCCACCCATCCTAATGCTAATAGAGGCTAATAGTTTGTTTGTGATTCCACCGTAGGTACTATACTACCGATTATTAAAATTTGCTGTTTATAGGTATAATTGTACAACTTGTACACCTTTCCATCCATTCCAACTCAGAGATCTAATGAAGCAATTCGTGGTCTGAATTTAAATTTAGGTACTACCTGTGTATTTTATGGAGAAATAGTGAATCATGCTAATCACAAAAATAAAAAAACTAGAATTAAAACGTAACAGTATTTTATTAGTTAACATAGTAATACTTATCCAAATAAATAAAATCAATCTGATTGCAAACCTAACACTAGTCAAAGTAATCATCTATGTCAATATCAGGATTGAGGATATCATCACCAAAGGGAGTTAAGTCTATTTGATCCAAAATTAAATTTTCACACATCTCTTCCAGATCTGTTTCACCAACTAAGATAGCACCATGTAGCCTTCCATCCTTAAGGACAAACTTGATATACTCAAGATTGGGAGTAGTCCGAAGCAGAATTTCATAATCATTGCCGAGTCCTTGACCATTATACTTTCCTAGTAATATTACCCTGTACCCAAAAAGAGTAGTACAATGTGTGAAAAGCTCAAAGCAAAAGTCTTGTAATACTTCTTGGTTTGTGATTCTTGCATACATTGATTTTGCAGCCATTGCAGCCATCTGCCTTGCTTGAGTCCACAGCCTAAGTTGAAACCAGTGAGAGGCATGGTCCCAAGAAGCGTAGGCCACATCACCGGCAGCAAAAACATTTTTAAGACTTGTTTCCTGAAACTCATTAACTGCCAGCCCACCATCTGGGCCCAGCTGGGGTTCTTTATCCCATCTAAAGTTAACTGCAGGCTCTACTCCTGTTGCTGATATAAGAAAATCACAGTGTATTACTTTCCCATTAGTCAGTTCAACAGCTAATGGGTAGTCATCGGTAGTTTCAGAGACAGATTTCACTTCAACTTTGTAAATAATCTCCAACTCCTGTTCACCTGTCTCATTTTTAGTTCCTTCTAGTTTTCTAAACCAATCTGGCCCCAGCGCTGCAGATTTTAGATCTTTATTCAAAGAAACTATACTATCTTCATCAGTAAATATGTGTCTTCTCAATAGTGTGTTTTTTTCATTTGCATTATTTGTATTATTTTTAAAGGTGTTTTGAAAAAACTCTGCTGCTCCTGGATCAATGAATGTTGCTGAGATATAATCATCTCTAATGACCCATATTTTTTGAATTCCAGTAGTAGCATGGACTATTTCTGATGCAATACCTCCATTGCCTACTATAACCATTTTACGACCTGCCACAAGCCTTGTCTGAAATTCCCGAACAGATTCAGTATCCCTTATACCAAGTATTCTTCTGCTTTTGTTTGAATCTGAAATCAACCTTGGGATTCCACCTGTGCATATGCAAATAGTTTTGAAGTGAATACGAAGGTTATCATCACAAATTGCAACTTGTTTACTGGTATCTATTTGCTGCAGTGATGCATACACAATCTTTAGATTTGGGTGTAATTTTTGTAAGGAGCTTGCTTCTGTCTCATGCACGTCGAACTTGACAATAGTTTTAGCGAAAAAACTGATGTTGCTAACGTTCTTGACTAGAGAAGATGCAGTTATTATCGTAAGCTGTTCTTCGGGGTGCAATATCGCTAAAGTTTCGACACATGTTACTCCAGCAATACCGCCACCAACAACTAAATATGTGGTTTCAATCTCACACATATTTTTGATAAGGGTTTCTAGACCGCGCCGTAAAAATTAAATTATATTCAAAACATTGAATGAAAATTGAAAATGTTTGTTTTTTTTCTATTTCTTCTTCTTCTTTTGGATGGATCTGGCTGGGAAGAGTGGGAAGCAGGGTTGCCAACGCTCTTGTGTCAAAATACCCACAAACCGCGGCCAAAATCCCCACATTTGGGGAGAGGAAAGCCTGAATTCCCCGCAAATTCCCCACAGATTTTCTTCAAAATAAAAACAAATTTAAGGGTTCAATTTTATTATTTACTAGGGTAGGTCAGACCTACTCCTGGGTAAGTACCTACGTTAATTGGTTTGGGAAAACAATTTAAACAATTTCTCACATTCACATTAATGAAGTAGGTTACCTACATTAGATTTATCTGGCTCCAGCTGCTCCTGCTGCGCAACTTTCTCATTTGGTTTATATTTTACTAACAATTTATCCATGATAAACTAACTGTTGATCTGTACAATTTCACAAAATCACAAGAAGTGTTTAGTACAATCTCACAACTTCACACAAGTCACAAAAAAAGAAAGTGACAGTTTGTAGGGAAAAGAAAAAATGCGCTAGCGGGAAAATTAACATTGTCATTGTCAATTTTGAATGAATTATCATTGGTGACATTGACATTTATCAATTCATCAAATATATTGATAAGCTATTTGGCCTCTGGGCTGGATACAAGCCTTTGAAGTCGTTCTAGCATATCATTTAAGTGTTGTAATAATACATATTTTTAAAATCCCCGCATTTTCCCCGCATCAACGCATTCCCCACAAAATCCCCACAGGGCTTGAAATTCCCCGCATTTCGGGGAATTCCCCGCAAATCGGCAACGCTGGTGGGAAGTTATTCGCGTTCGTTTTTTCATTCGTTCGATAAATATTCGGATGCTTCTTACTACGAGCTACATTATATTCAGCCGATAAGATCAACGTTAAAACACGGTCCTAACCTAGGATCAAATAGGTATTCCAAACCGAAAATTTTTATTTTATTTTATTTTATTTATTTAGGCAACACCAACAGCATACATAATTCACATTATTATTAACATTTTATGAGTCTTTTTTATAGAATTGTATATTTTATATATTAAAATTGGCCCTTGAAGTCGGAAATTGTAGTAAGATAAGAAAGTTAAGAAACATCCGAATATTCATCGAACGAACGCGAATACGGTTCCTGATCGGATCTGCTATTCTGCTCATTCAATGCTCATTTATATCTCTATGGATTAATAGTATGTTTCTCTATGGCAATGGCACGAACAAAAAAAATAAAGAAACGTCACGCACGTCAACGTAAAAAAAATTCAATGTTTTGTATGTTAGTATTGCATGTATTCCGATTTTCGCGGAAAATTAAAATAAAATAGTAAATCGGGAGAAAGAATAGATAAGCTAGTGGGAAAGCTAATAAAATAAAATATTAAACAGCTACATTACTAAAGTTACTTGAGAATCAAGAGAATGTCTACGATATAATGAGGAATTATTTAGCCAAATAGGCCTATTTGATCAATGAGGCCTACACAATGAAGTGGTTTGCGATTTGTTCAGTGCCTGTTTGGTTTTTACTGCTATGGAATTTCTCATTTTTATGGGGAGTCGTGCATCTAACATTTCTAACACTATGTATACTGATATTAGTGTTTGCTCTTACTCTATGGGGTCATGTTTCTCTATCATCTCCCCATCTTACCTCCTCATTTTTAGTGGATACTGTCGAGAAAGAAGTGCGACAACTTGATGAAATTCTAAAGGTATGTAAAAATTCATTAGTACATCAGTTTCAGAGCTTATAGGAAATAAAACTCATAACTACAACAAAAAACTATGTTTTTTTAGGAAGAGGCAAGTAATTGGCCCCAACTGGCCAAGAAAACTCATTTGCCAGTTATATTTGGAAGGACAGTTGACAGTCAGCTGCAGTTGCTAATTGATTACCTATTGAGAGACTTCCTTGTGCGTTGGCTGAAGGAGTTATTGCATAAACCGGAGCCTGTGGTAGACAAATTAAAGGAGCATATTTGGAGTGCTATCCAAAATCTATATGAAAGACTTCAAAGAGTTGATGCTGAAAAACTGCTAGCAAGTGATATGGTTATGAGAATAACACAACATTTTGAGAGAATCAGGATTGCCAAGGATTGTGCGTAAGTATCCATTTTTTCCTGTTTGTTTAGATATTTTTTTTTTGGTACAAGTTTTATGTGCAATCAGTTTTCCAACTATGAGCAAATTTGCAGGTGTAATGTCAGGCAGAGTTCACTCCAGTAGGCACTCTTCATTGATTTAGTCACACATTTAGCTGCATGACATCTTTCCTTTTAAGTCGTCTCCTATAAGTAGGTTTTGTGAGTTGCTGTGCTAGTTGATTAGGATGGCTTTTCAGTTTTTCCTGATATGTTCAAGCAGTGGTTTTGATCTCTTCAGCTGCTGTGTTGACTTTAAGTATGTCATGCATTATTCTTTATGAACCAGATGTTTAGATATTTAATGTGGCTCTAACTGATGCTTTATTTATGTGGATAACTAATGTAAATTTTTTTAGAAAGTTTATTAAGTAAGCAGATTTTGTAACTGTCATATTATTAAGCTCTTAAATTTTTTAGAATGGAACTAAACCAGACCCCAGTATTTGCTCTGTCCCCCCACCTGATGGCGGCTGACACAGAACTGCACTATTTGAGACAAATCAGTGAACTGATTGTGGTGTTCCTTATGCCAGGATGTTACTCCATGCTTCCTGCATCACATCTTATGAGAGAAGTTTTGGCTTGCAAAAGTAAAGTATTTATATACTAATTTAGCGTCGTAGCAATTGCTTGCATCTTAGTATTTTTAACATTAAAAAAAATCATGTGCTAAATTTTTTATAAAGTATTGAAAATATCTACTAATAATATTGTTTCTTCATATTTTTAGTACTACAACCAGCGATCAATATGATAACTGAACCTGATTACATTAATCAGAAAATTGTACTTTATTTGGAGGCACAAAAGGAAGTAAATGCTATGCATGTCAGGACCCACGACTATGCCAAGACATTTGAAGACTACATTCGGTTGATTAATAATTGTAATAATGTCGACACACTGAAGAGGTTACGGTATGTGAACATTGATAACACTTTCGCTGTTAAAACTGTGCTAATTGGAGCATTGGCCAATTATAATTTTTGTCCATTTTTATATTTTGCCTAGTCTGTTATCTTATTTGGCACACTCTGACCGAGATAAATATTAATAAAATCTGTAATTAACAAACATTATCAATCAAATTTTAAACAGTAAGTAAATTATTACCATTATTGCCAATTCTCATCATCATCAACTGACTGTCCTTATTCTACTAAGTGGTGTCTCTATCACTTGGCATTATCAACTTTCAAATGTGCCATACTCAGCCCAGCCATATTTTTTTTTTCAGCTATGATATTGTGACACAAATAATGCAAGCTACAACACTACAAAACGTAAAACGAGCGAAAGGTGTAGACTTAGATGTGGTCGAAAAAAACAGTAGCACTCACAATGTCAGTCGCCAACAAATAGCAGACGCAAAAAAGTTAAAACGATACATTCATCAGTTGACAATTGCTAAGGCAGAGTGTGAGACAGCTTTGAACGCATTAGGTTGGGATGGGGCGTTTCCGATGGTTGAATCAGACAGTAAGGTGAGGATTTTTACATGCTAGACTACTCATTATTATCAAAGTGATTGTAACTGGCGCAGCCAGTAGGATAAAAATATATTTAATCATTTCTATTTGTTTCAGACTTTACCTCTACATGAAGTTATGGAAAGTGTAATCGGCAGGAAATATCTATCAATGTTCTTAGAAACGATGTGCTCTCAAGGCTTAGTTGGATTTTGGATGTCTGTAGAAGAATTGAGGCATAGCCCTAGAAGCAGTTGGCATCAATTGGGTGCGGAAATATTTTATACGTACATTCGATCTCCTAGTGCTGAAATCAAAGTAGATAAAGTAAGTTGATTCTTAACACAGGCAATTTCAACCTTGAACATGCGAAAAAACTTTGTGTTGTAACTCAATTTGAATCTTATAGGAAACGAGGAAGAAAATGGAATCATTTTTACTTGGTGACAAAGGACCAGAAGTGTTTTACGAAGTGCAAGAAACTGTATTAGATACAATACAAGATAAATACTACCATTCATTCCTTATGAGCGATCATTATAAAGCGTTGATTGCTGAACTTGCCACTGAAGAAACTAATAAAGGTAATAAATAAATATGAAAACTATAAAGTTAGATAAAAGTGTTATATCCCTCGCATTTTTTAGGTATTAGCCTATGAAGATTATTTTATTTGAAAATTATTTTGTACGCAACTATTATATTCTTTTATTTCTATTTGTTTCAGATAAAAACTTAGAACGTTCGCCAATTGAAGATCGACAGCTATCAAACGAGTCTGTATCTTCGGCGGAGAGTGTAGGAGGGGCGGTACAACTTACAGAACATTCGACTTACGCTAGAAGGAAATTGGATCAGTTATCGGAACGACATAATAATAAAATTCAGGTAACCCACTGAAATAAAATTAATATTCTTATTACGTTCTGATTTTATACAGAAATAAAAACCTCTTAGCTTGCTCCAATTATGCTGTAAATGCAACCACTTATTGTTCTAAATAGCTCGCAATGAGACACAGAATGTAAAAGGGGTAATACGATTTTTCATTGAAATCTTGATATTTCATCCATCCGGCTGTGCCATTTTTATTAATAATTATTAAACTTGCACATTTTAAATTTTCGCAGACTTGAACATTTGAATACGCTATGAAAACCTGTCTATAATTTTAACAAACATCGTTGGCCTCTTGCATCTATTACAGATGATTTAGGTGGCGTCAATTAGGTTACACAGCAAATGGAACTTGAACATTAAACCACTGTAAATTTTAACAATTTAAGACCTTTCATTCCAGGCTTTAGCAGCCTTACGTGCCTCTCTGAAACCAGAGTCACCCGCCTTGTCAATGCTAGCGAACGAAGTGGAGAAGCTAGCGGGAGAACAGATGAGATTGGAGGCGCATTTAGCGAGGACAGACACGTGGGCTGAGCATTTAGGATTGTGGCGTGCTACGGTGCATAGCGCTGAGGTAAGAAAATTTACTATCAACTTTAATCTATCCTCCCTACTTACTCTTAATTATTAGTCTGAAAGTTTGTGAGTATGTTTGTGTTTCAATCACGCCTTAACTAGTCGACCGATTAGGATGAAATTTTCCCTTGGTCACGGGATCACGCGTGAACGGCTGGACCGATTTCGCTAATTTTTTTTTTTGTTGTGTTTGTTATTGTCAGGAGAAGGTTCTTATGACAGAAAAAAATTAAAAAATTGCGCGGAAAAAATTAATCATGCGCAGACGAAGTCGCGCGGGTCATCTAGTTAAATATAAGAAAAATACTTTATTCTATCGTACAAAAGCGTAGGGAGCTACTACTAGGGACTACTCAACCATATTCTATCAATGAAACATTACAACATTTTGTCATAGAGCAATCTACGCTTTTAAATGATAGAAATATAATGGTTTATTTTGTCAATTATTATTCTTAATTAGTTTTTCTGAAAATGTACTACTTATTGTACCTACTTATCTTGTAGATTCTGGACGAATCAAAACCACCACAGTTTGTAGTAGTAGTACATATGGCTGAACAAGAAACGGAAGATGAGGATAGACCCGAGCAGATATCTACCGGTTGGGTTTTGCTTCGGAATCTGAACGAATTTCAGGTAAATATCTTCTAAATCGTAACTTTATTTGCAGTATAAAGTATGAGCAGAACAGAAATATCGCGTGCTCACTCGCACTTTGTCTTAGTCAGATAAAGTTGAATCGAGTGTGTATTCATTGATTTATTTTTTATTGACTTTTACAGGATTTACATAGAAAACTAAGACCACTGTGTTCGGATTTAAAAAACATAGAACTACCTTCAAATTCATTCAAATTTCTATTTGGTAAGAACGACAAATCCTCATTAGATAAGGCGAAGATCCTGATACAAAAGTATTTAGAAGTAAGTACCAGATTACCGATTTATTTCTCAGAAATTTAGCAACTTAATCTTAGGTGAAGTTAGCTATGATTCAAGAAAAACTGATTTCAAAAATTTATTTCTCATTTATTTTCAGTTTGTTTTAGAAGACGACCGGTTGAATCAAAGTGAAGCTTTATACACATTCCTAAATCCTAGTTCGGAGTATTTAAAACAGGGTGAACCAAAGAAAAATAAATTCTCATTTTCTACTTTATTTAAGAGGTAAATAAATACCTAACTCAAAACAATAACATACATAACCCTAATAAACAAGAGCATTTGAGTAATTTCGAATCATCTATCAAAATTTTAAAGACCCCACAATGTTGCACAATACCACAGTATAGATGACACTAGTGCTATATTTGATGCTCTATGTGGTCCTATCTAAATTTGTCATAAAATACATTGAAAGTTATTCTTGACATAGTAGGTAAATATCATTTGTTGTCTCATAATATATTTTATTCTAGCACAAGTAGTGAAGTAACTAGTAGATCTTCGTCCGACAAAGAAGCTTTTACACATTTATCCGCTGATGAAGATGAAATATCATTATATTTGGACGGCAATGGAGCGGATGCTGCGAGCAAAAACATGATCAATTCAATGCGAGGTTAGGATCATTTTAATATTAACCAATTTAAAGACCATGACGGCCTTTGTGGTAAGCAAGAGATGGTCTGTAATTCTAAATCTTTTTTCTTGCTCTATCTTAGGTGCTGGCACTATCCCGGAAGAAAGAGACAGCATAGCGGAACCGTTATACGCGTTACTAAGCGAAGTTTTCGATATGCGCGGTGTGTTCCGATGGCTTAGGAAAACACTTGTTACCTTTGTACAAATCACTTATGGAAGAACGATAAACAGGTAATGTAATCAAAAATAATTTTGTGCCTGATTCTTTTGACGAGAGTTTAAATCAGCTGAAATCTTGTATTGCCCGAATTAAAATTTTGGTGACGATTATACGGTCTCAAACTCAAACTCAAAATTAGTTTATTCATTGAAATCACTTTGGATTGTTTAGAATCGTCACTTTTCAATTTGTATATAATTATAATACATTTTTATCTTAATTATGTTAAAACGAGTTTGAGCATATTTAGTCCCAAGCTTTTTTGTCATCCAAATAATCTGATATTATATAGTAGGCTTTTTTGCAGAGATGACGTTTAATTGTATTTTTAAATTTAGTGATTGATAAGTTTTGCAATTCACTTGGGACTTTGTTATAGAAGCGTACACATTGCCCTTTAAATGATTTCATTACTTTATCTAATCTGTTATGTGACTATAGATTATTAAATGTGTTCCGAAAATTGCACCCATAACATAACTGCTCACTGCTGTTCCATCTGAGCCAATGGGCAGTCGACGCGATGAATACTACCCATTGTCAATTTCGCTAACTATCGTATGCTTCTCGTATATGGATATCACAATTTTTTCACGTAGCGACATTAAATGTGGAGTGTGGCTTCATTAATATGAGCTTATTTTGCAGGCAAATAAAAGAGACAGTGTCATGGCTATTTTCTGAGAACATGCTGCATTATTACATAAGCGTGGTGCTTAAATCTTGGTGGCCCGGCGGCGTGCTTACCGAATCTACGTCAAATAGGAATTTTCAGGACAAAGGTACCTTAGAGAATGAATTAGATAATAATTTGTGATTCTTATGTCAAGAAGACAAGACAACATAACTGTCATCTGAGCTATTCAGTGCCATCTGGAAAGTTAACACCTGAACTCTTATTTCTTGGCAGTTTTTGAACTGCATGTCAATTTGGCATGAACTACGTTTCATTAAAAAAACCATTGAATTCCATATAGGGTAAAAAAACTGCCAAAAAAGAGTTAATGTTAACCCCCTTAGCTGTAAAAGACATCCTTTGATTCATAATAATTTTGTATTAGCGGGTAGTTGATGAAAATATATGTTTTAGAACACACCCGGACACTAGCGCTGCAACAACTGAGCGAGAGTATAATAGACACGTTATCATCTCTTGTCGGCGCGCAAACCGCGGCCCGTGGCGCACACAAACTGTTCCATACGCTGCAGAATACTACGCATAACAAACAACTTTTTTATGTAAGTATTTCATCTTTCAATCAAAATTTGGTAACACTATCTACGTACGCAGGGTTTGTTCTAGAACACCCTCTTTTTTAATAAAAGCCCGTTAGATTAAGTATGAGGACCTAATCTAAACGGCTTTTATTAAAAATATTGAAAATTTTAAATTTTTTATTGTGTTTAAGTAATTGAGAAATTGAGAAATGAAAAGTCTTATTAAAATTTTTGATTCCGACGGGATTCAAATTCAAACCCGCAACGATCAGACTACCCTCCTAAAGCTGAAGTGCCTTACCATTCGGCCACGGGACCCTTGACGTCATAATCGAAATCTTTGATAAGACTTAAATATGACAATATTTGAGAAATGAAAAGAGAATTATAATTGTTTGTATTTAAAAAAAAATTCGTCAACAACTAATTAACTAATAAACATTTAAAAGTAAGTAAACTATTTTTATGACAACTTCCGTTTTATTTTCCCATTTGAGGCCGCTCGAAATAACTCCTGTAGATTGGACACTCATCTTTGCGCTTATCAAGACTCTAGCAGTCCCTCTTCTAAGGTATTTTTTGTTAGAGCAGTTTAGTCTTTGCAACCTCCATAAATTAAACGACCAAGGACCTCTGTCACAATTTATTACATCTCAATCAGATTGACTTTTTAAATTACTAAAAAAGAAGTATGCTATTACGGCGAAAATTACGATGCAAGAAACTGGACCAACCATATAAACAGTTCCTAGTGCAAAAATCACCAACACACCTATAACAACTACTACATAAGTCGTGGACTTCTCTTCAGATACCGAAACTTTTTCTGGAGTCTTGCCCACGTAGGCCACAGTCTGGAAAAATAAACATCAAATTATTAATGTCGCCATTCAAAATTATCTGAATTATAAATATGCAACTTACCGCGTATGATAAATTCTCAACGTTAACAAACAGAACTTTCTCCCCGAGGATGGTTTCTGAAAACAAATAAATCTTGTATTTTATAACATGCCATTTAAGCTTGCTCGAAATACTTTTAAAGATATCACGGACTGAATTCCTTATTGTATAAAAGTAATGTCATAAATGAGCGTAGTTAGGTATACTAAGCACAACGGATCTTTAGCTCTCTGAAGTTAGGTGCAATCGACGATTGCGCAGGTTTGGTAAAGAAAGCGAGATGCGATCAAAACTGGGTTCTGCGCATCTATTTCAGAGAGCTAAAGAACGATTGTGCGTATTATACATACTTAATTTTTATAATAAATAAATACGTACAGGAAATGCGCTTATTATTAAAACATATGTACAAGCAGGATGACGACTAAGACCAAAGTAAGGACGTGCTGCATAGATGTATCTATTGTAATGCTAAAGACTCGCCGTCGCGATTGACATAATTGCATAATATGATTATCGTTGTCCTAACTCAAGGCGGGTTGGTCTTCATTGTGTGTGTAGGTTTGAATACGTGTGCGTAAGCGATACTGAGCGCTTATTCGTACATGGAGAGTAACGACACTAACCTACGCACACAGAAGCTGCATGTGCATCTATTCACACAATTAGGATCAACCCGCCTTCGTGAGATGGAACAAGTATTACATAAAAAACACGCTAATTAAAGGCATTAAACACAGGTGAGTGTCTGAATTATAGAGATAATCTATCTATGTTTTAAGTATAACATACCGCTGCTTTCAACACCAATGCTGTTCAACTGATCCAACTCCCCTTTTCTGATTGTAATAGTGCTATAGTCTTCGCTGTATCTGTACATTTCATCAGCCAAAACTCTCACGAAATTCTCTTTTCCATCCTCGATAAATCTCCTGTGAATCTGGTTAAGGAATAAGAATGCTCTAGATCTTTGGCACGTCTGAAAAAGAATTTAAATAATTTATGATTTTGCGAGGTAAATATTTGCATGATCTGCAGAAAGTGTAGTGTGTGAAGGATAGATACATAGATCATTTATTTGAAAAAAAAGTGGTTTACATTATAATATCCCCGCTCTGGAGGTGCTTTGTACAGAGGGTGATCAATGAAGGGATTTTCTTCCTTGATTGATCATCTTCTGACGCATGGCGGTCCATAGTGTTAGTTTTAATTTAATTTACGTGTGGATATGGACCTCATTTTAGTTGTCTGAAATAAAAAGATTTTATTTATTTATTATTATTATAATGGTTAGCAGTGCCTTAAATTCTATGTTAGGTTTGTATAAGCATTGGAGTTCTCACATAATATACATACTCGATATTACGATTCTACTTGTTTCATCATCTCTTTGGTAGTATCTAATTAGTCACTTCTTAAATGATAGCTAGCTAATTATTTTATTTTTAATGGTTAATGCAAAATTTGGCGTGAACAAAAAGAGGCCTTTAAGTACCCAGCAGTGGGTGAAGGCTGAATTCAGGCTGCGGATGATGATGATGTTTGCTATTACAATGATAAAACAAGCTTGCATGTGAACTATTCCTAGTTTTATTCACATTATTATGGGTACTCACTTTGTCTGTTATACATAAGTATAAATGTTTGTCTTCAAGAATATAGTGAATTAAATACGGTCCATGATAGTAAGTCATCTTGTCAATTGTTCGGGGGATCTTCGCTAGAACGAGCAGTGAAATTTCCGTAAAGTTTCCTTCACATGAAGCGAAATTCGCTATGATATTTTGTTCTTTAGCAACAACACTGAATAGGATAGGCATTTTAGTGACTATATTTCAGAATCACAATCTTTTAACCCTATAGCGACCACAGGGACATTTATTGTTGTTTGAGTTTCCAAAAAAAAGTTTTCCACTTCTACTATTTCTATGCAAACTAGTTTTCTTATTATAAAACAAGTTTGTTGATGTAGTTTATTATTTTAGTTTTATAATTAAATTAACATTGTTTTTAAACAGAAAACACATTAAACAACTAAATGTCAATATAAATAGTTGTCCTGTATTTAAACCCGCGCGATCCGCATTTTGTACTGATCTTCATTGTAGCGTTTGGCGCCTACGCACGAAGTTTTCACACTATCGAATGCGAGTGGATATCACGATCATTCTAAATTTACTTCCTTGAGCGACATAGCAAAAGTCCATACAGTATCGCAACACCTGTCAATTTAGCAAGACTAAACTTATTTAGACCACTGAACATATACTGCCTGAACTTACTTAGACGAGAAAAAAACATAGATTTTTTCGGTATTTACATGAATATAAATTAGTCAGAAAGGTTTGCATGGGCAGTCTTGCATAATACAAGAAGCAAATAGAATTCTATACTCATCAAAAACTTTTAAGTAACTTAAAATATTAGTATCAAAATAGAAATACTTGGAAAAACCATTGGATTTGTTTACTGTGACAGTCAACTGTACATGGTTCAAATCGAAGACGTATCTATGAAGATGAATTACTGTGCTTTCGTACGCGTTGTATCAGTAGACAGTCTTCCACGCTAAAACTGTCACCATTTATAAAGTGATAGATGAGAAGAGCGCGACAAATGTGCACGATTTCGCGTACGAAGGTTGTCGGACATGCCAATCCGCTTAAATATTTATTTACTTACAAACTTTTTTAATTACACGGCAATTTATCTGCTAAATTGATGTTTTTTTTTTGACTAGCTTGTACCCGCGACTTCGTCAGCAAAATAAAATACTTGAAAACCTCTAAATAGAACTGAAAACTGCAAGAATCTTCTGAAACTTTTAAAAATGCAATAATAGCGCCATCTCGGCCTCAGCCATAGGTTAGCAACGCCATCTAGTACTTTCAACTCCCCATACAAACTTTCAACCCTTATTTCACGCCCTCCATGATTATTTTAATTTTTTTTCTGTCATAAGAACCTTCTCCTGACAATAACAAACACAACAAAAAAAACAATAGTGAAATCGATCCAGCCGTTCACGCGTGATGGCGTGACCAAGGGATATAGGGATTCATTTTAATATATTTTTGATAGAAACTGACAATCGATACGAAAACAGTGGTTTTACTAAAAATATATGTTTGTGTATTGTGTTTTTTGTTAACCTTTCCACTGCATACTGGTGGGCCAGTCTTTTTAGTGTGTTTTTTCCACCTATCGTGTGTCAAAGTCACCTGTCTGTCAATTTTCTTTTACCCCTACAGTAAAATATAAATGGAGTTCTGGTTTATTAAGCCAATTAAAAACACCATAGAGATTACATCGATATGAAAAATTAACTTCAAGTTTTTCATCATCATCCACAGCCTGACTTCACCCACTGCTGGGTATAGGCCTCCCTAAGCTTGTGCCATCCACCACGATCCTGCGCTAACCTGACCCATTGACGGCCCTCGACGTATACAATATCATCTGCCCATCTGGCCGCCGGACGTCCTACGTTCCTGTTCCCAGATCTGGGCCACCACTCAGTCAATACTCTACTCCACCTATCATCACCACGCCTCGCTATGTGTCCCGCTCAGCTCCATATTGTCCTATTCAAGTTTTTTAATAATAACATTTAAGTTTTACTTGCTTCAAACTATAAATATTTCGTTTCCGTTTAGTAATACGAGGTTTTATGTATTAGTTACGTTAATCTCGCCTTTTGTTTTGTTGTTTGTTTTCATTAAATTTGAATGATGTGTAATCTTCTTTCCAGGATCTGTTCGAGCTACTACTGCTAGAAGTATTTCCCGAAATCAAGCGGTACCAGTAAATTGCATTAGGTAAGATAAGACCATGACAATAGTTCTAAAACTACTTATTCCTAAAGGGATTCTATGTACCAATGGTATTTTAAACTCTATGAGACATTCCTATATTTCTATACTTAGTGGTCGTGCTATCTTGAAGGACCCCAGTATTGCTGTTTTTGAGAAAAACGTTCGTGATAAGAGATATCTCTGAGATACTTTTGCTCGTATTTATCGGGCGGTATAAGAGTACGCGTTTTGCGTCCTACATTCTTAATAATAGGGTTTGTTTTTGTAAAGCTAAGATCTTCGTAGATTTAACTAAACATTCCTGCGTTTTGATTTTACACACAAACAGGTATTATTGTAAGCTGTACTTTCTTGTACACTTCATATTATCAGCATTTTCTGACTATCGTACATTATATTTTGTATCATGGAATACATTGTATGTTTTATTATTATCTATTAGATGTCTACAGTATAATATAAATATTGATTTAGAGAAAATTTACAATAATAAGTGTTCAATGTTGTCCATGATAGGTACTAAAGTTTTATGAAATGACTTCTTAAACTTCTCTCTCAAATACTTTGTATTATCTGTGGTAAGATAGATCTACTTATATAAATATTTATACATAAACACTGATCTCATTTTGTGTGAATTCATATATTTTAATTTATATAAAACAGATAGGTTACAGTTTTAGAGTATGTGCCAAAGATTTTATGGTTTCTTTTGCATTGTAATAGTTAAAGAAATATTCGCAATGAAATGGTAAACGAAATTAAACATGATTTATATTATGATGCGTTTCTATAAATCCACCAATCATAGAGCTGCGTCATGCGAGTCTGGGAAAATGATGCTATTGGTGGATATTTTCCTTACTTCTTCTCTGCATTTCAAAGCGCAGCCTTAATTTATTTAATTGAATTGAGTTGTAATTTTATTCACCCACCTCTGTTTAATTCTAAGCCAAAGTTTATTAACCAGTTAATATATTCTTAAGTTTATTTAACCGTTAGTATACGTAGGTATTGTGGTAAAATTAGCTGCCTTGCCTTTAGCTGTGGAATAAAGAGTGCACTAAGCATTAGTTGCATAATTGCACTACGTATACTTATGCAACTTTTGTGTAATATTATGTAAAGATTTAGTTAATATTGATAATTATACGATATACAGCTACTTAACATTTCTGGGAGAATGTAGGTAAATTTTGTTGAAAAAGTTCGGATTTTTACCGTTGTTTTAACATTTCGGATTCAATTTAAAATATTAAAATTTCTATTACTTAATTATTAAAAAAAACATTTCCAAAGCAACGTATATTTTATAAAATCTGTGTAGAGCTGTTAAAGTGTTATGATGTTGTTGCCCAAGTGTAAATTAATTGTATATAAAATAAACTGTCTTAAAAAACTGACATAAATTAATAAATATAGTTAATATAATAACATGTTTATTTTATAGTTGAGGATATCCTAATTCCTAGTAATGAAACACGAATTCATCGAGTAATCTCTATATTCATTTATTTTCAGTACAATAATAAATCAGACAACAGTTTTGACACCTCTTCCCATGAGGGAGGCATTAGAGATGTAAAAGCTGTTATGTTATTTAACCTATTTTTATTAATCTTAAATTAATTTAGTACTACCATTTTTATTTGGCACTGTCACTGAATGCATATTGCAGATTTACGATTCAGTTATATAAAATTCAAATACTAATACGAACTTAAAGGCGTTCACTAAAATAGAAATGTGCGCGATACACAATGTGCGTCATAGACATAATTGGCTTGTACGCAACCGTTTGAAACAAAACTGTCAAAAGCTCAAAATTGAGTTAAAAAAATATAGGTACTTACAATAAAAAACTAGATTTCAATAATGAAAAAAACTACACCGTTGGTGATCCCACTCGCTCGCATTCATAACATTCTTTATCACAGCATCCTCATACATAAAATCTTCTTATTTCTTACAGCTAAGTAACAAATCAATTATTTAATACAGAGCTACAAAGTCATAAAACTGGAATGCTAATTTGATTCAAAACAGGCTTTAGTGTTAGCATTGCCACAATCGTACAACCACATGGTTAAAGTTTTAAAAATAAAAAACGTACCAACCTTTAAACGGATGGAAATTTTGTGGATAGTCTCTCTTTACCAAAAATATGAGTCATATGGTTTTATTAAATGTATCGGACATTCAGATGCGATTTTGTGTTAAGGCTAAAGTATTTTTTGTAAAGATTTCCAACTTTATCTGACCATCTGTGCATAGTACATTTTTTCAAACCTAGTACTACTACCCTATACGCCGTCAAGACGGCGTATAGGAAAAGTCATTCATACCTACTACAAAAATAATTGATATTATACAATAAAAAAATTGAATGAAGTTATCCTTAATGTATTTAAACATAATGTTTACAAATCCATATAACATCCCAAAAAAGTAAAAAAAACCTCTTCTATGAATTATATATGATAATATGATTGGACAATTTTGGATGAATTGATGTAATATAGCATCTAGTGTTCTGATCTCATAGAACAGTTCTGATACGCCTTAGCAATATACAAAAATAATAGATTTCGTTCAATATTGGTATTAATTTACAAATATTTATGTGATCTATTAATAGCAAAGATTCATTTAAAATAAAATCTGTAATGTGCTTATGAGCAAACATAGATATATATCGTTCTGTTAGCTTTATTATATTATTTAGAAAAAGGAACTATAGTGAGCAATAAAAGTACAATGAAAACAATACAATCATTTAACATTAATATCGTTTAAGTGCAGAGTGTGACATGTTAAAAAGTGACGTTAAGTTAAAAAAAAAGAAATTCGCCACCAAATTAGTTGAGTTATTATATTTTCCAATTAGTTGCCAATGAATTCCGTCCTAACTCTACCTTAGTTTAAAAGACCCTGTCGACGTTTTCTGACGTGTTTTCATGATTAGCGAGGTCACAAAACCACAAGCAATGATAAACATTTTCATAGTTATTCTATTTAGTTACTAAATTATAGTTAAATTAAAATTTTCTTATGTCATTCACACTAAAGACAAAAATGGCATGACATTGAAAAGTACATTTTAATATGGCTTCTTATCAGGTACCTAGTTCAAGACAACAAGAAAAACACATGGACCTTTTTTAATAATAAGTACATAACGTAATTTAACAATACCATTCTGTGTAATAGTTATTCTGTTTTGATCTTTAGCATATACGAAATAAGAGCACAATTCAAATGTTACCTTAATTTAGTAACAGTGAAAATCAGAATTGACACCAGTAACTCCAATGGGGTTGTATTGTAAACACGGATAGCCATAATATAAAAATGTCATTCGTCAATCATAGAAACAATTTGTCTTATAGTGTTTTTGTCGTCGTTCAAATAATAAGTAGAAAACTATATAAGTAAGTATAAAAATATTGTTCCTTGACCCTACACCTATCATAGATAAAGTAAGTAAATAAGTCTATTACTAACACAATAATACGAAGGGTGTGACATAATTTTACCGCGTTGAGGACATCTATCGAATTTCTATATAAATCTTATAAATCTTATTGAATATTGTATATTCAATGACATATGAGATGTTTAATAGTTATATTCGTGTTTTACCCCGCGCTGTCTTTTCTACAGCTTTGCTACAAAGTACGTTAGACAAAATTAGGCGTATTAGTGTTCAAGTTAGGAGAATGAACTGACATATTATTTAGGCATTTTTGTATAAAAACAGCAAGTTATCTGTGACATTTCAAACGGACGCGATATGCGATGTATATGCATACCTACTTTATTTTGTCCAAAAATTTGGAAGAAAAAGATAAACTAAACTTAAAAATATAAATTATTTACAAAGTTAATTATTTTTTGACAAAACAGTCATAACTATAAATAAGTTATTCTATATACACTGATATTTTATTGTCACCATAACTATCTTGGTGAGTCTATACTGGGCGCAGTATACCGTATTTATGGAAATGTTTATTAATCTGAACTATCGGCTAACTGTATTAATAGTAGTTTACTATGAATTCTAAGTGGGTAAACAGATACCTATACAACTAGAGTATGGTGAAAAATGTTATGTAGTTCCCATTTTAACTTCATAAACATTATTTCCCACACATAAAGAAAAAAAATCAGTGTTCTAAGATTGTAAAATATTACCTACATTCCCTACTTTACGTTTATGTTCCCAGACGGAAATCGCTGTATTTATTATTTTTTAATATCTAATTGAAATTAAGATACTTACACAATTACTATAAAATAACCCATTAAATAAAAAAATAAAACAAAATAAAACTATTATCTTCACCTCCGCCTTCCCCCTTGAGCCTAGGAAGAACGCCAGGCAAGGTAAGCAAACGTGGTGCACCGCACAAAATGTTCTTATTTATTTAAATGTTAGAATGAGACAGCGGCACCCGCGTTTATAAAACGGTGTTTTGGTAGATATCCGCCGTCCCATTTTATACTTAAAAGCTACTTTAATGAATGATAGTATAAATGACGGTGTTCAAGTTTTATGATATTGGGTAGACTTGAATAACGATCTTTAAATTTTTTTTAACTTCGGTAACACGCTAAGAAAGCTCCAATCTCAATTTTTTCTAACCCATTCATGCTTTTCAATTGCCATACAAAAATATCTATCATTGAGCGTTTTACATAGCATGGTATCGTAGTTTCATCTTATAGTCAAAGTAAAAAATTGATTATTATCATATACTTCAAAAGTACATGTAGATAATTGTATAATTACACATTTTATTTAATTAACCATTTACTTACTAATAAATGTATGGAATAACAATAATACTTGGTATTTATATAAATATGTCCTATTCATAATATAACGTATTCATGACGGAATAATTCGGAATGAGTTTAAAATTAAATAAAGATATTTACATTAAATATTAGATGGAATCAATGGAATTAAATTGACCAGTTTAGACAACACACCTACATTAGACATACATAACTTTAGAAAATACGAATACTTTATTCATTAATGTAGGCCTAACATCATAAATATCTTGAAACTGTTTATTCCACTGGCGTATTTTCATGTTATCGCCAGATTTGACTAAATTATGAATCCATATTGATAACTTTAAGACATAATAGAATATGATGATTTAATTACATGAATGATAAATTGATACTTAACTAAAATTTACGAAATAGAGCAGGTAAATGTAATGAATTAATTATAAATAAGTAATCGTCATCGTTTTATACAGACATTTCCACAGCCAATATTCCCAACACGGGCCGATCTTCTCCTTGATGTTAGTACGAGTACTTTTTCCTGCCTCACTTGAATTTTCTAGCTTCTCTGTACCTAAACCTGCCATAAGCGGTTCTATTTGTTACATTCTTCTATAGCTAGGGCTGGTTTTTTATAGACATCCACAAACTATCCTAGGCTTCCTCCTCTACCACTATGCATAAATAGTGTTCTAGAATTCTCGAAACTATTCAGGCATTCACTCGATTTCAAGTCACACATTCCGCATTTTATTAAGGGATATGCAAATTAATATTGTTTTTGCATCTCATCGTATTGCCATTACTACTTTACGTGTGCTACAACTACCGAAATCCAGTTCATTATTACACTGTTTCTTATTGGATCACACACTGTACATATCACGCAAACCGTTAGTTCCTCTCTGCTTGTTCTATCCAACAAGCGCGTGATCCAGTTGAAACTCTGTTTGCCCGTGTTTATCCTGATCCATGCTTGTCCTTTTTGTTCATGTAAAGGAATGTAGAGTGACGGGCTCGAAGTCGTCGTCGTGAGGTCGCGTGCGGTGGGGTGGAGGAGGTGGTGGAGGCAATAGACTCGTGCCCTCAGGAATGTAGACGTTAGTTACTCGGTCCTACAATTATAAGCATTATCAATGTAACTACTAGTAGAGCGTATATGGTACGGGAACCCTTCTTGTATTTTTCCAAACTCACCTGATTCTTGTCGTATTTGAAAATGTTGTGAAAACGATTGGCCCTCGGTAGCTCTGGCGGGCCTACGCCCGTGGAGCCGTTGTAGTTCGGGTTGTGGAATGATATGTGTCCGCCAGATTCGCGGAAGTCTTCCTTCCTCTCAGCACGTCCAGTTGCGTTTATTTGTCTCACTGTTCAGCAAAACAATTCAAAACTTAAGCTGAAGCTCTAAACTATTTTAATAAAGTTCCAAATGTTTTACTTACTGTAGACACAGAGAATGACTCCGATGGCTAGGAGGAGAAATGTCAGTATTCCCGCTACCGTCAGGATAATGCCAAGGTTTCCGCTGCTGGGTGCGTCTGTTGGATTAGGTGCGCTGTTGGTTTCTTGGTTTGCTTCAATATCAGTGTAATCGTAAAACGAAGGATAGTGCGACGGCATTTTGTAGCCAATGTACTCTTTTGGTTCTGAAAATTAATTGTTGAAAAAATGATTAAGCTCGAACAATAAGTAGTATAATCAGTTTATTGCAGTTGATTGGTTTTGTAATTACCTGTTGAACATGGTACAGGATCCGGCATATCCGGACAAGCGCAAATATAGTCGCGTCCTTTGAAAAGGCAGAGATGTGAACATCCTCCGTTATTCTCCTTGCAAGGGTTCCAGCCGTGCTGTTTCTCTGAGGATACTGTCTTTATTTCCATAGCCATCTCCATGTCAGTTCTAACAGCCGTGATGTTCTTCCCGGTGCGCTTATCAGCTCGCATCACAGACTTTCTGTACCAGTCGGTCCAATAGATGTGGTTTTTGTACTAAAAAAACATAAATTTAAAATTATATCATTGTGTTTCTAGTAGGCAACTAAATGAATTAATTAGTAAGATGTACCTGTGTCATGCCAAATGGATTTTTCGCTTCTGGTATCAGCTGAACACGATGTTGTCCGTTCAAATCTGATGTATCAATCCTGTCTTTAAGAGCATCAGTCCAGTACAATCGCCGGTCCTTGTAGTCAATAGTGAGGCCGTTAGGGAAACCCAAGTCTTGTTGTACAATAATATTCCTCTGGGAACCGTCTAAGTATGATCGTTGTATGTTAGGAGTTTCACCCCAATCAGTCCAGTACAGAAACCTAGAAAGTTAACGTGTGAATGAGGTTGTTACCTATTTATGCGGTTTGCTTCAGTAAGAGTGATATTTACCCTTTAGCAGGGAAAACTGCAATAGCTCTAGGCTCAGTCAGATTCCTTAGCAATACTTTTCTCGAAGATCCATCTAATCGGGCGACCTCGATAACCTATAATATGTTACGATATTATTTTAACTGTTGCTGAAAGACCGTTTGATTCTTCTTTTTTAAGTGTTTATATTACCTTGTAGTCGTTGTCAGTCCAATAGAGATTGTTAGCTATCCAATCTACTCCCAATCCGTTTGCAGTGTCCAGTCTTCCTTGAACTACCACTTTAGTGTCACTCATGTTCGACATGTTGATTGACCTAAAACCGGAGATAAAAATTAGAATCATTTACAGTTTCGGAATGTATTCATATGTTTTGAAAATGTTATATTAAAACCTTATGACATCGAGATGAAGATCTGTGTAGTATATCAACTTTTGTTCCCAGTGGAAATCAACAGCAATAGTATTTTGAACTTCCTCTTGTGTGAGAGGTAGAGTGACGTCCCATTGTTCCGGAGTGTCAAGCGAGATGAATGCAATGCTGCTCCTTGTCGCAAATATAAGGAAGTTATCAGGATGATCTTTGCAGGCCCTTGGGAAGGGTTCAGATTCATTTTTGAATGACAATCCCGTTGGACAAGCACATGAGAAACCTTCTGGATTTCTCAAACAGAGATGAGAACAGCCTCCGTTATTTGTACCACAAGAATTTTTAAGGCTCTGATCACCCTGAAAATCAGTAAAAAAAATTGTTACTACTTGTAACTTTAATGTTACAAACCAAGACAAGAACTTAACTTACTTGAACAGCTCTTATATCCATGAGTCCTTCCAAGTTTTGCCTTATTACCACTGAATTGTTTCCAGTGATCTTATCAGCTCTGTTTAGACTTTGAGTTTTCCAGTCAGTCCAGTAAATGTGAGGTCCTACTATGACTATACCATATGGATATGGCACCTCTTTTCGAACAATATGGCGGTCATCTCCGTTGAAGTCTGAGCTCTCAATTGTAAGGATTTTAGCATCGTTCCAGTAAAGACGGCCCTCTATTCTATCGATAGCAAGGCCGTTCGGCCACTTGATGTTGTTATCCACTATAATACGTCTGGAAAAAGAAAACAAAATACTGAAAGATATCCAACTTGTCCTCTTTCGTCTCTAGGTCAAACATACCCCAAATATGTACAGAAGAAAATAAAAGATGTTGCCAGAGTGAATGAGGAAAAAATGTGTTTCAGGTTCGTGGAAATCTGTGGTCCACCCTTACATGAAAGAGGCATGATTTTATGAATTACGTTCTCACGTATAAACATAATAGACATTGAATCATAAGATGTTAATGTTGTTACTCTACCTATTCTTGCCATCCATATCAGCTCTTTCGATTTTAGCTGAGGTGCCCCAATCCGACCAAAACATGTACCCATGCTCGTAGTGCAAAGCGATGGCCCGTGGAGAATCTGTAAATTGATACGATTGAGACAGGAGCCATATCTAAATAGCTATTAGGTAATTATATTACTTATTCTCGATATTCTTACCTAGCCCGGTCCAAACAAGAACCTTTCTGTTTTTGCCGTCAATTTCAGAAACTTCAATGCTGTTGCGCCCTCCATCTGTCCAGTATATCTGTTGAAAATATCAAATTTTAAGAATAGTCTATGTCTATAAGCCTTAATGCACAAAAGTAAATTACAATAATGATATTCAAACCTTCCGGCCAGCAGAGTCAATCACAATTCCATCGACAGTATGTAATCCCCTGCCTATAACTGTCGTCATATCTTGGCCTGAGCGTGTGGCTCTTTGGATTTTCTTTTCTCCGGTGTCAGTCCAGTAGATAAGACCTAAAATTTTATTTTTATAATATTTCACACTTATTAGAATACTTATTGTTATAAAAGAGAGAAATTCTAACCAGTTCGAATGTCCACGTCAACGCCGAGGGCATTTTTCAGTGACGGCAAGGGTAATACCACATCTATTAGATACGGCACATCCAGAGACACGATCCTTATATCCAAACGATGGGCAAATATCAAGTAGTTTTTGGGTCCGTTCGTACATGTCCTTCCGTCCTTCTGTAAAGTTTAATGAATTTAGCTGTAGATGGTAATTATTTTAGTACTCATACCAATTTTTTTGGGATAATATAAAAATTCGTACGCTTATTTTGATGCCAACAGGACATGCGCATGATCGACCGCCAGCAGTAAACGGTTTCAGCAGACAGAGATGTGAACATCCACCGTTGTTTTTTGCGCATCTACAAAAAATATTTCATGAGACTCTCCAGGAAAATTTCAAGTAGATAATATTATGTTTCAAAAGTTTATTTTACCTGTTGTTACCAACAGTTCGTTCTTTATGAAAAACTCTGACGTCCATAAGATTAGGCAACCCAGCACCTAATGTTCGTCGCTTTTTACCGTTGTATTTGTTTGCTGCCTGGATTAACTGTGTTTCCCAATCGGTCCAGAACACTTCATCTTTGTAAATCTCCAAGCCGAATGGATGCGGTAGATGTTCATCTGTAGGATAATAAAAATGACTTAGTGATCTTAATACTTTTTAATTTCCTGCTTGATTTTAGGATTAAACTTACTTATCAAAACCGTTCGTCCAGTGCCATCTAGATTAGCATATTCGATGGTCCGGTTTCCACCATCCGTCCAATATATACGTTTGTGAACAAGATCAAGTGCTAGTCCGTTCGGCCAAATCATGTCACTAGAAATCAGACGTTTCCGATTGCCTCCGTCCATATCCGCACGTTCAATGCAAGGAGTTGCTCCCCAATCCGACCAATACATGTGTCCAGCTGTGACAGTTAATACTTTAAGTACCCTTTATACACAAACCACTTAAATATTGTTTTACTTTCACAAACATGACTTACCTGCTGGATCTACAACAATATCGCGGGGCTTGTCGACATTGTCCCAAACAAGTAATGTTCTCATTGAGCCATCAGCATTAGCCACCTCAATTCTGTTTGTTCCAGCATCGGTCCAGTACAGTTTGTTGGTATACCAATCGAAAGCTAAACCAGCTGGCCAAGCTATAAAAATAATGAATGGTTTAAAATCATACGGAAATGGCAACCTAATTTTTATATTTTGCAATCAGTGGCTGTTGGCCCATTGCATTGCTGGGAAAAGGCCTCCCTCCCCTTCTTCCACTCTTCGCTACTTAACGCTGTAACAGGCCAGGTTCTCAGATGAGAGTCCAGCTCGTCCCGCTATCTCATATAATCAATCTTAGTGTGACATTTAATTCAAATAATAATTTAGTTTAATACGTACCCAGATTCGTGCTGGCTATAATTGTTTGTCCAGAACCGTTTAAGTAAGCACGATTGATGGTGTCCTTGTCAACATCCGTCCAAAATATAGAATTTGTGTTTACGTCCCAGTCCAGAGCTACTGCTTGTTTTATCGTATCTACGGGAATAACCTGGAAATAGTAAAAAAAATGTATCACATGTTCCATACTTATAGTTGAATGTGAAATATGTCAATTGAATAAAAACACATACCATGTCCAAAGAATCGGTTTGTTTTTTGGGTTGCAATTGCTTCAAACGCAGGTCCCTTTTGCGCGCATACAAAAGTAGTTTTTCAGGAGATTCTTCACAGCTGCGTCTGTAAATAAAAAACATTTTGTATTTCCGTAATAGCAGGCGATTTCTGAATCTTATTTGAAAGAAAAACAAACAATCATTTGATCTTGTTTGTGTGATTAACAAGCAAACTGTCTACTTACCCGTCTGGATTCAGGTTAAATCCAACAGGACATCGGCAGCTAAGCTCGCGACTGTTCGGCAAACAGAAATGTGAGCAGCCTCCATTATTAGTACCGCAACGGTTCCTGTAGTTCCTAAGCTGTCGCAGGGGGTGATAACTGAAATAAAACACCATTTGATAAAAACCTCCCACAGACTGATTATTAACTATTAACGATAGTGTGTATATTATTATGCAATTTGATAACGACACAACTAGCATGAAATCTTATCTGGTAGAAAGACCAGCTCTAGATTGTAACCTGTGAATATCCATAGGAACATTGAGTCCAGCATGAACTGTTTGAATGCCCTTTCCAGTTTTCTTGTTAATCGTGGAGATGCTTTTCGTATGCCAATCAGTCCAGTAAATAGCGTCTTCAAACAACGTCAGCGCAAATGGGTGGGGAAGACCTTTGTTGGTTATCTGAAAAATAGTGCAATTTGTAGCCCTGAAGTTCATCATTATCCTAAAATTTAACATAGTACTTGATACTCGTAATATCTTCTCTATTTACCTTTTTTCGATTGGATCCATCAAACATAGCTCTTTCAATGACGTGGTGTTTAGCGTCAGCCCAGTAAATCTTAGATTCAGTGTAGTCAATGGTCAGTCCGTTAGGCCAGAAGATTTGATCTATAATGATGCTCTTCCGTCTTGAGCCATCCATATCTGCTCGTTCTATTTTCGGGTTGGGTCCTGTAAGCCCATAAGTAGGTAGGTACATTCAATTTCAATTTCAATTTTATAGTTTTGACATCGGTAGGTATCACTCGATTATTTTGCTTCCACCATAGGCCTCCCCTAGACTCTTCCAACTTTCGCAGGCATTGGCCAATTGAGGAGGTAGGTACATAAGCTAAGCTAAACCATTCAAAATAGTAGAATTAAGAAGACAAACCTAATGGCTTAGATTTTAAAATGCAATAACCAAAATCCCTTAGTGTGAGGTACCTCTGAAGATACGGACGGACTTACCCCAGTCAGTCCAGAATACCAAAGCATCGCCTGGATGCACAGCTATCGCTCGCGGTTTGTCCAAGTCATTAGCAGCGAGGACCGCCCTTTGAGAACCATCAAGGCTAGACACTTCCACTCTTCTAGTTCCTGAATCAGTCCAAAATAGAAGATCGTGTATCCAGTCTACCGCCACTCCACCTGGTGTTTCTAAACCCCAGCGTATAACATCTGCAATAAAAACATAAATAATATTACAGGTTATTATAATGGTTTGACTAGTGCCTCAAAAATGTCTTCAATAATAGCTAACCAGTAATGTTGTTGTCGTTGATCTGAGAAACCCGTATAACTCTCAAGTTGTTTTCAGACCAAAATACTAGCTTCTTTTCGTAATGGTAATCCAGCGCGACTGCATTATGAAGACCCTTTACGACCGACACATAATTATCCCCAGTTAGCCAGACCTGAAATATAATTATTCAGTTAAGCACTGCATGAGGCAAGTAGTTCATCGTATTATTAGGTTGCAAATTGGTGACGCTTACTGTAATCATTAGCTTTTGTATCATCAGCTATAATACCTGTCTGATCCCAATTCGATTGGAAAAGAGCAGCGATGGTGATTCACCAGTTGGCTTGCAAGATCTTCCGTCAGGTCTAAGAACGTAACCAGTCATACAGCCGCATTGAAAGCTCCCAACTGTATTCGAGCAGGTTTGAGAGCAAACTGGATCTTGCTCGTACATGCACTCATCTATGTCTCGGCAACTGGAGAATTAAATGAGGTCAAGATCATTATTATTATTGATTATTTCAGAGTCGATATTAATAATGTGTTTGTGAAAATACCGGAAAAAAATACCAGAACCGCTGTGTCGTCTAGAATAAAAAAACGGATGTGTTACCTGTACTTGTCTTCAGCAAGCAGAAAACCCAATGGACAGGCACAAGCAGACTTCCCATCCCACGTGGTGATGCACTGCTTCTCGCATTTATCTTCTGCCGCACAAGCTCTATGCAATGGACACTTTTCTTCATCATCGCCTCTTGGACAATCCTTCATTCCATCACACACGTGCTTTCTACTGACGCAGTTTCTGAACGCGTTGCTTGCAAGGTGTTCAAGCGACTTGCAGGTGTACTGGTCTTCTTCGCAATGAATTTCACAATTCATCTCATCTTCCCCGTTGGAGCAGTCGCGAACACCGTCACAAATCCAAGTTTTCTAGAAGAATTTTTAGTTGTGACAAGTATTATGAACTAAAAAGTCCATAAAGTTATGTACTAGTAAAAATTCTTACCAGAATGCAACGGTGGTCGGCGCATACGAATTCTTCTGTTGTGCAATTTTGGATTTTATTAGGTTCGCAATTAAGTTCATCTCCTCCATCAGCGCAGTCACGTTCCGTATCGCATCGCCATCGTTCCGGAATACACTTACCATCATTGCATCTGTAATATACGTTACTTTCTTACCCAAACTAGGTTTAACGCCCTTTGCACATCTACGCTGCGAAACCGCGAGGACCGCGGATCCGCTGTAATTTCGCCGTGATTTGTGAGTATGTAGGAGAAGCGGCAACCTAGCGAAACTGCCTGCTCTAACGCATAGACTTAGGCCCTTACTAATAAACGTTCCTCGGAATAAACTTAGAATAACCATACATTTTGACAGTTTACACTCAGGAATAACTTTATACCACTTTTATTAGTAAGGCGTTAAACTATAATTCTATCTCTTTCCGCGCGCGATACCGTCGATCTGCTTAAATGCCATTCACACCTCAGCTCTTTTTTCGCGGTTTCGCATTGTTTTCGCACGTATCTGTCAACGATCTCTGGGGCCTTAGCACTTATGCGAGCTGAATTGAACTTTGGTGCGTCGCAGTAAGAGACGCTATTTATTTATTTTTTTAAAAGAGAGCCTTCTGTAATATCTGTATTCTATGCTCGCGTGACGTTCCGCCGCAGATCCGCTGCCAAAGTTACGCTTTTCCTTCTACACTTGATCGCGGCGAAACCCATTCGGCGTATCCGCGCTCCTGGTTTCGCGGCGGAGATGTGAAAAGGGCGTAAAACAAGTTAAATTCATAAACCAGATTACCTAAAACCAAACACTATAAAAAACATAAGTATGCCTTACTTAAATTCGCCAGCACTGCAGCTCCCAGGTAGCATAGGACAAGTATCCTCATCGCTCCAATCGCCACAATCGTTATCGCCATCGCAACTGAACTCCTTGTTCACGCACTTCTTGTTGTCGCATTGAATCTCACTTTCCCCACAGCGCAGCAAATCCACAGCTATAATTACGAATAGGGAAATCATTAAATTGTTTTTAAGATACGTACTTTTTTAATTTAAATAAACAACAAAACTCACGGCATTCAGATTCATCTGAATTGTCAGAGCAGTCTGGTTCCTTATCGCATTTCCAATGCTTAGAAATGCAATCGCCAACAGTACACGTAAACTGACCCGGTCCACATCTGCACCAAAATAGAAATAACTTAATTTCCCTATTACCTAAGTCATATTACCTACCTAAGTCAAACATAAAACTAAAACCTTTTGTCATGACAGCTAAATTAAGTACCTACCTATCTTTATGATGAACCTCCTTTTTTTTTTTTTCTCGCTGGGAAAAATGCGTTACGCATCCCCTCCGCTGGGGGGCGAGAGGGGTATGTGGGACTCCCCGGGGACTCCCGGTATACCCTCTAAACGACCCAGTCATTCCGGCTCGCCTGGAATGGAGGGGGTCTGGGAAACCGGCTCAGCCTTTACGTCCAGTCCCCCGCCATGATGATGATGAACCTCCTACACTATCTCCATTCATTTATTTTTCATTTTAAAAGCTATTAGCAATCAATAGAAAAGAAATCCCAGAAGCATTTCTCTTCTGATCTAAAATAACTTCATTCATTAAAGCCTCTTGAAACCTATTCCATACTAATGTAGACTACTAGGAAACATGAGCCATTGCGTCAAGGTTTAAAAATAAACCGTCCTACGCACAAAGGTAGGCGGTCTCATTCATAGAACGTTATTGCAATCTGTAAGCCCCCAGGGGCTTAGGCAAATGGTATGCAACACCATGCTATTACGCAAAATAATTATTCTAGCACTTCTTTCTTAGGAAGTCTAATATAGCGCGTTTAGTTTTGTTGAATTCAAACTGAGAATAAAAATAATAAAGCTTTTACAGTTGTGTATAATGCAATTAGTTAAAAAAGATAAGATAAGATAATTTATTTCATAAAAACTATGAAATTATTAAGTCAAATTATGTAAACCCTGAAAAACTACGCTAGATTTTGTTAAATTGTCGCGCCCTGTAATGCCAAAAAACTTCAAATGGCAGCTAAAACCCAGCATTTCAAACATTGGGTGTTATATACTCTCCGATTCAGATTCAGATTCCTGCATTTTAATACGTATTTATGATAAAGGTTTTATCCCTTGCGTATAAAATACAATACACGCATAAATAATCGTCACAGATGCATCAATTTTATTAAATGCGTTAATAAATATTGGGCGAGGCGTGCGTGGGGCCGAAACACAGGCTGCGCGTAGGCGCGTTGCCATGGAAACCCTCTCCCCCCAGCCCCTTGGCCGAGTATTGATCTACAGCCCGTTACGAACCCCGCACAGAGGCTGTGTCATAAAGAAACATCCAGAAGACCTACCTACCCTAATGTTTTTTTTATATTTGAAATAACTGTTGTCGCATCTAAAATTGCTTCAGGAGAAAATAGTGCGTTATATTTTGACCGAATGATTAGATCGCGCCGCGTTAATAAGCGGGCTACTCAGCTCGCTTAAATAGCACTTTTCCTAGGTAAAGCGAATATTTTAAAATAATAATACCCTATTGTTTCTGATTCGTATTATTGAAACCTGTAAATACCTACCTGTACCTACATCAATTCTGAACGTTATATTCAAATAATGTCAGGGGACAACTTTGCTTTCGCGTAAAGAGACGAAGCTATAGCGTTTCATAAGATAACGCGTTTAACGTCACTCTGCGGTGCCCTATCGAAGGCTTTGGCTGTACCTCCTACATGCAAATCATGTGCGTCATTGGCACTCAAAGTTTTAATGTGGAACAGCCCTGCTTTAACTATGGGTATCATTATCAATATCTCATCTTAGGCACAAAAAAGAAAAGAAAAATAATAAGAAGAGGAACACAAAATACGGACGCGGCGAAAAACAGCTACCTTCTTCATTTAAACTTTCTAGCTTCTGCGGTTTCGGCTCAGCGTTGAAGGTATAATTTAAATCAGAAAACTATGAAATTTCAATTTGCATTTACGGAGCAATACGCGTAGAAGCTAATGGATTACAAAGCGACATAAAATGAACGAAAACAATCCAATACAACTCAGATTTATTAAAATAGAGTGAGATGACGTCATAGTGCTTACACAAGGGAAGCCTTTACGAGGGTTGGTATCAATGGGTTCTCTTATATTGTTTGATAAAGTAAGAAATGGAAATTAGTTTCATTGTTATTAAAGCGCCATTCATTTAGTCAGCTTATTATTATTACTGTTCTTTAATTACTAAAAATAATTCTTTTTCTAAGCGATATCACTATTCATCGTGGATAAAATCTTAATTTTATTATCTTAATATTCACTGCCTCCAAAATATATTTCTGAACCGATTTCTAGCTGACTCAATCCTTACAACGATAGCAGTTTATCGAGTGAAAAGACAAACTTTGTTGCGTTATGTGTTATTAGCATTAAGGTTACAAACAAAGAACTGAAACACAAAACTTTATTCTTAGTTTGTAACCCGGTTACGAAGTAGGAAAAAAAATCCTTCTACGTAGCTGGTTACGGAACACGGTTACGTAGAAGCACTAAAGGATAAAAAGTGGACAGTGCAGGCAAAATCTAGGTTTTTGTACCATCCTTGGATCGTTATTCAGAATTTGAATCTCATTTCATTTTCTGAACTATTTGTTGTTTTTCGACCACGATAGTGATATACGTAGAACAATTTGGAAAAAAAAGCGTTTAAACCGAATAACAGAAAAACGAGATAAATATTTTATACATCATTGTAACCTGGGAAAATCAAAGTTCTACTCACTTGCCCTTGGTGCAATTGGTCTCATCAGAGTTGTCTCGGCAGTCGTTATCACCGTCGCAGACCCAGTTTCGATGAATGCAGAGTCCATTTCCGCACATGAACTGATCTGATGTGCAGTTTGCCGTTCCACCTGAGAAAAAGTTAGCATAAACTAGAGTAATAATGGAGATGGCACTTACACTTACAGCCACTTTATTTTTCTAAAATTGAAAGGATTGAATATCCGACCGGTAACTCTCTTGATTTAAAAATGCAAGACTTGTTTCCAAGGTATTTTCTAAAAATAAATGTGATGATATTTCTCAGTGAATATTTTATTTTAATATAACTTTGCAAAGCCTTGTTTCAATGTTTCCTGAAGCAAATAGTGTTAGATATACACATAATTGTTCAAGGTATCCATAAAGTCTTTGAATTATTTTCAAGGCAACATGCTACCTTTGTAGCGAGTTTCCTTTGTAGATATTTAACAAAGGACTTGTGTTAGGTGAAAGTGGAGTTATCGCGTCAAGGTACTCTATTATAATTTTGCGCAGATTAAAAATAAATAACTACCTACGTATAATTTTGCTTTAAAACTGATCAAACGTTACTCCAGCCAAATGACTACGAGTAGAAGTGACTGTAGAAAGTTAAATAGAGTGTAGAAACAAATAGTTGAAAATAAAAACACTTTTGAAACTTGCTTGACGAAATCGAATGTGTAATGTTTTCATATAACAGCCGTAGTCGGGGACACAGTAGTGCCTTCTCCAAGACAATTCTAAAGAAATGTAGCACTGCCACCATTTCGTCGTAAGTATTTTGAATATCATCTAAAACTTACCGCATTGAGTTTCATCGGTGAAGTCCCCGCAGTCATTATCCCCATCGCAGATCCACTCCTTGGCTATGCATACGTTGGTGCTATGACATAGCGTGCGGTTCTTTTGTTCTATGCATGCATGCGCGCATCCAGCTTCGTCTTCAGCCTCCGCACAGTCTGCGACGTCGTCGCAACGCTTCTCCATCGGTATGCAAGTACATGATATCTGAAATTTGGACATAATTACTTTCTGAAGCACGTTCAACAACGTAGAACAAAAACTAAAAAAAGGATCCCTGTTTCCTTGTTCAATGGAAAAAACAAACAAGATTTAATATAACTTAAACAAACCCGACCCCATAAACATTTTTAGATACCTACGTTGTGCATAGGTGCTACATTTTATTTTTTGACGCTTTGCCACAATAGCGTTATTCTAGATTGTCCTTCTGATACCGACCGGAGCTAAGGACATTAAAATTTCATTCAACATTATCTGGTACCTACCTGACAAGAAAACTGGTGGACTAGGCATGGTTGGAGGCAGCCACCGTCGTCAGCATCGTCATCCGGTTCTTCAGGCGCCAGTTCAGTATGCTTGTTGAATGCAGTGTGATCTATCAACAAAATACCTTATCAATATTTCGTTTTCGACTAGTGTTATTCTCGTACAAAGCTATTTAGGAAAATTGAGACTCGGATAATAAAAATAGAATCGTTACTCACGGTGCCATAAATCCACTCTTGTGTGGGGACTATGTGGCCAGAAGGCAGGTACTTGCATAGGGATAGGTCCGACACCGATGGCGCCCCCTTGTGGCTGGTAAGGAGGGACTCTACCCAGCGGTGAACGAGGGTCGGGGGGATCGACTGTGCCGTTCGTAGGCCGCGGGACCCCCAATGAGGGGTGCTCATCTGCACTTACTATTGAACAGACATTTGGTATACATTAAGACTAAACGAGACATAAATAGATATAGAGACCTACCTAAGAAAAAACATATTTTGCGAGATAAAGTGATAATTATGGAACGAGATTCGTTGTTACATTTGACGGAGGCGGCTTTTTAATTGTGTATGTAGATTTGTTTCTATATGCGTAAGCGATACTTGAGCGCTCATTCGTCCATAGAGCGTTCCCCGCTTACGCACACAGAAACAACGTGCATGTGCATCTACACACAATTAGGACCAACCCACCTTCGTGAGTTAAAATAACATGCACCAAACAAAGATGAATTCAGTGTCCACCCCGTATAAAAACATGCATTTATAACAGGTAGGTTAGTACTAGTACTAGTAGGTACCCTAGTCATCTAGTTCTGGATCATTCAATCAATTTACACATGACAAGTTGTTACGTTGTTGTGTGTAAGTGGTTAGCGAGAACAGGGTTATCTGTTCTCGAAAGCATCATAAGCATACGCAACTATGTAGTAGGTGTATCAATCAATAAGACTATAAATAACAGTAGTCATCTGGGGATACGGTAGTGCCGCCGCCAATATAAGCCAAAAGAAGTGCACTACCTACTGCTCTTTTTTAAAAACGTTTCGTCGTATTTTTGAAACAAAATAGATTCGGTCTGGATTCATCTAGAAAACTGTCATTTTCAGGATAAGGTGACCGTAGAATCCTCAAACACCAAGTATAGTTTATCTGGATTTATGCTTTAAGATCTTCTAGTAGAGATCTCATAACTTTTTTGCAGTGAAAGCATCAGATTGTGTAGTCTTGGTAAGTAACAAATTTTGCATGGATGTTTTTGGTCTTATTTCGCGCGTCGTTCACTGGTACTGGTCAGGTGACTGCTAGGTAGCAGCTTCTATTACTTTAACGACTTTATTTTTAACTCAATGTGTCTTTAGCAATACTAGCAATACATACCACATAGCCACAATAAGATGAAAGAGGTCGCATACACCAGAATCGGTGCGGGCATGGCGTCGCGGCGCCGAAGCGCCAACTTTCACAACTCTCCCTAGGTGACTTGCGCGGAGGTCGCGCGTTTGCTTCCTTCACGCTTCCACATCACCATGGCGCTTTCAGCGGCTCAGGGTACCTGCAAAAAAGCGTATTTAAGAGAATGGACGACCTCGGTGGACGAAGGCTGTGACGCTAGAGTGCACAAACTAGTCGAATCCCGCAAGCGATAGAAGAAAAGGAGCTTCTTTGAGACGCACTTAAAATTCTTCCACCGCACTGGTTTGAAAGAACTAGTGACACGATAAGAAGAACCGCTAACGGTGTTTGGTCTCCTGGTTCTAAATGCGAAGGAGGCAGGATTAAAATTATTTATGTATATAATATACGCAGAAGGTTGCGGGTTCGATCCCCGCCGCGTGTTTCTATGTATAATATTATGTATTTATTTACAAACAAAAAAGTATACTTATAAGTAGTATATCAGTTACTGGTTCCCATAGTATAAGCTTTGCTTAGTTTGGGACTAGTGACGCTGGGCTGATTTTCTAAGGGATAGATACTTCTCCTAAAACTCATAAAACCATAAGTAGGTAAGCAGTTGGTTTAAATGGTAGTGGTTTATATTTTTGCGTAAAAGCTTTAATCTCATAATATAGAAACAAAGCTACAAAGTTATTTTAAAAATGATGAATTTTTAGACCAACGCTTCTGGAAGTTGGTACTGTAAGTAATTTTGGTAGGTATTGGAAAAATCTATTATTTCGTACAGGGAAATCTCGTCTATAAACATTGCGTCCGTACAAAAGGCAAAAGTCTGTTCTTGTCCATTCAAATAAGAATTGGATACGTTAGCAGGTGTATTACTAGGTATGTCGTGTGTATCATGAACACGTAGGTTGCCACAGGTATTGCTGAGTTTTATGAATTACTTTGATCGTCCAGGTAGCCATTTTAGTATCACAAACTGCCACGAAAAAGCTCAAAGGCTCTTTGAAATTAATGCTTTAAAGCAGCTTTAAAACAACACACCTTTTTGACAATTTACTTCCATAGTGTTTCAAATTTAGCCTCCACTGTTTAAATATAAACTGTTTTAGCAAATGTATTGATAGAGAAATGAGAACGGGCGGACATATTGGAAATCGCGAAGGCACACGCATGCGCCGTAGATCACAGCGCTACGAGCTACTTGTTGAACAGATTTTCATTCAAGATTCACAGGGTCGCGCACTACGCATTTAGATCACTTGATCCTGGATCACATCTCATTTTAATATCTGTATTGGGTAAACTTGGAAGACGCAATCAATATTAGAAGTTCTTTTGGCTTCATAAAAAACTCGTAGAGCTTTTGTTTTGATTATGAACTCGTACCTAATAGATACGATAATATAATCACGATATTGCATAAAGACTTGGCTTGTAACTCGAATTTCATAATAATTGGCGATTTATATTATTTACATTCAATGATATGAATTCACCAGTTTTGATAACTATTGTTTGTTTCCTTGTTCATCCCCTTGAGACGATAATCTACAAGATGGCCATCTAGGTTAATATGTGCTTTGCTACGAAAGCTATGAAAGAAGAGTGCATGCGAATGTTATGAAATGAATTTGTAAGAAGAAAGAAAGCACTGGTGATAAGCTGTGGAAACTTGGATGGATTGGTGAAAGATACTAGGAGGTACTGAATTGGAGTTAGTACCGATATGGCAATTGATTAGAGAGAGTACCTAGAAGTAAACATGTGCCGATCCAGCATAGGTTGAGGGCAGGAAAATCATGAAAAAAAACATATGGGCATGTTTTTTTTTTCATTGTTTTGCACTCATAAAAGCCACATGAGAAACGAAGGTCACTTTGATTGCGTTCGTACTTGTTTCACAGTTATCTGCGTGGCATAAAATACATGAAAACTCAAGCCGAGAGGTCTGCTCTCTGTATAGGTATTAAAGATCACTTCATTCGCGATTCATTGTTTGTTTAACTTCATGCACGGGGTTTTTTATAGTCTACAATTGAAAAGGATCTATATCAACCGATCTTATTGCTTCCCAATATTTATTTTGCGCAATTTTTCCTTGCATTTCGGCTATATCAACTATGCCTCCTGCATGATATTGAATCAATGTTCTGAGATTGATCAAACCCAACGATCCGACATACCTGCTGCATTATTGCATATTATTATTTGTTGTTCTACATAATGAAGAACGACATTATTTAAAAGTAAATACTCGCTTGTCTAATCAGCACTCCAGGATCAGAAAAATGATTACAAATAAAAAGTTATTTCCTAACGTTCTCTAGTTCTAAAAATACACCAAGAGACTCCTACAATGGCGGTTTCAGATAAATAGTCACTGCACGGCTGCTATAATAAGATATTGCTAGTCTCACCTAGTAGGTATATGAGAGAGACACTGCTATCACTGTACGGTTGTATTAGTTTAAAAAATACCGATATAAGACCGGTTTAGTGACAATATTTAGCAAAACGTACGAAAATTAAGCGATCAATATAGGTTGCGCGGATTTCGCCCACGCTGAGAACAGGGCGCGGGCGCGACCCTCCCCGCGCTACCCCTGGTGGCGGTTTGAAAATCAACACCTTTACGCCTTGCCAATCGCCCACGGGTTTATTATCTCATTTCTTTCTATTATAATGATAATTTTGTCATTAGGTCCCTACCAAAAATGCAAGGACTTTATATGATTGAATTTCAAAACAAAAAAAACTCACCTTAAAATAAAAGTGAAGGCATTCCGAAAACTGTCTATAACCACTAAATCTATACTTAAATCTAGTTCTTTTTTCTATAAATTTCACTGTCACTCAGTCACTGCACTTGTATTGCTATTTTTATTGCGGGTCCGAGCGTAGATGTGCTCCAGACGGCAGCGAGATGGATACTAGATCTGGAACCGTCCCCGCGCCGCGAGTCCGCGCAGTCTACAACAGTCCAGTCGCAGATGAATGGGACTCGCCCTTGTATACAATACTAAAGACTACCTGCGACTTTCTTCGCTCCTTTTTATGTCAAAAATATAACGTAATAGTGCCTTTTTGAAAATGTTGGAGTCACAGTCGCAAAACAAAACTGGATACGTTTTATTGATTAACCGACTTCAAAAAAAGGAGGAGGTTATATGTTCGGCTGTATGTATGACTTCAAATTATATTCTTATTTTTCTCTTTTTAGTGTGTAGAAGGTTCTTCTGTTTGTGTTCTGTGAAGTCGGTTCAATTTTTTTTTTCAAAAATGTTTTATATATAAGTAATATTTCCTTAACATTCGCGATCGCTGTTAATATTTTGATTGTTTTTGATACATTCCCGTTTAAATAATCATATTTTGATTAATTGCAATAATATTAAACGGTTTTTTATGAAAACGATGAATATCTGCAAATCACGCGTAATGATAAACATGCGAAATAATAATTCACGGCCCGCATCTTCAAGGTTTACGATGATTAAATTTGAAAATGTTTAATGGTAGTGTTTCTGCTGTAAAAATATTTCGGTTGAATTCAAAAATATTTAATTTCTATTCACAATTTCGACGAGTTCATATAATTTTCTACGACTTTACAGTGCTTCATGATATGTTAAAATGTCTTGTAGAGTCATCTATCTATTCAATCATACAACAGAAAGGCAAGGGCTGGAAATATACCCATGAAAGGTACCTTTAATCTTGTATGCTTAAAAAAGTTTCGGTGGAACCACGGTCGCCCTCTAGTTTCATCAACGCAAAACATTTCTTTGGGAGTGTGGACTGACTTTGGGAGGAGAGGTTCTCCTTCATGAACAGCGGGATATTTGAGAAACTTTTCATGAGGTGGCAGTTGAAAAGGTTTTATTACATTTTAGGAAGATGTCATAAGTTTCACCTTTATAATTGCACATAACTTTTTTAATATTCGTCTGATGCTCTCACTCTACCTTTGGTCTAAAATTCTGAATACCTATGTATTTATCGTGGAAAAACTATGTGATCCCCCCCAAAAACCGAAAGCGAAATGTGATAAACTTAAAAACGCGTATGAATAGCGAGAAGTCTGTTTTAAAACATAACAATAACATTTATTAAACAACATACTTGCTGAAAAGCAGGAATCCCACAAAACAGCGTTCTAGAACCACTTTTTTACCTCTTCTACAAATCGCGATAGATTCGCGTTCGTTTGATGAATATTCGGATGCTTCTTACTACGAGCTACATTGTATTCAATCGATAAGATCAACGTTAAAACATCGTCCTAACCTAGGACCAAATATTCCAAACCGGACTTCAAGGGCCAATTTTTCTTAGTAGAAACATCCAAACATTCATCAAACGAACAAAAATAAGAACGGGAATACGGCCCCTTATCAAAACATAAACAACATTAATTTATGGAAATAGTAATAAAAGATATTGAATTATTATTGTAATAAAGTTTATTTTCACTTAAAAAATAATTTAGATGGCTAATAGGTCGCAATCTTTACTATTAAATAGGAATTAACATCGATAGAACTTCTACTTCATTCTTATTATTAAAACTAAAAAGTTGGTTTTTTGGAAAAAAAATCATTATGTAAATAAAATAATATTGAATATACCTTCATTGCACAAAACCTAAACAAAAAACAAAATAACTTAATTCATTTGACAACTTGGCACATTTAGACAATAATCGGCTTAAATATTGGCAGTTTTATTAAATAAACATACTTTTTTTGCTAATTACTAACATTAAATCTATCTACTGGAAACATTAAGAAATCTTGGCACATGTTTTTTTTTTACAAAATAATATTAAATTCTTATACATAAATAAGCTGTTCGTGTTTTTAGTTTGTTAAACCATTCAATATTGACTAGGCATTCGAAACACAGAGAAGTACCTTTGATATTTTTATTCAGGTACTCTCTGGTCACATAATAAGTGACCACAAATACCTACAATTTACAGGAAATTGATAATCCTCCTTTATAATTACCCTCTAATCCATACTATGTTAGCTTGCAGAGACCCCTGCTTGGTTCATTTACTTGATAAACCTACATCGGCCAAATGATATTACTTACATACCTACTTATATCTAAAACTTAGATCAAGTCAAACTCAATCAACGATTCACCAAACAAAAGTATAGTTTTTCCATCTCACAAAAACGGGTTTGTCTTAATTGTGTGTGTTAGATTTGTTTTTATGTGCGTAAGCGATACTGAGTGCTCATTCGTTCATGGAACGTTCCCTAGCTTACGCACACAGAAATAATGTGCATGTGCATCTACACTACACACATAATTAACCAACCCGCATTCGTTAGATAGAACAACTATTACACTGTCGTACGAAAGTGACAAAACGTTTGCATTTTTCATCATAAGAGAAAGTAAACTTACTTCTGAAAAATAAACGTTTGAACCTGTCTTTTACTCATTAGAAATGTTGCCCGTATACATTGAAGTCATGAGTAAAAATCCTTACAAAGCGTTTTATCCATCTGATTTGATTGTTTGCATGATATTTAAGCATATTTTGTCTCTTACATACGACAATATAGAAGACTTCCAGGGACATCTAATCAAATATATAGAAAGTCCAGTAGACAGCGTTGAACATGAGGAAGCAGACAGGAAATATGACGCGACTGTAGGTATCAATGACGTTCACGTCTCTGATCTTCGGCATAGAAGACTTGATCACGGTGGCTCCGCGGCGCAATGCGTGGATCATCTTCGGCTTACTGGTAGAGCCATCTGTAAAAAACACAATTACCTATGTTGTGCATTTCTGCGATTTTTTATAACCTGAGAAAAAAAGCCTATAATACCCAGCAGTGGGATGAGAAGGTGATGCAGATTCAAGAGAATTTTTGGAATGATTAACTAAATCAGCGTAAGCTTTAATTAAATATCAAGTAGACAAAACTGTGAGCTGAAGTGATTTTGTGCAATAAGTAAGTAAATCATGGTAATGGTCCATGATAGTTTAAAAAAAGTTCTTACTCCGCGAGGTTCTGGAATGCGGACGCGTGCGGTACCGTAGTGTGGTGTGGTCGCGCTGTAAACGCAAGGACGGCGGCGCCGTAGTTGTGGCCGGCAGCGGCTTCGAGCGCAGACCCAGCAGGGGAGACACACGGCCTGTGCCGCCCGAGCATTCGCGCAACGCGATTATTTCTTCGGGAGAACGCGAACCTGTATTATAAAAACAAACATCATCCCGACTGTGTATACTAGTATTAGGTACATTACGAACATTTGTGACAAAGTTGCGCTACATACCACCAGACTTTAAGTCCTTCTCCACACTCGTGCTAGTCGACATCTGATCTCTGTTCTTTAATTTAGCCCGCTTCCTAGCCCTGGCACCCCAGTATGTGTAGTTCACAGCAGCGTATTCCAGCAATGCCGCGAACACAAAGATGAAGCACATCACGAGGTAGATGTCGATGGCTTTTACGTAGGAGATGCGAGGTAGGCTGCTGCGTACTCCTGTGCTGATCGTCGTCATCGTCAGCACCGTCGTTATGCCTGAAAGGTTTTAATTGTTATGTAATCTTCTTAAATTGCTACCCAACGGCACGTTGATGTGTCGGTATATTTGGCTGTCCATGACTCTGCTTGACCATCTTTGACAGATCTTCAAAGCGTTATTTAAAGGGGGCAAAATTAAATCTCATTGAGGACAGGTTTTTTGTAGTTCGAAGGATTTTTTCTTAGGAAAGTGTAATAGATTCAGCCTAAAAATTTATCAGAACAAAACAAGTTAATCTATGACAGTACCCAGTTTTCTATCTGGTAATGAGTAAGAATAGTTCAATCTACCTAAAGCGACCCTTGCTGACGTGGCTTCATGATTGATCCAGAAGGACACCCACGAGAGCATTACAATGAGTATACTCGGCAAGTACGTCTGGAACACGAAGTACCCGATGTTTCTCCTTAGCTTGAAACTCAGCGAGAGACGCTGATACACCCCCGTCGCCAACTTTTCCTGGAATGTTCAAGTATTCGGTGAACTTGCGAAACTATTACCTTGTCGGTAAAGTTTGAACCTTGAGACGGGGTTTGTGATTATGCAGTGTTGACAAGTTTGTGTAAAATGGTTGAGTTTGTAAACTGTACATATCGCTACACACCTTACAAGCTTCATTGATATAAATTACTAGATGCGCTCATAACTACTAGTTTTGAGCGACCGAAAGGCAATATTGTCATCGTGATTTGCAAATGATCTATCCCGTGACGACCTCCATGGCGTAGTGGGTGAAAGCACGGCTGAGACACTAGAAGTGCGAATTCGATTCTCGTAGTCTGACAAATGTTTGCATATTCTGCAGTTGTGGTACTCGTAGTTTCTAATACCCAAGACTGTGTGTGTGGGGGGGTTTGATGTGACTGTTGGGTCTTAAGAGAAATTAATATAACTTTACTATTATCACAGCACAGATGAAATAATATTATCCACATTGATATTATACCTTTCTATCGTTAGTTCCATGACCTAGTATAGTGAACTGAGGCAACTCAGCGTCTTCAACTCCTCGAACAGGCGTTTCCTTCCAATACATAACCACATCGGATACTGTGTACCCATCTGCAACACAAATTATACGTTAGCATACCAATCTGGGTCTACAGTTCTACACTCGACTCTCCTCTACGCACTTGATGTCTACATAACTTGGCGGTCCGTCCGTATTTTATCTACTATCTTGCTTATCAAAATAATCCTTGAACAGATTAATACAAAAGTCGGTTGAACCTACAAAATATCTAAGAAGCATTGCGAAAAGCAAAGAAAGCTTGCGACAAAGGAACGATTTTGAAGATACGTTAAGATGGGGAAAATGAAAATATTTAAACAACTGGCTTTACCAACATTAAAGGCTATGCTACTCCCGACGAAGATATGACCTCTTGTTTCAAGTTCCATACAACTGGGTCCACTAAGACGTGATTTAAAAAAGAAAAACTTGGACAGAACTGCGGCAAGCCTATATGACAAAAAGTTATAATACTCATGTAGCACAAGCGTGATACGCATCACTCCAAAAATGAGAGGATCATTGCATCACTCAAATGGAGTTTTGCTATCATCAGTCAGCATAAAAGCTTAAGCCTGATGATCTATACAAATGTAGGAGTCACACAGCTTTCAATCTCGACGGTGCAGTTCTGGCTGTCCAACGGGTAGTAGTGGAGGTCCATCATGCATGCCAGCGTGGCTGTGAACCGCATTCCGTAGGTGATGCTGCCGTCGCCGCCGAGACGAACTAATTTGTTGCGTTCCGTTACATCGTGGAGGAAACTGGAAGATAAAGTTGGAGTGAGCAAGTCCATTAGCAATTTATGGATTCAAGGTTACTTTTCAGTCCTCTCCAACCTATATTGTATTGTACACATACTTTTACTTTTATATATTACCTATGTTTTTACAATAAATTATATTCTATTCTATTCTTCTATATCCTTATTGACACAGAAGTCCATAAGCAATTTAAGGATTCATCCTTGGTCGCGGGCGGATTATATAATATTCAGTCCTATGTGAATGTAATTCTACTAATTATAAGATGTGTGTGAAAGTCTAGGAATAACGAGACGCAAGGGTTTGTTGTGAGCTTAAAAGATTTTCAATAACAGTTTCATCAGAATTTTGCAAATTAAAGAATAAATATAACGATACTAAAGTTAAACCTGATTTTCTACCTGTTTTTATCGTTAGCGAAAAATGTGTCGGGCACCCAAATCTTATCAGCAAAGTCCCCAGACAGTGTCAGTACGTCTTCGGGCAATCCGAACCCCAATCGTTCGTCTTTCCAATACTGATTGAGGTAGAGAGTTATAGTGTAATCCTGAAAAAACACACTTGTAAACTTTCAGCTTACATTTAATTATAAAAGGCCTGATAGTTCGCGATGGGTAAGGCTATTTGAATTTCTGAAACAAAATTTGCATCTCAAAGAAAAACTCTTGCATAAATAAATCAATTAACTACTTCAGAGGTAGGTACTACGTAATGAAATAAGTTTTCTTTGTTTGGTACTTAAAGTCTTAAAATAAATGAAACCTAACTGCATTATGTACCTAATGCAAAATATAAGATAATCTTTCATATTATTATACGTTACGTATTTTGTTAGCATATAGCTTTATCAGTTTACTTTATGATGATGGGAGTCAATAACATATACATGTTACTGTATAACAGCAATGAGGATAATGGTAGGTGAGCTTTTGTCAAAGATAAGTGAGTTACCTTAAGTAGTAATCTGGCTTATGTTAGGTACCTATGTATTTAGTGTATATAAAGTAGATAATACATAAGCTGTGATGAGTGGGCGGTAACGGCAAGCGGCCAGTGGCGGCGGCAAGTAAAGCCTTCCATCGATTGGCTGACGCAGCACGCCGCCCCCAGTGACACCCGAAGTGTGTCAAGTGATAGCGGCCTTGCCCCCCTTTAGCGAGCTATTAAAAGCTTAATGAATTTATATGAAATCTAGAGCCAAGTCTTTCGATCAAAAACCATCTAGCACTTGTCTATTTAGTAAAAAAAAGCCTGGGCCTCAAACCATGTTAGCGACTCTAGTTCTTCGAGGAACAGGAGTAGAGTTTCCACTTACGAGTTGACTCTTGTTTCTTCCAAGTGATCCTACTGAATAAATGATTTTTGACTTTGAATTTAGATCGCAAACCCCCAATCGATCTTGTCTCAATATTAAATAACTCCAATCCTTCACGTTATGAACGAGATGTCTCTAAACAAAGATGTAACCTTACCATATTTACTTCAGATATAGCATCAAAACTTGCGATAGTTAAATCCATCCCGACATACAGCGGATCTCCTGAAAAGCAATAACATTTATGCAACGAAGCATCATAGCATATGGGCTAGGAAACCAACCGCTGACAAATCAAAACGTAGGTATTTACGGAGGGAATTCTACAATATTAAAATTTTATGGCCTAGAGATGTTTACATCATATCGCAGAGCATAGATCAGCAGACCCTTAGCAAAATTTGTTTCATATTTTGTAGACTAACATCATTTCGATTTGTAAATATTACGAGAAAGAGACTCGCAACACAAACATCTGTCAGGACTATTGCAGTTTGCTAAGTAATTAAGGTAGTCATGAGTTGCATTTGCTATCACATGACTGGCGATATGATAAGAGTAGGTACCTATTATTAATCTTTCGGAGTTGTAATTTTACATGAGGTGTTTGCGATAATGCTACTTTCCGCTTTTCAAAGTTTGAATGCTTTATTTAATACATTCTGCTAATGAATATGATTGTTATAGAGCTTTTGTGTCTCATTTTCTATTTCGTACCGTAAATGTATGTAAATCAAAAATTTAGGATTTAATTCCTGGAATTAGATACAAATTGTATCGACTTATAATAGCAAACAAAAATACGAGTAGGAAAGTGGGCTTTATTATAACAACCTACGACAAAAAAAACGAGATGAGATCGACAAATTGGTGACAATGAATACAATCTTTCTGTAATAGTACTTACCTCCGAAATTGGGTCGCAATCGTATGTCGTATCCGTCGAGTATCCGCGACACGGTGTGCGTTACGTTCTCAAGCCGGTCAGCCGCTGCTTTGCGTTCGTGCCTACCGAAAAACTAGGATTATACGAGTGTCCGATTCGATTGCAATTCCAACGTCGTCATGACGTTAGGATTTCAAGAGTGCCGGATTTGGACACCCTCGAATGCTATTCGAGCACGATTGAGACGCAGTGGCAAATCCTCATCCGATCCTAATCATGTTAGTAGAAGTCTAGTCGAAGCTACGATTGAATTTTATTGTTAACTTACCATTATTTTGGGACTGTCTTAACATAAAGTTCTGACGCTTTCTTACCTTTGCATATCTTATTATACTAAACCTAATTTCGAGATTTGTATGAACTCATTCTTATATCATAATGCTACATTTTAATTTACCACACTTCATGTTTAAAACAAATCATACAATTAATGCTAAATCGGCTAGTTTGGTTTATATTCTAAAAGCTTTAACCATTTTGTGTGCAGTGCGGTTTCGTGATGAAAATCATCAAGTGCTATTGACACGTCGGCCGTCGGTCAATATATTGAATAATAGGGGATCGTTCCGTCTTCGCCCGGTTTAATTTAGTAGCCTATGTTCATCAGTGTATCATTCGAATGCTAAAAGATTTATAAAAATCAAATGACTATTGTGGGAATTGAGTTACTTACCTATTCTATACCTAGAAGTTTAGTAAGTAATAAAGAACTTGAACCTGTGTACAGGAAAACACTATTAACGGTAACCATGATTCATATTATGATATTTCATGTTCTTCCGTGATCATGGCGTGTGCAACTGCGCCGAAATATCGGGAAACTCCAAATAAATTGAATCATGGTAAATATCCCGTTAATAGTGTTGATAACCATGATAGTTTTTTAAATATTTTATTTCAAAATATATAGATGTGTAACATATTCACTTATAGCCGCCAAAACTCTGGATGATAGATGGTACGAGTAAAACAATTAGTTTGTTGTTTCGCGAAAGTTACGGAACTACAAAATTTTTTAGAGGAAAGATAAGTAAACTCACTTAGCAAAGCAAGGGCGAAGATAAACTATTTTAAAGATGCTTAAAGAATAGTTGAATAGAAAACTCACTTTGCTTGAGTAGACAGTGAAGAGAATTTATTTACTTATATTTGTTCAAAAGAACTGAGTGAACTCACTTTTATTGAGCAAGATTGAAGAGAAACCTGTAGATGCTAAGATTTCTATAAAGCAAATTAAACTCACTGTACTTGAATAGAGGCAAGAGAATCTACCTACTTGATTTCTTTAAAGATTAGTTAAAAAGTAAACTAAGAACTAAGAAGTAGTTGGAAAAGAAAACTTACTGTGCTTGAGCAAGTGTGATGAACAGCGGCAATAACACTCGCGCGTCCAGTAGACGAAGCGTGCGACGCGCGCTCATCGCGCGGCGGGAGCGCGAGCACGACGTCGCATCCTCACACCCACACCTCTTTCATACCGAACTACATCTATACAGGACTTTACGATAAAGTTGTACCGCGATCTACCGATGGCGTGAGATCGCGGCGCCGTCGGCGTGCTGAGTGGCGTCGCGCGTGCGCTACCCGCGCGCTCCTCACAGTCTCAAAATTTACACGGCAGAATTTCAACCGATACGATGATCGCACTGCAATTTTACGTGTGAACATCGGACGCTAAAGGCCTCCGTAAGTGGGAACCTGGATCGCTAAATGATTAGCAAAATGAGACATAAATCGCATCGTGTAAATGTTTTTCAGTCCTGATTTATTGCTGTCATACAATCCTCTTAGGAAATATGCTTTTTAAGAACCTATTTAAGTGTTTGATAGTCTGCTCCAGATGACGTTTGTAACATTTGTGATGGGTTAAAATGAGTACCCATGTTGATAAAAAGAGATTTCATGCGGGCGTTTAGGAGTCATCGAAACTTCCAACTTGAGCGATTACTTCAGAATCGAATCAATTTGAGTTATAGCCTAGAGCATCGAATTACTACACTGTTGTTTATATTTACTAGAAATTTTTATTTATATATTTTTTATTTAGTTCTAGACATGCCAAAACGTACCAGACACGCAGGTATGTTCAGAAAGTTGCTAAATAGCCAAACAAAACAAATGAAAATGATTAATTGTTTGTGTTGAAACTTAGTAGATGAGTTGAACTTTATTAGGAGTTATTCATATGAAGTAAACTTAATACAGAACAACGAACAAATAAGTACTCAACAAAAAATGTTCCATAGTGACCTAGAAAGAAGGTCAAGTGATTCTTAACTTTAAAAGCGTCCTTTTGGGAGATCGTGTTGATGTCACGAACCAAAATGGTAAACGGATGGATATTTAAATGTAACATGTTCAAAAATGTTAACATGTAACAACCACAAACAATACAATACAACAACATAATATAAACAAACTCACAAAATGTAGGTAGTATAGTTTCTTCTTCTACTTTTCGTATCACAGATTCTTTCAAACCAGTGCAGTGCAGCGAATGGATTTTAACTTTATGTAAATAAGTAAATGTAAAGTGTTTTATGGAATTGACTTCACTCAAGTTTATGATAAGGGCGTGGCCCATCACACTCGCATCAGCCACGGCTGCAATCTGCTTGCGGACGTGTCGTCGCCTGCAAATAACTTCCGCAGCCACCTGGCCAGCATAACAGGATCCAGCAGCGCAGCTCTATAGTCCAATTTTTTTAAATAAAAAAGTACGTGAGTGTCGTGGAACACTCGGTTGGAGCGAATTTTCAACTTAGAAATTTTTTAAATAAATTATTTATTAGCCTAGAAACGCTCTTTCGTACTAACAATGTAACAATCTATGGACTGCTTCGCGGATGCAAATTTCGCACTGTGATGTTTTGACATATACATGATTGTGTCGTGACGCAAAAATGGAACACTTTTTTTCTTCTAGCCCCCATCCGATACCGTCCGAAAAGGAACACCTGCTACACCACGAGCACTTCTATATTTTACTTAAAGATTACGTACTGAATTTAGTACTGTGCCTTCTTGTGCCATATAGCCCGCATAGCTCCTTTTGCAGTGCTTTCCGCATGTTCCGCTCACCGCACGCCGCTTGTCGCTTCCCGAACCCCACACGCTTTCTATGCCTCTTCCATCACTGCCTTGTTAACTAGGTATATAAAATTACTAAAACTAGATCTAAATTGTAAAATCATCGTAGGGAAACCAATGTTGTAATAAATTATGGGTTTACAATCTGTCACGAATGCCCTCATCGGCTTCTGTCAAATGCATAGGTTTATACTTGAACATGCCTCTGACTATCCTCTAATTAGATGTTTTTAAATGATATTGACCTAAAAAGATCAGAGATATATAAAAATAATATAGTCATTATATAAATATAATATAGTACCGAAAATTTTGGAAAATAGGTCAATGCATTTTCAATTTTTCAAATGTCAGGCATTTTCACTGCAATCAAAATGAGTGCTACGAGGTCGCTACGACGGTGCTACGTCGTAGTAATTAACAAGCAATGACAATTTCTTTGCGAATTTCTGACACAAATGTGACTAAGTCACACTCCATAATATGAGTTATGATTTGGAAATAATGAAAATAAAATACTTTCCCCTTAAGTATCGTGTTAAAGGTCTTACGACCTCTTTCTAAAAAAGCACTAGTAAAACAATGTAAGATATCAAAAATAATTAAAACCAAAGCATTATATTCTATACTAGCGTAATAGGGTTAAAAACTTCCTTACTAAAAAAAATAGTTTTCCTAGATTGTTGGTTGAATACCGTCAATGTCACGTCATTTAAAATGTGGCCCCATTTTACTAAACTTTTTGACCTAACGCCTCAAAGTAAACTCCACACAACAAAGCCTGTCATAAACTAGGAAAGGATCTTAAGGAGCTTCCATTTGCAGGGATTGAAATATGTTTGGTGTTGCGGAGCCTCGAGATTGGGTAATGACAGCGATTTGAGACGTGCCGCAGACATGATAGCCCCTATCACTGTCCACGTTCATATTACACTAGCGGCACGCTCGCTCCTTCACTCATCATCATCATTTCAGCCACATGCCGTTCACTACTGAACATAGGCCTCCCCCATCGATATACAAAGTTCCAGAGCGATTCCCTTGGGGCCTACAATCAAAGCAACGTTGATCGCCTACTTTGCACTATACAGATAAACTTATTAAACTTAATGACATTTATCTTTGAGTAACGGATGTTTTAAGCGTGGGAATGGACTGCATATGACCGAACAGAGTGGCGTTTTAGAGAATGCCACTGTCCAACAGTGGGTACCGGTTTTATTACGTGAATAGATAGAACGAGTGTTTATCACGTACCTATATTATTAAAATATTTTTTCCCATATAGTAAAATGAAAAAGGATCATTTTATTAAAAAGGAACCTTAAATTGTTTATGGACTTATGTGACAAAGCCGCAATCAAACTTCAACTTTCGCTACAAGATATCGAATTCTTCAACAGTCAGTGGTAGGTACTCTCCCAGCGCACATTACACTTGGAAATGTGACGATTCTATTTCAAATCACCAACGTACCCTCAGAGTGAGGTCACGTGACCACCGTTTGAAGGTATTTCTTGCTATATTTCAGGAATTTAATGCTTCAAAGGTTTCGTTTCTTTTTGAGGAGTTATGAAAGGAAAATATTTGAAGTGTACGTAAATTCGATGCCAATACACTTTGCCAGTGATTTTATAATTCTTAAGAAATAACAGAGATAGCTTAGCTCCTAAGTACGTTATAAACCTTTTTTGAGTGGTGTGTATCATGAAGTTGCTAGTTAGTCATTTTTTTTTCTTTTGTCGGTTTAAAAAATATAATGTACAAATATCCCAGTTTATACTCAATACCCAACTCAAGTAAAATACAGACGATCTTCAAATTCAATCATAGTGATTATTTAGTAAGATGTCTATGATAAATGTGTCGTAGCCAATTATTTAAAATATCATTGGTCGTACGTAGCTTCGTAGTCCTTTGTAGCGCTCCATGATTTCGTAGCACGTAGGCCACTTAGATTGCTACGTAATTTCTTGTTAGCAGCGGCCAGAATCATACCGCAGATGTTTGCAATTTTCTCAATGATATCTTGAGAACTTGATAAGTGCTTACATTATAACTTTCTGATCTCCAATTACAAAATATTATTAAAACTTCTTGCTTCAAATCTTATAACCAGTTTAAAAAGGTAAAATACTATTGTATTTTTAAAAGAACTAAGCCTGAAAATATGTTATTATCGATAAACGGTTTTAAAACCTATTTGAACTCAATCCAGCTAAGGGATTATCGTAATAGCGGCATCACTCAGTGGATTGAGAAATCTTATTAGAAGGTAGGAAGGCAAGCTGGGGAAACAATCAAACGAGCCTTAGGGATCTCGTTTGCCTGCCATTGTTCATTCCAAACCCACTGCGGTGCACTGCGTACGTGCGTACACGTGTGTACCGGCGAAGGGGACAGAACTTCGCATAATTCTAAAGACATTTTGTAACTAAAAAAACTAAGGCCATTACATCTATACTTGACTATTTATACAGCGTCAGGCTACCTTGTTTGAGATGGAATAAGTTTGCCCAACACCATCTCAACGTAAGGAAAGACGAATTCAATACGTCAACCTATGTTATACACTTAATTTTTAAAAACTAATTATTTAATAAGTTCATTTAGGTACTTACGTATTTAATTTAAGTAATATCATATGAGTTAGTGGTCATTAAATCATTTAATTTTTATTAAATACTTGTTTTGGAAAGCATAAAAAAACTTGTACGAAATATACTTTCTATCCTCTACGATAAAACGTGATATGACTGTTTTGTCAGAGTACTTTCAAGTATTTTATGCCTCCATAAAAGCACATTTGTTTTTGTACGTGTTAAAACTGAGATTCAAACACATTTCCATAACCTTGATGTCCTAAACAAATGAAAACGTCAATTTCTACAACATAAACGTTCAAATCGACTGTTTCCCAGAAGTAACCATTTTGTTTCTAGAAAGTTTACTATGTTATATTATTGTTATGAACAAACCTGCTTAACAGATAAATTATTTTTCAACACACTTGCTCATAAAGTAGCTCTATGGTCACCGCAATTAGGCACATAATGACACCCATAATCAAACTGTGACTTTTTCATTACTATAACTCACTAGTGAGTAATAGATTTTTTTTTAATTTTATTGGTTGAGTTGCTTTGTTCTTAAAAAAGTTTTTATTCAGAAAAAAGATCGTGTTCAATAGAACAAATAAATTAATGTTCCTATTGCTTGCTCATTTCATGCAACTTCTTATTTAAATAGATAATTTTAACTCGTACGTGTTTAATAAATAAAACTTTCACTCAAATATAACTTTTGTTTTCCCTGTAATAAAAGAAAACTTTAAATTCCCCATTTTGTACGTGGCAGAATAGGCCGCAAACCCTATGCGTGGCGCGGAAATATAGTCTGTGGCCGATCGCAATGCGCGCGCATAGGAAAACTGATTCATTTTTGCCGCAATAGCGAAACATTTTTCACAACTCGTTTTCACTATTGAAAATGAGTTTTTATTGTTGTTTTATTCACAAGTGTGTTGAAAAACGTCGTATGATACACGTGTGTATTGATGATTACCGTCCTCGGTTCTATTAAGAGCCTCGCCTAACGGCTCGGCTCTGAAAACAACTCGGCGGTAATCACCAATGTTACACACTAGTACCATAATGTACTAATATTTTTATAACTTAATGGAAACGATGTTCATGTTTAGTCTTCAAGCGGTGTAAAAACTCAATCACCAGTGTTGGCAACTAACTTATTTAAACTTGTTTATTAGAATAATCGCAACATTTGAAAATTTAAAAGTTTTTAAAATAAAAATATTCAGGTGTTTTAATAAATACTTTGTAAGCCTGATATTCTGCAAAATGTTCATCAAAGCTTCAATTTACGTATTCTAAGCTCAAGAAAACCACTATCAAATTTCTAAAAAGCATTAGGGCTACATCCTCTAAAATATTAACAAACGCGTTGACTCCACTAGAATAGTTAGCATATCAAACCACAAGTGCCTATACGAAAATCGCAGTTCAAAGTTGAGGTAAACGGTGGTTTAGTTTGCGCAGGCGCGGTGGCTCCGACCGCCAAGCTACCTTAGCTCACCAACTCCGTACAAACGAACCAGCCTCGAACGCGCAAGTTCGCAGCTCTACGCGCATACAAACAACTTATATAAACAATGCAAATAAACTAAACATGTGTTATAAAATAATTATACTCACTGTGTACTGCGTCTGCCTTCGGTAAGTGGTTAGTTTTAAATGTTTTGTTTGATATCAAATTTTATTTGATTAAAGTTTAGTGTTTTGTGCTTATCATCAGGTGGTCACATGTGTTAGCATGGCTCTACTTTTTTTCCTCGTAAATTATTTTAAAGCTCGTATTTATCATTAATATGCCTGCGGCTGATTTAGTCACACTACATTTATCAATGATTGAAGACGATTAAATACAATTACACGTTTGAGGAGAGTCCTGTTTTTTATGTTTTGTCAGTATGAACAGAAAAAACAATAGATAAAAATAAAAATTAGAATAAAAAACTTAAAATTGCATATCTTTATGAGGCTGATTTACGTAGCCCAAAGAGTGCTCTTTGAACTTGTTAGTTTTTTCTGGGACACCTCTGTAATATACCTACCCATGGATAGCTGTATCGTTACGGTTGTAAGGGCGGGACAAAGGCAGGAAGAAGAAGAAATAAAACAAGGCTGCTAAGATTTGCTATAAAGGTTTGCTGTAAGAGAACTCTTTTTAGGGTTAAGCTCGCCTCTGCCATTACTTCTCTTTAAGATTCTATATTTCTTTGTGCAATAAAGAATAAAGAAAGATTTTAAAAATTATACAAAAAATAGGACCACGAGTTTAGGGCTGTATAACCGAGGCGCGGTAGACATAAATACAGGCGTTTAAAAAATACAGTGCCTATAAGTATTGTTCGGTAGTTCTAAATAAGTCCGACTAGCACTTGGCTGATCTTTTTCTTCTTAGTAACAAAACAGAGAAGACGTAGCTACGGAAATAAGAGGCAGAGATTGTGCCTTTGTTGACCCACTTCAAGAACGGAATCAGTGAACTTGTCAATAAAAGTCAACTGTAGATATAATGAATGAGTTATCGGGACAAAAGACTTCCAATACTTACAAAAGCTTTTCTTGAAAATCGTAATCTATACAACCTTGAAAATAGTTAGTATCACGACAGTAACCAAGAACTTTGAAGATATCGAAGGATAATCAGGGTTTTGTCTAAATATAAAGACAGTGAGTGTTCCAATTTGGTAATTTTGATTTTGAAATTAAATACATAAATATTTATTGCAACATAATGTAAGTAGAGTTTAAGTAGTACCCCGTAGTACCTAGGTACTTAATAGTTTAATTTATATTTTCAAGGCAAGTTATTTCAGAACCAAAACTTCAGTAACTTTTGTAACTGTCTGTACAAACCAACATAATATTTAACTTAAACGACTATTAAAGTTTTAATTGCTTCTTAAGTAACTATTAGGATTTCACTGAAGTAGACGAGTTTAATCTAAGTATCTCAAGGTGCGGTTGACATTCTTTCAAATCAGGTTGGTATTCATACAAGATCCTTCAAAGGGGTTCATAAGAACGCCAAAACATTAGCACTTACATTTTGAAGTAAAAAAAAATGATCATGATCACGACTGTGCCTGTGACTGTCCTCTAGGCGGTACGGTACATATTCCGTCAGGTGATAGTTACTGTCACATCTGACAGTAAGTGTAAATTTGACAGCTGGAGGATCATTTGACTAGAATGACCACGAGGAAACACAATTCCTCGTGGTCAAACCAGATTGACAAAATAAAATAGTTTGACTACGTGGAAGAACCGGATGTTCGTAGGTATTCCAGATCCTTTGAAGATGTCTAATGGGAAAGTCAGATAGAGGCATAGTACAAATACGTATTCGATACAGGTCCACATTTTGCAGAAGTAAGCATACCATAATTAACAGATTGTAAGTCAAATACAGCAAATGAAAATACTATTAAGTACTGAAACAGTTGTGTTGTTTAAAATGTTTTTCACGTTCAAAAGGACGTTTCACTATTACCACCTTTAAAGGTATTCTTACTTACCGATGATGATAACTTATACCATAATAACTTTTGAATTCTTTTGTTATTTTGGAACAAATATTATGAACCAAAATACAAAATGAATATAATATATCTATAAAAGTATTTTTATGAACGATTTATTATTTAAACAATCAAAACATTATTCTTGTCCGTAAACATTGAAAGGAAATTAACATTTTGCAAATGAGTACGCAAATATTTGACCGTGTTTTAATAACTGCTAAAGTTGTTTTATTAATTTAAAATGTTTTCTAAATATTTCGAACTGAACTGCGAGTTTTTATAGAATAAATTATACTTTTGTTGATTGACGAGACCAATGACCAAAAGGCTTACCTCGGACAGAAGATAAGTATAGCCATCCAACGAGGTAATGCCGCCAGCCTTTTGGGCACATTACCTGCGGTCGGTGATTTGAACACTGTTTTTTATCTTTAGTTTAGTTAAATTATGTACCTATTTATGTATTTTTATGATTTTTGTTTCGTGTAAATAAAGTTATTTTACTTTTGTTTTATATTATCAATAGGAGACTTGCCTATCTAAAAATAAATGTCGAAGGAAACAATTTGAATTATTTAGTGATTTTGAATCACTTGTCAAATCAGCAGGTGGTCATACGTTATTATAACCAAATACAATTCTAGCTGATATTCTCGCGATGTTTGTTTATTTTGTATTGCGTGGTATTGGAAAATTCAAACAATTTATTCTGCATGGATGCCGTAGAGTTTGAATTGAACAGGGTACAATGAAACTGTATCAGGTGGAGGGGTCGTCAGCCAATTTTCCAGTTATTGTCAAGACCTACATGTTCGCATTGTATTAGAAATCAATTTACTTGGTATATAATGGGGTATCTTTCATAAATATACCCGTAAACTGGATATATTTATTATATTTTATTAAAATATATATAATTATTATTTTATTAATGTGAGCCGTGTTGGTCGAATGGGGTTGTGCCTCGACTTTCAATCCGAAGGTCGGTTCACATCCCAGCCGTGCATCAATGGATTTTTCGTTTCGTAAAATTTATATGCGCTTTAACTCGAGCTCTTAACGGTGAAGGAAAACATCGTGAGGAAACCCGCAGCTTAGTCAGCTCCACACGTATTGACGTCGTCTTTCCTGTGGGCCAGGCTCATCTCAGCTGAGAGGATGGTTTAGGTGCTGGGCAAGCCTATTCCATCTCAAACAATGTCCCAGGCATTACAGCGTCCCATTAAGTGTAGTCATGCATCCTGACGCTGTATAAATAATCTAATATAGATGTAAAAGCCTAAGTATATTTTATTAGTTTGAACAGTTCACTTAAAAAAATCCGGCCACTGTTTCTGGAATGAGAACTGAACTTTTTCTTTTTTGTATAATTGAATAAGTATATCTGTTTAGTGGGAAATAGTAGTATACGTTCTGAATACCTAAGTGTTTACTATTACGATTAAAAACCTGATAAACATACACAGACATTCAACGCAGCCTGAGTAGTAGGGTATCGTTGGCACATTGCGTACTCAATCTTTATAAAAAGGGAGAACAAAAACAATACTTCTTGTAGTAGTAGGTATAGTGAGAATTCGTCAAATAAAAGAAAATAGAGTTAGATTATTCAAATATTGTCCTAAACGGTAGAAACAGCTGGTTCCGCTCTATCGTGTTTGCATATTTATAATTCTGAAATCGCTATTTAACTTAAGAATAGCCTGGATGTTGATTGCCAGTAAACCGTGTTTAATTTGTCAGCCGTTCCCGCAATTATCAGACTCTTGCTTTTTGCTCACAAAAGTTTTAAGTTAAATAATACAAGTTCAGCAAATAGCCTCTACCTTTGGGATAAAGGTGAAATATTTTTCATGTAAATTAATTTTCCTCAGGGACTAATCCGCATCCCTTTATTGTGGCATGTATCATGTAGAGCGGTGGTAAATTAATTAGGAATGTTCGGTAGAAAGAACGCTTAACCCAGCTTACACGTTTCTGATGATGTAACTACTTATTATACTTTTCATAAAGAGGTTTCAATTTATCTTGGGAAAAGCAATAAGTATAGATAGATAGAAAATACTTTATTGCACACCACATAAAAAGTAAAACAAAAACATACAAAAAACTTAACTATACAATCGGAGGTCTTATCGCTAAAAAGCAATAAGTATATGTATGTGAAATGAATTTAAGATTCTGTGACATGCTGATTTACAGAAACTAAGCTACTACATATTTACATATATTTACAAAGTACAACAGGATTAGTCAAGCTATCTAAGGATCGTTAGAAACGATCTATAGATAGCTCAAGCTCCAGGTCACTGTCAGTCGGAAGCGTGCCCAAAACACTGGCGGCATTACCACGCTGGATGGCAATGCTGAATGCTGATCCTTGAGCTCTTGGATCACGCGTCGCTTATATATGCCGATTTTAATATTTAACACTAAACATTATTCTTATTTGTATTTAAGCAGCAAGTCGTCTTGGATAAAATAAACAACCATCATTTTTTCCAGGCACAAATCAGCACTAGATTTTCTCTCAGATCTTTATAGAGAACTAGCTGCGCTCCTGCGGTGTGACCCGCGGTCCCTCGGGATTTTTCATTTTTTCGGGAAAAAAAGTAGCCTATGTCCTTCCCTGAGATACAACCTTTAATTATGCCAAATTTCAGCTTAATCTGTTCAGCGGTTTGGGCGTGAAAGCGTAACAAACAGACAGACAGACAGACAGACAGAGTTACTTTCACATTTATAATATTAGTATGGATTGGAGCACATTACATACATACACAAACGAGTGCGCTATCTCTTTTGTATATCTAGTGTCAGGGCAGCAAATGTTTTCTATGTGAATATTCCATTACTCTCCACCATCTTGAGTTGCACATCCGATCAAACGTATTCCGAAACCTCAATACCCGGCACTACACTACTACCTATCTATCTGTACTCATCAGCCTAGTCAGGGCAGCTAGGTCATGAGCTTACTCTTGTTATAACTGACTTAGTCTGCTCGAGACCACGCTTATTGAGACTTACCTACGCGAAACGTACGGAAATAAAATAATACCTCTATGGTAATTTTACGAGCTGAATTCTTAATCATTTGTTATACAAATAGACACACACAGGATAATAACACTACAAAGGCGAGCTTAACCCTACAAAGAGTTTTCTTCAAGCAAACCTTTCAGGCTAGAGAGATATGCAAAATAGATAGTGGTTACACGTACAAAGAGAATGAAAAAATCAAATATTTTATTTAAACATACGTAACAATCCATAACATCGAAAACCCCTTGAGGGTCAAAAATTACAACAGCTGCATTTTGTTTACTGAAAAACGTTCTTAAACATGTGGTCCTCCCGATTCATATACCAAAACATACCTATAGCAATAAAAATGTTTGATTATCTATTCTCGTCAGTATAACTCTACTTACTAGTGCATAAGATTAGGTACACCATAAACGGAGCGGGTATTTAATTTTTATTATGTTTTTAGATTTGATTTTAGATTTTTATTCCTTACTCTCCTGAGCCCTAGCGAGTGTACCTGAGTAGCGGTTAGAGTGTACCTGCTATGATCTCCACTCTGCGTAGTTTGTAATATTCCGGGTCAGTCGAAAACGACATTTCACGACGCTGATATTTTGATGGTACCCCTCACACTAGTCTCGCTGTTAGCTACAACCACGCTACCACAGTATAAGTATTAGCAACGAGAATTTTCATATACCTAAGCTACAACAGTAGGTACTTATTTTTACAATCTATTTTTTTGCCTCATTTTTTAAGCCTAAGCAATGTCTTATGTAAATAAACTGTAGGTAACCAAAGTTTGATTTTGAACATCTACAAAAAGAATTTAAAAGGATCTTTACCATTGTCATTGGTTCTTATTATTTCAATTTTCACAATAACTCTCGATTAGGTATCGACCATCTTATGAGCAAACTATGCATGTCCAAAGTTTACGATGTGCTGTATCTAAGACAATATTTGGATGGAGTAGGTTTGCGCTGTTGTGTCAAAGATAAACAGACAGATAAACAGTGCGATTGCATTTGACCAGCACCTGCTTTCAGCTCTGCTCATCTACAATAGTAAAGACACAATTCCTTCTTCTACGATCTTGAACACGTTGTATAAGTTCAGGAAACTTATTAATATATACGTCCGCGTCCGGCCTGCTAGGCGTTTTGCTCTCTGCGTTACTATTAAAATGGTGTAGGTATTATATTCTCTAAACTCAACTCCAAACTCTTCAAATAAATCTGGTAAATGATTTACCCACGTAAGCCAGACATTTGGCGCCGATAAACTTGCTTATATCATCCATCGCTCATTGTCGTAGCAGCAATACGGAATACATAGTAGTGTGTAAAGAGATGCTTAACCACATTTGCCAGTACCTATACTAAGGTTGTAAAAGGCTGAGATTGGAAGTCGGTACTCAATTCGGTGTGGCATTTGCCTCCTGTTTTTAATTTTAGGCTAGAGTTTGATTTGGTTTGTGTCATTTTAATTGAAAAATTCTAATAGTTATTCGGGTGTAGCAAAGTGTTTGTCTAATTCCTTTGAATGGAATTCAAAGCGTTCATTGAATTTAATGTAGGAAATACTCAAGAGTTACGACATGAATTGTCATTTCATTAGTACCTACATACCTATTAAAAGTATTAAAATAAAAAATTTAAAGTTTTAATACAAGAGTAGTAACTTTATTGTATTTCGTAATGTTATGTTAATAATTATGTAGTATAGTTTCTGTAAATAAAATTGTAAAAGATAAGAATTACTCGAGAAAATGCATGCGGGCAAGTGGGTTCAGGTTGAACCCCACATTTTCTCTGGTCATAACACAACATACGCATAGATTTGATCGATTGCAAAATAACATTATCGAAAAGTACACAACACACGATGTAGGTAATAGATTTAGTATTGCTGTAAGTTAGTTTCTGAAATTATTTATAGGACTTGCTACCAAAATCAACATTTTAAGTGTAATTGCAAAAAAACTATTTTATTTTTATTAAAAACTAAAAGAATGGGCGTGAAATTAAAGAAAAAATGTAAAAGAAGCATAGACATAACTAAGATCTTCTAGAATTATAAATAAATAGTGCTGGCCTTTCACGCAGCATCATCTAGCACCAAAGTAAGCTGAGCTTGTTTTATGGGTATATACTAGATGACGGATACACTACTTATATACTTTTTGTTTGTAAATACATACATTCTATACCTACATAGGAACACCCAGACCCGAGACAAATATTTGTAGACCATACAAACATTGGTACCGCCGCGGGGATCGAACCCGCAACCTTCTGCGTCGCAGGCGGGCCCGCAACTTTCTGCGTCGCAGGCGGGCCTTCGCCCACTGCGCTACAGAGGTCGTCAAATTTTCGGCTTTGTAACTAAATAGGACCGATGATAGCTTTGAAATAAAAAAGAGAAAAGCTCAAATCGAAGCGCCAGAGGAAATTCGAGGGCTGGAAACCCGATGCAGGTGCCAATTCAAAAACTAATAATGCTTCAGGCAGGATGGATTTCCGATTGAGAGCGCCTAAATGAACCCTAATTTTACGTTTGGCATGATGTGCTTGGCTACCCCCGTTCAAACCAAGCTACAAAACATGTATTCTACGTATACCTACACTTGTATTATGTTTTTGTTTAGGTATAGGTACCCCAATGAAATACATACTCCATAGTATTCCCATATTATCAAAATACATAGCATGGTACTAGATGATACTATTTAAATATGTAGTTTAGTGTAAAAAACCCACTTAACATGCTCCATCCGCTGGCTGGCATCGCTCCTCCATTCATTCGAAGGGACGTTACTTGTGCGATGGAGAAGTCAAAACAAGAACGAGACTCCGGCATGAAACGACTGAAAAGCCGTAATAGCTTCTTGCGCAAAACAACAGCTATAACGATTCCCGTGTTAAGCGAACGAATTGACAGCCTAAAAAACACAATGCCTACTGTTATCCAACAGACCTTAGAAAATTGAATGGGATAAGATTCACAATTCACATTAAAAGCTTAGGTTTAGTTCGTGGATTAGGTTACTTGAATGAAACGGTCGGTATCTCTCGTCACACACGACGAGTGTTAATTGGAAATATTGCATCCCCTACGTGCTTATCGTACCCAAGAACGGTATAGAAAGGACCTTTGAAGAGTTTCGACCGTACATTTGAGTGTATTGAGATTTACGGGTGGCCTTTCAGTGTTTGCGCGGCGATGTAATGAGCTCGTGACGTTATTCACATTACTGTACGCGAGAACGTCTTTATTTTGCTTTTAAGAAACTTTGACTTTTTTTTGAAACTTTGGACAGTAAAGACTGCCCCACACCACCATAACAAAATGAGGTAGTACTTTTGCCAAAGGAAACTGTTACTGAGCCTAGAGATTTTCGTTTTTAGTTCGAATTGGGAATTGGTTGGTAACCAAAACCAATGTTTTCCAAGTAAGTAGGTAAGCATCTCTTTTTAAAATCTTTTCTATTGTTTGGCAGCACTTGAATTGCATACCATGGCCAAGGTGTCTCGATTCGCAATCTAATTTTTGTGATTTCGTTTCCCGTCCATGGGTATTCAGAATTAATTAAGGAAATGCGAGATTTATTCCATGACCCTATTTTCCCTATAATTTTCTCATTATTTTGGATAAAATCACATAGTTCGTAAATCCTACGCTGATAATTTTAATTTTAAGTTGTTTATGTAAATCAATTAGGCCTTTTCTTTAAAAAGCAATAAGTAATATCATCGTGGCATTAAGTATCAAGTAGTCTGCGCAAGGGCACGCTCGCTCTTGACAGGCTGCCAACTATCGACCATCTGCGGCCGTCAATGTCAACAGCTCTCACCGCATCTCATTAACGATTAGCAAATTATGAGACTAGCCTTTGCTTAGGTTCGAACTTCTTCACCTTGTTAAAATACCTTGAAGATGAGGGTTGTTTTGTGACTAATAATAAACTATGATAATAACAAAAATTTAGATTAACTAAATAAAAAAATATATATGTATATACAGGGTGTAAAAAGACAACTACCGAAAACTGAGGGTTTGCAATCAGACCATGATTCTAAACTCATTTATCGAAAAAAAACGCATAAAAAAATTTTCATTTAGCTTAGTAATTTTATGTTATTTTCAGTTATTGACTACTAGTATAACATAATAAGACCATACCTACCTAATAATTTAATTTTTAAAAGAAAAAAACTATTTAAAATCAAAATCCAGCAATCTACGTAAAAAAACGCGCCCAGTACATACGCAAACGGTCATCTTCAAACGCTGTTTTCTCCGGATATAATGATTTTTTCGGAAAATCCTTTTGGATTTGGTTGTGTGTTGGAATGCTGTACCTACCCCTTTCGGCTTCGGTAGACGTCTTTTTACACCCTGTATAAAAATAGTGTCTTGGGCAATCGCTAAATTATTAAACTGGTTCTCGTGTATCATAAAAAAGTGAAATAAATACTTAGTAGGTTAGCTAACTTCTGAATAATTACATTATTTTTACTAAAAAAAAAATCAGTGGCACTCCGGGAGTGCCGACAGAAGTGAAAACTTGAACGAAGTTTCGGTAACGTTCTAAAATAAAAAAAAACAAGTACAAACTTACACATAAAAATAGATAAGTATTTGGTTTGTATCAAAACTAAGAAGTAATTGTAATAACAAACATTTTTATATTAACTATGTACCAATACAACACTATGCAACAATAGTATTCTGAAGTTATTGCATAAAAATAGTGTGATACTTTCATTGAGTGAGTGTGATTAAAAAATTGTAGAATGTCTGTACTTATACATCTCATTGCAGGCGACTGTACCTAACAGGTAGCGCTGCTACAGTATCTATTCTTGTACTACTAAAGTAGGTACAGCAGCTAAATTAATACTACAGCTAGGTAAATAAATACAATGTCCCAGGCACTACAGCATCGTCTTGAGTGTAGGCATAGGTTTGCTCCTGAATCTCCTGATTCTGTATAAATCATCTAGTATAGATGTACAGGCAGAGGTTTTAGATAAAATAAAGTTTTATTGTTGAACAATTGTAATAATTTAAAAGTTAAATTTATAGTAAACGCAACATATACAATTTGACAAATCAATGATTTGAAAAGTGTCTGCGCAGCCCCTATGAACACCATCACTGATAGTTATTAGTAGCTTCATGCAACTCAAGAGTACAGTTTGCCCAACGGATCTAGGCATTTGTAAAGTTAGCCATTTGTCTGCGCAGAACACAATTTTGTATGAAAAAGTGATCACTGCGCAGACAATCTGCTAACTTCACGAATGCCTAGATCCGTTGGGCGAACTGAAAGTAAGACAAAAGCTAGATCAAACGGATTTTTGGATTAGGAAGGTTTTGTACCTACATATCTAGTTGGATAGAAATAGCTTTGGGAATGTTCCGGCTCCTCTCTGGTTTTCTTCAAGCCACAAGTAAAAATACTTACTTCTGAAAAAATGCTGCTAGGAAAGATTATCATACATATTTGTCATAGGATAAGTTTTAATCAAAAAGTGAGAAATCAGCTGTGTGTGAGTCATGTACCAATGCACTGTACTAATGTGAAGGTTGTTTATGTTCTTACATCAAATAATTTATTAGCTATCATCATCCAAATCCAAACAGATATCGTGAGCTTGAGCATAATAAACTTGAAAAATCCGAAATAATCACACATCACTCGGTAAGTTTGTATGTAGGAATGTAACACAATTAAATAGTAGGTACTTTTCTCTATGCACAGCACTGACAATATTCTAGAATACATAAAAATGCTCGATCTGGGACCTTTTTATAGTTTCTCCTCTCTCAGCTTATTCTAATGTAATTATTTATTAAATTATTATATCTAATCTAAATGTAAACAAAAGCTCTATTCCTAAACTTTGTGCAGTGTAGAACAGTTACTGAAAGTAGTTCTGAAATTTATAACTAGATGGCGCGACTAAAATTGGTCGTTTTCTAGATCGCGCTGACGAAAACACGCGGCCGCCTTTAAAGTCGAACGAACATTTTTGTTATGATATGCTAGTTGAAATGTGTGGTCTTAGGTCACGTGACAGCGTCTTGACATTAAAGCGTCTTGACATTAAAGCGTCTTACCGTTTTGACAGTAAAGCGTCTTACCATTTTGACATTAAAGCATCTTAGGTCAAGTGACAGCGTCTAAGTTGAATCCAAAGGTTTTTTTCTCATTTCAGAACTATTTCCTCTATGTCGCTAACGCGCCTAAAGAAGTTTTCACTTCAAAAAGTATACTTCAAATTCGAATATTTCGCCTTCCGGATGTAATTTGAAACAAACCACTTTTATTTCAGGGTACCATCAAATTAAATGAAACGCGATATTTTAATAAGGGTTAGGTATTCAAAATTCCATGCGTTTCTTGCTGAATTCCGCATTGACTTCAAATCCAAATAAATTTTCCTATTTCCCCTGAAACAACTCTACTCAAATGCCATTTATTATAAATCGGATCGTGAAACTATGAGGTGAAGCGTGAAACCAGTGAAACACTTGAACCAGTGCAGTTCCAAGGAGTTTAACACCTCATCTAACACAGCGAAGGTTTGTTTATATGTGGCACAGAATAAATAGTATCAATTGTATTCAAACTTTCACTTATTGGCTGAAAACGTTAGATTATATAGAGTTGACGAATTTGAAAAAGTTATGATTGGAGAACCGTCTAAATGTAAAGTATTGTTTATTGTGAGGCAATTTGAAGTAGCACAAGTCGTTTGTATACAGGAAATAACTTACTGAAGCCACACTCTGAATAAAACAGAAATGCATTTTTCATATCATCTGCCCGGCCTTTGAAGCTGTTTCTTTGTGATAGAGCTTCAACAATGCGTTTTAAAATGCAAAACTTACAAGACATAATAAAAGATTATGTTAGGATCTTTTTAGCAAGCTATTGGATAGCTACTGAAAATAAAATTTGAGATTTTCAACGGATGCCGAAATTGGGCCCATGTTAATTGTAAATTCCTATAATCTGCTACACAATGTTCTCAAAATAATAGTCCGTTTCAAGTTAGCTAGCCCCCCAGGTTCTCTCACATTCTATCGTGGATATTGAAGGTTTCCTGCCGTAATGAAAAATAGAAGCTTTGTCGACTCGAGAGTCACATCAAATCGTTTTAAATTATTTTCGAAGGCATCATCCAAACTCATTGTCTAGTTATCAGACCACCAGCGTTGACAGCGGGCGGCTTGCAAATTGTCGTCTGTGAGCGATGGCTTGATATTTTCCACTCGACACAAAAATATGGCGCGACATCGCCGAGTTCCATCAATCTTATTAACTGCTAAAGATTCTGCGGCCAACAACCCTTTTCCACACGATGACGATGGCGTGATAAACACAGATCGAATATACTTCACACATACATAACTATTATGCATGAGTGATCAAAATAGTGAGCATCAACCCAAAACATAATCGGCTTCAGAAGCTCTGAAGCCAACAACGAAATCGGAACCCAAATCCATTTGTTTCCTCTGTCCGAGCACTTTTAATCTACATAAAATATATGTGTAGTATCTACATAATTATAATGGGAAGGTAATTTCTCCAAGATGTGTCCAATGTTTGTAGAATCTATGTGACCACAACACAAATCTATTGTAGCTACTTCGACAGTCCTTTATTTCGACACGTCGCTTACTTCGAAGACATAGTTCGACAATAGCGTAGTTCATAAGCTCTATGTATCAACATATATTTCTTTACGGGTCTCCTACTTCATCTTTAAATGAAATCCATTTTTAACTAAAACATTCCTCTGCTCATCCTCGTATTTTTCTATATTTTAAGCCCATTGTCTTGGTCAGGTTATCGCATTCTCTTTTGTAGAGTGTGATTACAAAAGCAAAGCCGTCGTTCCCAGCAGAATAAGAACGATCTTCAAAAATAAAATACTTAACCGAGAATGCATCGGATACAAAAGAAACCTCCAAAATATTTACATACTTACCTAGTTAGTTTATTGAAATACGTATTAAAGGAATAAATGTTACCTAAAACGGTTCTTTTTTTAACCCAGAGATTTTATTATTCAAAGTTATTGAAATAAACCAGCTCACGTCCCTTCGCCGCTCCCGATAAAACTCACTAACATATCTTCTCGAATAACTCTGCACCGATTTAGAATAAATTCTCATACAAAATGTGTATTTGTTGGAATTTTCGCGTCGATAGATTCGTCTGTACCGAATCCATTCGACGTTATCCTTTCTGGGGTTTACTCAACGTTTTTCTGTTTTGTTGTTTATTATCATATAGTATAAAACATTTTTGAAAAAAAAAAATTGAACCGACTTCACAGAACACAAACAGAAGAACCTTCTACACACTAAAAAGAGAAAAATAAGAATGTAATTTGAAGTCGGTGCCAACTATTCATTTACATCTAAGAAATTCAAAAGAACTTGGGTGCAAAATTGTATCCTAGTACGCTATCGCTCGATTTCTTTTTTTGATAGGTACTTAATCGTATTCACTTGGCACCGACTTCAAATTATATTCTTATTTTTCTCTTTTTAGTGTGTAGAAGGTTCTTCTGTTTGTGTTCTGTGAAGTCGGTTCAATTTTTTTTTTTCAAAAATGTTTTATTTTTCACTTTTTAGTGTAAGTAAATAAATACTGTGTAAATTAAAGTGTATGTGTAAATAATATAGTAAGCTACGAGTACATTAAGGCTGTCATTAATAAACACGAACTAGGGTGGTATTAGCGCTAATCCAAAGCATAAGGCTGAAGTAGGTCAATTCAGTATTAATAAACAAAGACCAAGGAAGAACTAAGCTAATTCGACTTTACTCTCGGAGTAAGAGTTACTCCTAGGCGCCACCTAGTATAGAGATGGAGTAGGAAGACGTATCATGAATTTTGACATTTTTACGTCACAAAAAAAGGTTGTGCAAATAGGATGGATTATGTTGATGATTTGAGGAAGAATTGAATGAGGATACCAGTTTCAAAAATGTGGCGAGTGAAAATTTACAAGAATCTATTGGACGATCTCGAAAAACTAAACTTAAAATCCAAGATACACTGCATAGGTATAGATTTTGTGGTGAAAAAGCTTTCGGATTAGCAAGAAACAATAAAACAGTTAAAATGACTAAATACTTTTTTATGATTAAAAATTTTTGGTCAACAATCAACACCAAAAAGTTTTAGAAGAATAAAACCTCTTTGAATAAAACAGATTGTCAAATACAAATTATTGTCTATCTCTGTCATTCATATAATTAATGACAGAGATAGACAATATTTTGAATGATAATATCATTCGTTCATTCACTCTTTTTCTACTAATCCCGATGTAAGGAATGTATTACTCATTCGAGGCTACTACCAGTTTATTAATAACATCAAAATATTCAAGTTGCTCCTTCGTTACTAAAGAAGTAACAAGTCTGAGAGTAGTCTCGTATTAAGCTAGAATTAGGGTAATCTAATTAATAAGGCCGTAAGACTTTGCTTATCGTAGCTTAAGTAGGAAAGGATAAGAGAAGTCATGGGCAGACCTACTAAAGGACACACCGGAGTTCCGCAAGGGGGAAAACTATCAATCCATAAGGAAAAGAAAATATTTTGGACTACCTCGGGTGTAATACCCTTTCAAACTATTTAATGTTTGACTCAGATTGTGAGTCAGGGTGTGTTGTGTAGTGAGAATGAGGTTTTTTGAATGTTACGGGAAAACTGTCAATCCCTCAGGGAAAAAAATATATGGCGCCACCTTGAGAGTGTGTCCTTTACACTTTCTAACAAAAAAAATTTTGGAAATCGGTCCACAATTTTCTTAAAGTTCAGTGATTGTTTTAGTTTTACGGGAAAACGATTAATCCCTCAGGAAAAAAAAATATATGGCGCCACCTTGAGAGTATACCTCTTTCTAACAAAAAAAAATTTTAGAAATCGGGCCACAATTTTCTTAAAGTTCAGTGATTGTTTTAGTTTTACGGGAAAACTATTAATCCCTCAGGAATAAAATTTATATGGGACCACTATAAGAGTATACCCTTTCAAACAAAAAAAAAATTTTGGAAATCGGTCCACAACTGACGGAAATATCGGTGAACATACATAAAAAAAAAACATACATACAGCCGAACATATAACCTCCTCCTTTTTTTGAAGTCGGTTAAAAAGGCAACACATAGATTCATTAGCAAAATAATTCGTCAGGTCTATCAAACTTTTAATTTTATTAATTGATGACTCATCTTCTAATCTCCAGTTATAAAAGTACTTATATTTAAAATCAGGGTGAGTTACCTACATGTTAAATTCCATTACCATTTTCGAAAAATATTACGAGACTAGACCCTTTTTAAAATTCAACTTTTAATTACAATCGGAAGAGCTCAGGGATCGCCTGGAGCCCAAAATCTTGTAGGGTCCATGATTCGATCGTGAAATTCAATTTCTTTAAACTTGGCACTTCGCTATCCTGTCTTGGTAATCGTTTTACTTTATAATACAGTTTACGCATGCAGGCATCGATGTTTAATCTGGAAATATTTAACATTTTAAGAAAAACCAGCCACTGTTTTTGTGACCGAAATCACAGACCTTTCGTTTGCTGCGGAATTTACCCTTTTCTTCACCAAAAACAAAAAACTAGGTGTGCCGACCTACCAGTCTTCCCGGAACCTAATATTCGAATAATGATAATGCAAGAATAATACTTATAATACGTATGTATGTTGCATATATGTATGTATGTTGCGGTTACCTTTTACAGTCAATAAATAAATAAAACTACTAAACTATTTTACCTTTGTGAAAACCTATGTTGCCTATGTGTTTAGTTGCTATTTTACAAGTAAAACTCTTTGATAAATAAAGTTTGCATTTGAGTAATTTGAGGGTTTTGAAATGAATATTTATAAACGTCTATCAAAGTCAAAACCTGACACGATGCTAAAATCGTCGCAAAATAAATAAAAATAACCACAAAAAATACAATTTCTAGATGAAAAAGTTACAAAAGAAAGTATTGTGAAGTTATGGAATAGTAAAAGGTATACAGTTGATTTAAAACTGTACAATGGATTCCAACTTTTTGATTCCGAAGATGATTTTAAGGAATTTATCTTTTTCACCGTTGTTTAGCTGAGCTGAGGCTGAAGTCTTAACTACAAAGTACTTTTAGAAAAACAACCTTTGATGCATAAACTTTGCTGAAACTATACAGCGTATTCATGATAGTCCAGTTGAGATATGGGTGAATGTAAAAATGAAGATATACACTCCAAATCCAATCCTCTCAAAATGTCAAAAGGCAGAGGAAATCGGCTGTCATTTACTGCTGGCGAAGTTTTTCATGTCCGCAATCGATTTCTACTTATCAATAATTGGCAATTGCTTAGTTCTTGTTGGATACTTCTTTGGAAAAATATACGCAGAAGATTCAACGTGCTTTGTGGGTAACTTCCTAATTCTTTTCGGACACTTTCTAGCTTTGATATCAGATGTCTGCACCTTCGTCGCAGACTTGCTTTACATCAAACACTATCGACGAGATCTCGGCATAAACCGTTTTTTTGTCGTGGCAAACCTTTTATCCGTTATTGGAGAATATCAAGAGCTGAAAACGGCGCTACAAAACAGTACCACAGTATGAAATATAAACTTTAGATGTTGGACTTGGAACTATACTTACCGTACTTAGGACACTTTGTGATGGCACTGGGATATATTCTAGAGCAGTTAGACAGTGTCGCACCTCCAGTACCGAGTGCCGTTGTGCTGGTCGGCCATCTTTGCGTCCTTTCAGACCCTCGCACGCTTTCTCCCGACAAACCAGGAGTACAGATTATAAACCTAATATTCTTGGTCAGCAACGTTTTAGTGTTTCTATATGATTTTATCGTGGCTTTGAACTTCGAATTGCCTGTGATCAGCGAGCTCGATAGATTCATGGGATGAAACCGAAGACTATCAGAGCAATTAAACGAAGAAAGTTGTGATTCAAAGGACACATTTCCATGTTCAAAATTGAGGGCCATTAGAGACGCCGCGGCAGCTGGGGTGTCAAGATGATACGCAGCATATTTTATGTGAAAGGAGGGATGGCCGAAGTCACAGGTCAATTAATAAGCAATAAATAAACCCTTTATAACAGATGATTAATGAAAGAGGGTTTAGTTATAAGAGAATTTTAATTGACTACGTGATTTTGTTTGAACGAAAATCTTTAAGTCTGATTAACTTTCATATCGTCACTTAAAATAAAGCAATCCACAGTCGTCATAAAATGCGTTTTCTTGAAAAGCTGTTTATGTCTATTTTGTCCATTATAAGTAAATATAGGCACATAAATCGAGCTAAGAAGATCGTTCCCTTAACCTTTAAGAAGCTTGTTGTAAAGGGTTTCAATTCAATAGTCTCATTTAAAGAGTAAGCTAATATTTAATTATGTCTAAAGAAAGGCCACGCGTAGCAGACATTGCAGTATCAAGGGTGCTATCGGGACCTGAGTTGACAGTTTGGTACATTTTGTAACAAGCGAAGGGTCCTCCCGTCGAGTGCTCTCACCTTCACGAATGAGGTCTCAAAATCATCGGCTTTTGTCCTCCCATCTTACAAAGGGAAAATTATTGAAGGTCACTTGATCCGACTTCGTTATTACTGCGGAAGTCCTACAATATCACAAAGGCACTAATTAAATTAATACTTTTCCTTGTTGCGGTCAGAATTGTACGAAAATAAATCATATTCGTAAGTTAATTGCGGAACAATGGGATTCGCGCCGAATTAGTGGAGGCTTTCATCACATTACTGACTTTAGCAAAGTAATGATCGTCGTAAACACATCGGCGGCGCCCGCCGATTGCTCTACGCGCCGAGAATCCCGATATCGGCGATACACAAAAGTTCGCTGTTTATTAGATAAGGAAAATACACGTGCGTAGGTTAAACTTTTATAAGACTGTTTGTATGACCTACAGATATTTGTCTCGGGTCTGGGTGTTTCTATGTATAATATGTATGTATTTACAAACGAAAAGTTATAAGTAGTATATCAGTTATCTGGTTCCTATAGTACAAGCTTTGCTTAGTTTGGGGCTAGATGATGCTGTGTGAAAAATGTCCAGCATTATTTATTTATTTAAATAAAAGAAATGAAAACATCAAACAAAAGTGCCATTAATTACTATGAAATCTTCCAATTTGATATATTTCTAGTAAAGCACGAATATGATGCGCCCGTCGGAGCAGCTGTTATCCAGACAAATTAGCCATCCCGCTTGCGAACTAATTTTCATTACTGCCACGGGCAGGCAGCGCGACGAACAATGTCCTCCGCAACTATTCACAAATCCAGACTCACTCAACGTATGCCCTAAATAGAGAACTTTATTTCAATTTAGTACCCATTGGATGTGCACCTCAAATGGACTGCAGTTCAAACTGTTCTTTACGGACTTAGACTTTGTAAAAGTAACGGAAAAGAATTGAAGCAAAAATAATTATTTGAAGTAATTTCTGTCTTACCTATCGGGTTTAGGTAACAATAGAACTTTGTTGACCGCTTCCTCAACTTCGTCCATCAATCAAACTCGCTCGTTAGAAGAAAAGTTCCGATTATAAGGCAGTATCCCCGACTTTTCTTTACGAATAACTTCGTTGTATTCGTAGACGTGATATTAAAATTGGATTTTGAGTGAAAATATGAAATGCATTTTTAAATCAGACTATCAATCAGAAACTGGGGCAGGGGTGAATCGACTCTCGATTAGAAATGGAGGCAGGCCAGCAATCAAATCAGTCATATCGACAAGTCGCAATCAGACATCTGCTTGCAATTAGCGTCGCATGCATCCAAGATATTCCCGACTTCGTCGCAACCAGTCGACGGTTGCCATATTGCATACTTAAATTTATAGCTATTATGAATATTTACTATTCCATTTCCCTTAATCTCCCATGCAGATTTATTTAAATTTAGTCTAGCTAGAGTATCCCTCAGTAGTGCTACGGCCGGCCGGTGAAGGCGACGGCTCCCCGATTATGTCAGATTAGTAGGAAACGCTCTCGGATTCCAAGCATAATTCGGAACTGAAAACAATTAGAGAATTTATACCAGAGATCTATATTTTCTACAAAAAGATGTTGTTAAAAGTTGCATGAATAAGAAATACCCACGGTTCAGCGATTCTAGGGATCGCAGGTAAACTAAAAAAATAACATAATGGCTCTCTGCCAAGATATTCATATCTACCGTCTTTAAGTATCTTTTTCGGAATAAATGACTGCGAAGCGGGAACTCTTGACGCAGCCCGGCAATTAGAGAGACGCTTTGAGGTGTCTTTGCGGACAACACATTTAAATACTTACACACTTGGATATCAGACCAATACTTTTTGTTTGAGTTTCAGGACTATGTGTGTGTAGTGTACGTAAGTATAACATTTCATTTTCCTTACCCAGCAGCTCAGTAGCTAACGCAAGAGGAGCAATCTACTTGACAACTAAAAATGGAACGTTTCCAATAACGCTGACATCCTTGGAAAGCCGGGACGACACCACACATCCACATACTCCAAAGATTATTTCGGCGTCCGCTAAAAACCTGTCACAGGACGCCGACCAAGACTACTGGGGAGATGGCCCAGATGAAATGCTTTTTTCCAATTACGTTAACTCGAGCTACGAGGACGATTCCTACATGTGGAAAAGCAAGCGAAGCATCAACGACGCAGTCTCAAAAAATATAACATTAGTGCTGGAGAACCTTCTCAAAAATTACGAGAACTCTCAATTGCCCACTCACGGCAAAGGTAAGAGTGGCGGACAGCCTGAGCTATCGATTCCTAATCAAGTTCGAGTACCCGACTGTCGTGAAATATTTATTCTCTGTACTTGTATTTCAGGTTACCCAACAGTTGTTCAAACAAACATTTTGATAAGAAGCATGGGGCCTGTATCGGAGCTTGACATGGTAAGTTACACAAGTTATATTTATAGTCTCCAAATATGAGAAAACATTTTATTTCCCTCAGGATTATTCGATGGACTGTTACTTCAGACAATATTGGCGGGACACCCGGCTGTCATTCCTCGGTCCCATCCGCTCTCTTTCCCTTTCTATTAAGATGCTCGAGAGGATTTGGCGGCCTGACACCTACTTTTACAACGGCAAACACTCGTACGTTCACACTATTACGGTGCCCAACAAATTGCTAAGGATTAGTCAACATGGCGACATTTTGTATTCAATGAGGTAAGATACATTTTACCTAGTTTTTTTTTTGTCTTTTAAATACTTTTGTAACAAGCACTTAGCTATGACGTGGCAAAGCAAAAAGCTAAGATAAATTTTGTAAAGAAGCAATTTTCAATCTGAGTCGGGCGGAGTGGTTCATTAATTTCATAGCTGCTAAACAAACATAGCGTCCAGCATTTTTAATTGGCAGAATGAAAAATACCAGCCGCTCCGATTACGTTTCTTTATTCATTTTTTATTCACGCAAATTGCCATGGATAATATAAATAGACAGGCCTATTTTAGTGAAGATCGTTTGATTTAGAAAATTTAGTGTTATGTGCACCATTGACAGTGCCCAACAGTCTATCTAGTAGGGTAAGCTCTAACGCCTGTTAATCGGTTTAGTTCGGATTGATTCTGCCTGTGAATTAAACAAACAAGATGAACTTCCGATCGCTTTAGAATTCAATCTATCTTCACTGTTTTCTGTACATTTTCACTGGTCCAAACAGGTCTCTCTAACGTGTTTGTTAATGAATATGTTTCTAGTGAAACTATTTTATTCAGCTCTATTATTTGCGTTATAGAAAAGTCTGATATGTGAAATTCAGTTACTCTGTGTTCAGCATTATCCTAAATATGCATTGAACTAAAATGATTTTATAAAATGAATGTTGGACTTTTATTACAAAAGGTGATGGCATCACATAACGTTTATTACGTGAAGACTAATAAATACCTATCATTTCTTTGGTTTCTCTTTTTCTGAAACGCCAGCCTATTATAATCTTTTGTGCCACTTTTGTACAGAATTATCTTTTGTGTTCATTTCAGATTGACAATAAAGGCGAAATGTCCGATGGAACTGCGCAATTTTCCGATGGACAGACAATCATGTCCTTTGATTTTGGGAAGCTGTGAGAATCAATACTTGATTTGTTGTTTTTTCTTTAGCATCGTGTTTTTGGGAAAACGATTCCAGTTAAATGTTTTGCTTTTTGGCTTCATTTTTAAGTGTTCTCTTATTACCCACTTTCTTTTGTGAACCGCTCAATTGCTATAAGTCTCTAGAACTTTTTTTACGTTTTTTATGACTTGGGGGTTTCGTTCAGTTTGGCTAGACAATTTTTAAAACTTTATAATGCCAATGAACAATGTGTCTAATCACGTTTGAACTATAAAACTGCCTAGTATATTATTGGCCAGAATTATCATTTAGCAGTACCTAATTATCAATCTGGGTGTTTTGGTACCATCGTTGTTCTCGCAGTTTCTGATAACCACGACTTAGGGTACCTTAATATGGGGTCAGGACTAGTATAAGTATGATTATTGGGTGTTATTTATTTATTTTATTTCGTTATTTCATAAAAACTGTTGTTTTAATTTGTGCAGATGCATATTCAAACCAGCAGTTAGTATACCAATGGCAGAATTCAGAGAGTGTGAACTTTGTACCAGGAATGACTCTATCTCAGTTCGACCTCATCAGTTTTCCGTACAGGAACTTCACGTTCACTAGGCGAGAAGGTAAGTTTTTACAGATACCTACACGTTTTAAAAATTAGCTTTTACTAACTTATCGAGAAAGGGTTGATAAAAAAAAATAACACATGACGTTTTCTTACGTTAAAATATGGTTGATTTTGATTATACTTATAGGTAAGTAGGTACCTCAGTGGCGTAGCTACCGGATGGCTAGGCGGTGCAGTGTACCGGGGCCTCCAAGCTCAAAGGGCCCTCGGACTCTGAGTCAGAGCCCGAGAGTCCGGAAGGTTAAATAAAACAACTGCATTTATAGATTTTTCAAAAAATGTACTTAAGTAACTACAATCAGCCCAGAAAATGACGAATCAAATCGCAAGTTTTACAAAAACGTTTACATTTTACAACAACCTGCATATTTTGACTTGATAAAACTTAAACCGTTCAGTTAAGGCCCCAGTTTATTTTGCACCAGGGCCCTTGGCTACCTAGCTACGCCACTGAGGTACCTATCAATATCCAAAAATGTACTATTATAATAGACAAATGAAGGCTAATTTTTAACTTAATTTAGACATTATAATATGACCGTCAAAGAAAAAGGAAGGACATGTCAATATAATTAACCCATAATGTGTCGGGAAGGGACAAAATATATCTACCTACATTCTCGTAACTACTACTTAATATAACGTCTAAATAACTACAAAGAACTTAGGTAGATACATTCATAAGGAAGAAAGTTTCGGGACAAACAAAAGTACCTAACCTCTGTTTATTACATCGCCTCTGCAAACAGAAAAATATGAACTCAATAATGTTCCATCCCATGGACCCATGATTAGGAAATGAAGCTGTATTTACCCGGATAAATAGGATTAGAATTGATTAGTTATTTTAGGTAAATCAATTGAATAAAATTGAAAAAAGGTATGTAATCTTATTTATTAGTACCTACGATAATAATAATAATAGGTATGTGTCTCCATCACACAAGATCAAAATTGTCAAAAAGGCCTCTGTGTGTTGGCTTCGGCCCCATGCATGCCTATCAAAGGTCCGGGTTTCTATAGTTCCGTGATGTTAAACTTTGACAAACAAAATAATAATAATAATAATAAATTATTTATTTTTGTTTCTCTCACAAATAGGTACACAATACACGATAGTTATGAAAGAATACATAGATAGATGTATATAGATTCTTATTAAATATATGGATTTACATAATTAATTCAAACATTGTTTAAAGTCGATTTAGATTGATAGATAGATTAACTCTTTATTGTACACAAGAACATAATACAGATAATATAACAAATAAACAAATTGTACAATGGGCGGCCATATCGCTAAAAGCGATCTCTTCCTGGCAACCATTTGTATGGACAGGATAGTCGAATACAGAAAAAACAGCGGTGTACAAAAGTAGAGAATAGTAACAAACTAAGTACCTACCTAACTATACTTACACTACACACACAACACAACACACACAAATTACACATAGAGCAAATTAAACAAAGAGCAATAAAAACAGTTAGCAGTAACCAGCCATGGAAAGATAATGTTCACAGACACTGGCTTTAAAAATATGTATAGATTTAGATCGATCGATCGATTTAGTTTGTTGAATGTACCTAATCTTAAAAGATTAAAAAAATGCTTGTGTAAAAATGCTTGCCCAAGGATATCCGATCACCATCAATATTCCTCACGAACGACAAACTTCATACTCGTAACATCGACCTCGTTTTCTCAATCAAATTGAAGACCACTCAACGATAAATTTTACCCACTTATTTAGCAAACACGTTTAGCACTTTTATCTCAAATTGCCTCCCAATATAAACCTCAAGGGCTTTCAGGCATGTGCTATACGCACCTAAATATGATTTTCTTTTTCTCCGAGGCAACGAAGTAATGTCAGGCGAACCGCTCGAACACGAATCGGCTTTTACGCTTCGAAGAATTTACATTTTCTCAAATGGCATGGAGATGTCAAATGTGTTCCTAAATACGAGTAGGTAGTCAGTCATCGATGTTGGATCTCCAGCACTTTGTACAATTTCTTGTTTTACATGTCAATAGTAGGTACCTTCTATTTTTATATGTATACTAGTAACACTACTGAGCTTGTTTATTGCATAACTGAGTAGCATGGCGGCGCTGCTTCATACATTAATACGGAGTTTGCTCGTGATTAGAATATAAAGATGTAGGTAAAAAGGCAAGAAAAATATAGTATTTAACATAGCTAGAAGAAGACGCATGAATTATATTGTATTTTACTTCATCTGCAAAGTACCTTTAAAAATGATTAAGAGGAAAATGCAGCAAGTTCAGGCATTTTTAATTTCAATTTCAATTAATCTTTATATTACAATGTTACATGCATAGTTACACGTTTACACACAAAAAAAAAGATTAGGACACTAAATATAAAAATAGAGAAATTAAATAATAACTGTCTTCACCCAGTGATGAAGTATCGGGCAATCAAGTTTATCAGATATGACTTTCAGAGGCTGTTGTGACTGCCCGGGACTCTGTTAATTCCGCTATTCGTTCACAAACATACCCGAAGCGCTGCAGAACCGGGGCAGACCCACCAGCGTTCTGAAGATGTTATTGATTCATAGGGCGCTAAGTGATTTTTTTTTGTATTTAACCCATAGGCTGCTGGAATAAAGCTTCTCACCAATAAGTATGTTTCGCCATTCGTTACTGGACAAGGCTCCCATGATAAAATAAAATTTCTCTGCAGGTGATTTCTCAGTGCTCCAAGTTTCATTCAACCTGCAACGCCACACTGGTTACTTCCTTATTCAGGTGTATGTACCGTGCATTCTGATCGTCGTCCTCTCTTGGGTATCTTTTTGGATTCACAGAGAGGTAAGGAAAACGGTATAGGTACCTTATGTACCTAACCTACTAAGTATGATTGATCTCTTGTTTATTTAATTAAACAATAATAAAAGAGCTGTGGTTTGACATAGGTATGTTCCCAAACAAATACGGATTTCGATAAAATTATTTTTGTTCGAAAAAAGCACCGCGGAATGCAGCTAGTTAATAATATACTAAACTTTGTTGGTTTCAGGCAACATCAGACCGTGTGGGTCTAGGCATTACAACAGTGCTCACTCTATCCACTATAAGTCTAGATTCGCGCACTGATTTGCCTAAAGTGCGCTACGCAACCGCCTTGGATTGGTTCCTACTGATGAGCTTCTTTTATTGTATTGCGACTTTGCTTGAGTTTGCCGGAGTACATTATTTTACTAAGGTATGATATTATTAAATTAAAAAGACATTTTTTTATTGGTTTATAATGCTACCACCCCACTCCGTCAAACGTAAATTAATAACGCGTTAAGATGCAAGTGGAGCAGTAGCCTAAGAAACAAAGATAACGTCAAAGTTCTACACGTAGCTTTACGTTGCTACAAACATCTACGAAACTGTGTAGCTCTACGCATCTACAAACATCTACGAAACTGTATAGCTCTACGCATATACAAACATCTACGAAACTGTGTACCTTTAAAGTTGCTACAAACACCTACGAATTTGTGTAGCTCTATGTTGCTACAAACATCTACGAAACTGTGTAGCTTACGTTGCTACAAACATTTACAATGACAGAAGTCTACGATCCTGATTACTATTTAGATCTGCGTTGTTACAAACATCTGCGAAACTGTGTACCTTAAAGTTGCTACAAACACCTACGAATTTGTTAAGCTCTATGTTGCTACAAACATCTACGAAACTGTGTAGCTCTACGTTGCTACAAACATCTACAATGACAGGACTCTACGATCCTGATTAGGTACTATTTAGATTTGCGTTGTTACAAACATCTACGAAACTGTGTAGGTACCTTAAAGTTGCTACAAACACCTACGAATTTGTGTAGCTCTATGTTGCTACAAACATCTACGAAACTGTGTAGCTCTACGTTGCTACAAACATTTACAATGACAGAAGTCTACGATCCTGATTACTATTTAGATCTGCGTTGTTACAAACATCTACGAAACTGTGTACCTTAAAGTTGCTACAAACACCTACGGATTTGTTTAGCTCTATGTTGCTACAAACATCTACGAAACTGTGTAGCTCTACGTTGCTACAAACATCTACAATGACAGGACTCTACGATCCTGATTACTATTTAGATCTGCGTTGTTACAAACATCTACGAAACTGTGTACCTTAAAGTTGCTACAAACACCTACGAATTCGTTTAGCTCTATATCGCTACAAACATCTACAATGACGACTCTACGATCCTGATTACTATTTAGATTTGCATTGTTACAAACATCTATGAAATTGTGTAGCACGGTTGTAAGGTGCTGTGTAATTCTACGATTATGTATTAGTTCTTTTGTACAAAGATTGTAATTTCTATCTAGAAAGCAAAAAAATAATAAGACATAAAATACGAAGTACTTATGTACTTACCTGAAATACGAAGCTCAATATTATTCTCATTAAAACATTCGTTATCTTTCATTTGTGGTATTAAAAAAATGTATTCTACTAAGTATTGTATAAATTCCAGGTGGGATCTGGAGAGATCATAGTGGACGACTCGGAATGGGAGGAGCTGATTGAGGAAGTCGGCGGGGACGCGTACGCGGCGCACGAGCTCGCAGTGCGCCGGCGCAGCTCCGCGCGCTCTAATAACTTTGTATGTTTTAATTTTTTATTATAATAAAAGTCTAGTTAGTATAAACTTTTTACCATTATGCTGCTGAGATAATGAAAATTTAAAGATTTGAGAGTAACAAAATAAATCGGTACGACATTGCGATATTTTGTTTGTAATTTTATTTTATTTTATTTATTTAGGCAACACCAACAGCATACATAATTCACATTATTATTAACATTTTATGAGTCTTTTTTTATAGAATGTATGCCAACCTATTACGAGTATAAATGGACTACAACGGGATAAATATTTGTATGATCTGCAAATCGCTCAGCTCGCTCAGTACGCGTAAAATCACGCATCATCAAGCGTGAGACCAAGGTGTAGGTAGGTACCTACCTACTACCTTAAATACAATACTGGCCAAAATCAATAAGAACTATTTATTTAACAACAAAAACTACAATTTATATATATATATTTTTTTATAGTGTAATTATAGTGTTACCGGTGCTATAACCGATAAAATATGCTTATCAAAAATTTCGATTGTGACGACATGGATTCTGTGGCCGAATGGTAAGGCACTACGGCTTTAGGAGGATCGTCAGATCGTTGCGGGTTCGAATCCCTTCGGAATCTAAAATTTTGATAAGACTTTTCATTTCTCAGAATTTCTCCCTCCCAAACCGGAGTGAGAGTGACTCGGAGCAGGTCTCAGAGCCGGTGGTGGTCCGGCTGACGATGGAGCGCACCACGCAGACGGAGACCAGAGTACCCAAGTGGAGGCAGCTGCTTTACTGCCTAGCTGGAGACGATCGGTACCGACGCAAGCGACAAGTTGATGCTGGTAAGTTTTATAAAGTTTCTAAGTAGGTACAAATGGATCACCTATACCGTGTTCGTTGCCCCTGTTTCTTCGCGACCAATTCTGTGAAGAACCAGATTCTTCACAGAATTAGTCGAAGAAACAGGGGTACAGGGTAACTCTATGAGACCCATTCTAACTGATATTTTCATCATTCGTCATCTCAACTCTCAGTCCGTTCTAACTTATGACATCTTCTCGTACATCCATCTTTTCTTTGCTTTGACCTATGCCTACATCCGTCCTGGGATACATATCCGTCTGGGATATATCTACCAAATACATAACATTATTTTCTCATAGCAAAACCAAATCAAATCTATTTAAAAAATAAAGAAGGTTTAATTCTATTTGAGTTTAGGCAAAACCATCTTTTATACAACGCAATAAATCTCAAAATCGTCTAATCTCAAATGTCATTTTACCTACACTGTTCCACCGTAGAGATATCTTATCTCTAAGAAGAATTGTCTCATGGTAGATTGAGAACAAAGATATACTTTCGTAGTTAGTAATGTTTTGTTTCACAGGCAGGCATGGCCACATCAACAGCGTATCACACATCGACCGCGCGGCTCGCGTCATGTTCCCGGCTTCGTTCGCACTCCTCAACCTCTTTTATTGGATGATCTATGCTTTCTCTAGTGCCGACTTCGCTTGGAGCGATAACCCAATCAACACACTTTCACATTAAAATAGGCTGCAGATAATATTCTAGAGAAATTTATAGAGCGGCAACCAATAACCGTAGTTTACCAACATTTTTTTAGGTCCTTTAAGTTATACAACTTGAATGTCAATCATTGCACTCTCTGAACCTATCCTATATTTGTTTTGTTATTTGTAAGTTTACTTTAAGTAAATAGGTAGATAAATCACAAACTTAATGTTTCTATGAATGTAAGTAGATATCGTTGCTCTATATGTATGTAAGTAGTTCGTGCTTTTACTTGTTTCGAAATATATTTCTAACAACTGAAGCTTGATTTATTTGTAGGATGTTAAATTAAACACAATTTATAGACCATTGGTATTTTTATTTTCATGTAATTAGAATAAATATAATTCGTTTTAATCATGGTATTTCTAATACATATTCAAAAAGCAGAAAAAAACTGTAGGTATTTGTTGGATCATATAAAATATCGAAAACGTGATTTGTCAGGAAAGATAGAAATATAAAAACGGTACTACTTAGTATCTTAAAATATATAGAATAGCTAAAGTCGCCAAGATACACGAAATAATTACGTTATATGGTATGTCATTTTGTAAAGAACCACGTCTTATTAAAAAAACCTTATAACATCATAAATCTTTTTTATCTATCTCTTCTCCATCTGTCTACGGTTAAATTCCTTAAAATTTTTCACGGCAAAATTGTCGACTCGATACTTCAAACGAGGCGGGATAAAAAATAGGCCTTTAAGAATTCAGCTGCAAGTATTTTATCTTCAAATGATAGCTGCCTTTAGGTATGAGGCGATATCAATCGGACTCGGTAAAACATTAAAAGTATTTTTTTTCTGGACTTTCTTGAGCCAAACACCTACTGTGTTAGACTTGGCGTAATGAATATTTAAACCTCTATTTACATTCAATTGGATACAGTATTAGTGGACTATATTATGTTAGTCAAATAGGCTACTTTGGACTAAAGGCAAATCTGGAGTGAACTGTGAATAATTACATACCGCATATAAAATGTTTATCATAAACAGGTATAATTTATGAGAACGTAAGAGACGTGTATACATAATTTTGTTTATCACATTTTAATGTCTCAAGTTTTCTAGTACAGTGAAATTCAAAATGACAAGAGAGCTAATTTCACTTAAATACCAGTTTTGGTCCAACATTCTGTTTCCTTACAATTCTGCACTTACATAATGTTTTGATCCATTCTTTATAGAAAAAATAGACATTCGAAGGCATATAATTTAAATACAAAGTGGAATGTATAGTAATTAAGGCTTTTATCATAAGTTTTCACCACATTATATTCAATCAATGTCACCAAACCATTCGTTTTAAAGTTAATCGATTTCAATCTACATCTAGTCTCGTCCAACAATTTGTACTACTAAAAGTTTTACATGAAGGAAAATTTGAATAAATATTATTGCAGCTACTAAAAAATAATATTGCAAATATGTTTTCACATACTGTGAAATTATTGTACGTTTAAATGAGCAAGGAGTGTAGGGTCCTAACTAATATGATCGAGACAAAAAATAGTTCAAGAGACATTTACAATTTTCTGAACTACAGCTACATTTCACACAAACAATTAATCACGTCGACTTTGTTTAGTCTTCGCAACCTTCTTCGTTGTTTGTAATTGAGTTATGCTTAAAGTTAATGAATTAAAGACTAGATCAAGATAGACAGACCGAACAAAAGCTAAATCCAAATCCATTTCTTACCAACGCATCACAGATAACAACTTACGTGCACTACCCTCATGGTCTGTCACTTACATGGTCCAAAGATCTAGCGTGGTTCAGCCTTATACAAATCAGAAAGTAAACTCTACAGCATTATTTGCACACTTACTAATCCAGTTGTTTATGGTTTTAAAAAAATTAGTTAAAACTCAATCTCTATATAAATAATAACTTTAAACAAATTGAACAGTATTTGCGCTAATGGCAACAGTATCAAAAGTAGAAATCCACAACAAAGATGAATAATCACATAAACAAGCGACTCGCTACAAACACTTTCAAATAAAACCTAAATTTTAGTACCATAGATCAAACATCTTCAATAAATATAAATTATTTAGGTACCTACTACTACATCAAACAGGTCAGTTACAACCTCAGTTATTTACAAATATAAATGTTGTATAGAAAAATGTATACTATGCAATAAGTATAAAAGTGGCGATGATCCAATTTTTCTATATTCATATTTATTCAAAAGAATTAGCTACCGGTAATTGCAATAGTACTAGATACATTACGATTGTTATAAAACAAAAATATCAAAAACTGGACCATATCCAAAAACAAATTAAGACTAGAACACTGGTCACAGATACTTCAATATTAGGCAAGGAGATTTAATAGGTAAAGGTAATGTCTAACAATAAAATTCAGCTAGTGTATACACACGCGCGCTTCCCAACATACAGAAAGCTTAATGTATAATAAGTTATCAGCTTAAACTCGAGTATTTCTTCAAATCTATCTACTTACTTTCACTACATATAATAAATAGGTTATTTATTTTCATATACACCAATATAATTAAATCACAGATTCTACTTTTCGTTTTTAAAATATTTTTATGTGTCTAACGGTTTCTTGCGAATGACGAGATAAACATTCATGTTATCTTTGCCCTTTACGTAGACGCTACCGCGCGGTTCGAAGTCGTACCGAGCAGAGAGGACGGGGATGCAAGACTCGCCGACTTGAATCCGCTTTGGCACTCCGGTCGAGTCCATACGAGACGCAATATTCACCGCATCACCCCATATATCGTAATACAGCTTCGACGTCCCTATCACACCAGCCGTCACATCGCCGAAATTAAAACCTATTCTTAATATAAAATCGAACTCTAGCAGATCCTGATTGAAATTATCAACGACCTTCTGCATTTCTAACGCGAAATCCATCAACTGGTAGAGATGATTGTAGGAGCCACGCGAAGCATGTCTCATATCGGAATTGAGACCACTAGCTGCCATGAACGTACTGCCTATAGTTTTAATTTTCTCAACGTGCTGAAACTGCGGCCTCTCCAACAACTCGTCGAAGTCCGCTATCAACTCGTTCAGAACCCTCAGGTATTCTTTCCCCTTTAAATAGGATTCATCATACATCTCATTAAAGTTGACGATGCTTGCGAATATGATGCCGGCATCTTTGTGATTTTCCGAATATTTGGCGGTATTCTTGAGCTGGTCGGCCACGTGCCGCGGGATTATGTTATGCAACAACCAATCGGCTTGGTTTCTCATGTTCTGCACTTTCTGCTTATCGCGATTCGCAACAACGTTGCTGTAAAAACTTAACCGATAGCTGATTTCGAACTCGCGGTTTAAGAACCAAACCAGAATTAACAATAACGCTACATCTAAGTACAGTTCGATCAGATGCAGCTTGTTGTGCATCGTCATAAAGTCATTCGGCCGCGTGCCGTTGCCATCCATCCAAACGGTATCATTCACTAAACTAAAATCTGTGACGTTCTGAGCAACATTTATAGGAGTAAAGTTTAAAAGATTTGAGTCTAGAAGTTGAGTATTGGCTTCGCGACAGCCGAGCACGGCAAAAAATAGGAACAAACCAGCGTAAAGCGTCACCAGAGTATTTTTTACGAGCCAGTTCATTTGCGTAAAGTTGCAAAAATGCACAATGCTTATACACAAGAGATAAACGTAGAACGATTGCTCCCCTCTAAGAATAGTCATAGTAGTATTCTCGCACGAGAAGTTTATCAATATCGCAAGGATTGGTAAACTAATCAAAAGTCCGCCTGAAAAATGCCACGGTAGCCAGTTGGTCAGTTTTCTGAATACACCGATAGATTTTCTCAGATGAGCTGCGACCATAATCGGGTCGTGTTTCGTTTTCCATTTGAGATAATGTCTGTACACGCAGAGCATTATTGCTATTATTTCTACAAAGCTGAATACGATGAACCAGCCTAAAGAGTAATACCAATCGTTGTATAGTATGAATATCGAAGCTGTGACGGCAAGAAATATTATGGCTGAAACAAGTATATCCAACGCTGTGTTGAATCTCGATGTTGTGAGTGTTGGAGGGAAATCTTCGCAATCGTCGCTTCTGTGAGCTTTATCGCGGTAATGCCTTTCCATTTCCGAAGCTTTAAAGAACAATGTGAATCTATTCAACGGTGGTTGAACGAAGTAGTTGATTCCCGAACGAGCGTTGTCCTGTACACATCGGATAAGTTGAAGATCTGATTGCTTACGTAGCTTTTGTAAGGACTGTACTTGTTGGTCGTTCAATGGCGGGGGCAGACGAGAACGGGAGTTGAATTCATTGATAGAAGATTGGCTCGATGTATAGTAACCGGACACCCGATGTCCCATTATATCATTCTGAGACGTCGCAAGGTGATTCAATACGAATATCTGTAAAGAGAGCACTGCGGTCAAATTTTATATGAAGGTTACCAAAATTGAAATTAGGCCGACTTCGAATATATAAAATACAACTTTAATTTCAAGAAATAGAGACCAAAATCAAATGCAACGCAGTTTGATAATAACGATCAGTATTGTTTATGGCCGCCGCACATAACGTTGAATCTTGTGTTTACAAAGTGTTATTAAAAGCTTGTTTATGGCCCATTTCCATTTGGTTGAAAAAACATTAATACCACTCTTGAACTTTGGAGTTCACTCCACAAAATATGATGGACAGGGAGTATTTCTTTGATTTTTTATTAACAAAAGGTTCACTAAGATGCGGGAGTATAATTCCCTAGTAACAGTGATCAACGTCTATACGAAACTTATTGTATGAGAGAAGATTCACTACAACCTACGCTATTAAAAAAAGTGATCCCAGCGGTCCTACTGAATAAATGATTTTTGACTTTGACTTTGACTTTGATTAGACGGGGAATATCGAAGCTTAGAGTCTGGCAAATGAAAGTAGACCAATGTCATGAATGAAATGAAAAAAAGGCGGCAAATTCAAAAATATAAGCGTGACAACCCATTAATTAATAACTTTAAATAATATACTTAATATAATTATTATATTTGGTACTAGAAAATAATAACCAAGTATCAAGTTGTGTTCTTCCAAATGTCCTTATGGGGTTACACGCTAATATTTTTTGAATTTGCCGCGATTTTTCAGGGTCTAGTTTCATTTGCCAGACTCTACAGTTATTCTGTCAGTCTGTGTTACCTTTCAACGCCTAAACCACTGAACAGATTTTGATAAAATTTAACACGGATATAAATTGCATCCCCCATAAAAAAGGTAAGCTACTTTTTCTAAAATAATCATGGAGAATTGGAGAGGCTGCATAATAATCTTTAAGGAATAATATTGTGTGTGTAGTTCTTACAGTACTTAAATGTAAATTATATTACTTTCGTTTGTGTAAAATCTTTACTGGTCTCCACGATACAGGCTTTGCCTAGTGTGGAGTACGCTGCTAAATATGTATTTGTATTGTTTCGCGTTTAAATAAATATTTTTTCTTTTTTTTCATATATCTTTTTATTTTCTTTAATTACCTGTTGTTGAATACTAGACCGACGACTAGTACTCCTGATGCCAGAGTCCTTGCGACTATTGACCGAAGGACACAAACTGACGATGTCGTCTTGTGGACGAAGCGTCTGAGATGGTATCGGCAAGTTTAGTCGGCGGTCTTTAGGACGAACCAACTCCCCTTGAGTCGCGAGGGTCGAACTACGTGCACGGCCTACTGGCACCTGGAATAGAGGAAATAAGAGTTATATCGAGGAAAAGTTTGTTGAGTTTGCTTGTAGGAAGTTTTGGAACTAATGAAAGGTTTGAATATATTTCACCAGTAGGTAAGTTCGTATGAGTCAGTGGCCAACTCGGGTGACGGAGTTTTAAGGCCTTCTTCATGACTTCAATAGCAGGGATAGACAATTTATCGTGACCATCGAAGCACGGAAGCGCTTTGATGAAAATGCGGTCACCAGTAGAAAGCCGCTTTATTCCCAAGTGATAACTAGACTTTGGTGACTCACTGACATTAACCTACGGCCTCCGATCATATGAACGCCTCAGCTATAATCAAGTCCTAGAAACAAAAAACTTGGAGGGTACATTCCTTTTATAATGAAATTCTAACCCTATGGGGGTGAAAGGGGAAAACGCTATTTTTTTCCGTTGTTCGAAGAACACACACGCAGCAGACAACGGAGCTCAACTAGAGGCTTGGCTCTACAAGTAGAGATATCATAACATTTTTACAGTGAAATGTAGAGTCTTGGCAATAAATTTTACATGAAATGTTTTTTGGTGGGATATCATATGGGTACAAGAGATTCTTAAAAACTAATTTTGATGAGGATAACCATTTGAGGCACATCCTCTTTATGAATCTTCTAGTACTTAGTAGTATGTAGCAACTGACGTAGTACACGCCACGACATAAGATTTACCTAAATCACAGACAACTCCCGGTCAACAAACGTTTTGTTAAGGAAACTATGAATGGGATTAAGACATACTCAGGCCTGAGTGGGATTAATATGGGGATATAGTAAGCATCGTGAGGAAACCCGCAGCTTAGTCAGTGCAATACGACTCTTTCCTGCTGATAAAACCAATTGAGGTAAGTAGATAATACAGTTGCTGGGCCTATTTGATTTATCTAAACATTGTCCAAAGCACAGCTCTAACAGACATAGGTATTAGATAAGATAGGATAATATCTGATTCGATAATGCTTATTTTGTTAATATGAACAAAGCGTTTCAAACTCAGCATATTTAACATTGACATCGGATTAATCAAAACATCCAGAATTATCTAAAAATTGGTTTTATGACAACCGATTTTTAAAATAATGTGAAACCAAAGTTTCAAACCTACTACGTAGGTACAATACGCACAATCGTTCTTTAGCTCAGAACCCATTTTTGATGACGCCTAAAATCTCGCTTACTGACCAAACCTGCGCAATCGTCTGTTGCACCTAGCTTCAGAGAGCTAAAGATCCGTTGTGAGGTTTGATTTTCCTGTAAATGGCGAAAATTGTGCGATTTTTGCTATAGCTGTTACATAATAAGCTAGTTTAAAACTGAACTTTAAACATTAAAGAAGCCACAAACAAAACTTAAACTCCCCCACTCACCTCACTCTTCACTACTATCTTGTTATTTGTTCATTGAATAAATATATTTTCTTTATTTCTTTTGAAATCATCATAGTGGTTTAATGCTGAACTAACATAGCCGGGAATCAAACACAGATAGGTAAGTAAATATAAGGTTTAACTTTAAAGAGAACATAAACTTGTTCATTGGAAATCGATATACCACTAAAACGCCAACTATAAACCTGAAGGTTGTCTGTAATTCTTTGACCAGGTGTTTCGGTTTCGTGACCTTTTAGAAACACTGTCACCTACTGACTTTTGCGCATTATTTTAAAGTAATGGTTACAATATTAGTATTATTTGAGTTTTTTTTTTATTTTTTACGTGGGCAAATATGTTATACATACATTATAAGCATTAAGTTGAATTACCAGTTGTAATTCAACTTAATTATTCCACAACACTATACACTAGGAAGTAGGTATACCTAAGCATAGTAAACTTGCATTTGTACTCGTATAAAAAAAACCCTACCTATATATACATTCATAATTTTATTATCATCCATATACTCGTATACATACTAGACTATCCACACATTAATCAATTTTCACAAAATTATATTTCTCATGCCTTTTTTTGAATCGCACCGGGTTTTTTGGGTTTGCGAGTAAAAGTACACATAAAAGTAAAGGTGCATTTAGACGATACGGTATGACGCACGTTTTGCTAAGCTAAGTCCATTCAGCGTGCGGTCTCCAGTTAGAGTTAGCGCATTTACACGACACGGTATACCGTATGACTAGGTTACTTAGTCGCACGGTGAGCGCGCCGGGTGGCTAACACTGCGGCGAGTAGGGTTACCATACGGAAAATTTTAAACGCGGACAAAGACCAGAGAAAAAAATCTATTTCAATGGAAAAGTCGCGAGTGCGTGGGCGTTTTCGTGGGCGTGGGCGTGGGCGTGGGCGTGGGCGTGGGCGTACGCGTGGGCTCAGAATTTCTCCTATGACAAGGTCTATGTTGGTAACACGTAAGTGAAGCCACGTGCGTTCCGCAAGCTCACATACCTAAATGTACGTATTGATATTTTTATCTTAATAATAATAATCGTCCTGTTGTAGGTGAATTTGATTATTTTTCTACTTAAAAAAAGAATCTTAAACATATTTTGTATCCTATTATCTTAGAAAAATCCTGATAATTCTAAAATAAAACGACATGTCTGGAGAAATTTTAACGTATGGTCACTGTAAAGTAGGCGGAACCTGGCCACAGATTACAGAGAGTACCAGTCATAGTTACCTAGTCATGCGTTTTAGCGTACGGTATAACGAGACTATACGATATAATGTTGTATGAACCTTTTTAAAATTTCGACGTGCAAATCAAGTACACTTTGGATTAGTGGTCTTGTCCGCCGGTTCTCAATATGAGATGAGCCGGTTCGATACCATTAGAAAATTATTTTAATTTTGCTTTTTTTTTTGCTTTACTATTTTGTATTTTTTTTATGTTGATTGCGAAAAAAGAAAATAAAATTTAAATTCAAGTTCCAAAAAGAGGTACCTACACTACTTGCCTAGAATAATTTTGTTTTATTTTTTCTTCACTAGTTTGTTATTATTTTATGTTAATGACGAAAAAAGAAAATAAAATCAAATTTCAAGGTCCAAAAAGAGGTACTTACACTACTTGCCTAGATGGTAATTTTATCAATTTTAACCTGACTATCATAGGACAACGTACCTACATACCTACCATTCCACGATACCTACGTACATACCTAAATGGTATGGTTCCTATGACACCTACCTATCTAATGGTAGGTTTACCTAATGATACTCATACCTAACAGAAAAAAGTGAAGCAAAAACTAAAAGAAACTGGTTCACGACTTCCAAGGCACGGTAGACATTTTTTTCAGATCGTCACTCAAGATCCTTTCAACACTTTAAAGTTGTCAAAGGGGTAGGTAAATCAGATAGGCTTCCAAAATTAATAAAAAGTAGGTAGGTACTTGGGTAAGTAAGTTCGTATGAGTACTACATAGGTAGGTAGGTACCTACTCGTACCTCCGTGGCTAAGTATGTAACTAAATAAGTAGGTAGCACCTACCTATTTGGTTACATTTTTTTTTTTTTTTTTTAAGACATTTTCACACAGCATCATCTAGCCCCAAACTAAGCAAAGCTTGCGTACTATGGGAACCAGATAACTGATATACTACTTATATACTTTTTGTTTGTAAATACATACATATTATACATAGTAACACCCAGACCCGAGACAAATATCTGTAGGTCATACAAACATTTGTCCCGCGGCGGGGATCGAACCCGCAACCTTCTGCGTCGCAGGCATACACATAACATATATATTACACATAATATTGTACTTACACACGTATAGGCACAGATCATATTATGCTGTTATAGGGAATAGGTTTTGCTGTGGATCTACCTACAGCACCCTACAGTTAAAACTGAGGAGTTGGCCACACTGCCTGTGGCTGTGTATCTAACTATAGAAGTCTAGAGAAACGACAGAGAGTTGCTTCATTAATGTGTTTCTAAATAGGCAGGTACTTATCTACTGGGAAATTTTGCGAAATTGTGAATAAGTAGGTACCTACCTACTAGCTACTAGTATACTTACCTTACCTATAAATGTATAACCTACCTACCTAGAAGCCGTGTTGGTCGAATGGGGTTGTGCCTCGACTTTCAATCCGAAGGTCGTGGGTTCGAATCCCGGCCGTGCATCACTGGATTTTTCGTTTCGAAAAATTTATATGCGTTTATACCTGAGTACCTAGGTACCTACCAACAGGAATACTCTACGTAGGTACCTATTTTGGTACCATACTACCAATGTTGGTAGGTACCTAAATAAATACTTACACGTACCTAAGTAGGTAGATAGACGAGAATATGTACTTAGGTATGCTACCCGGGTAGGTAGGTACCTGCATACTTCTAAGTAGAGTTGAGAACCGTGTTAGCCTAGTGAGATGTACCTACGTACCCTCATCAACCTACCTCCGAAGGCTGCGAGTTCGAATCCCAGACGCGCAGATATGTAAATTTATACCTAGGTAGGTACAAACTTTCCTAACTGTGAAGATTTTATTCTATAAAAATTTGTAGGTAACTTCACGAATGTCAAGATCCGTTGGAAGAACTGTACCTGTCTCAGCTTCCTTAGCATCATAGTAGCGAATTGTCTAGGTACCTACCGGAGAATAGATAAAAATGACAGTAATAATGACACTGTGAATGACACACACCACAGAACTATAGTTCTGTGACACACACTAATGCGTAGTTCGGACTAGTCTTGTATTTTAGTCGAGTAGCGAGTAACTTATTACCAAAACGTGTCCGAACAAAAAAGTAATTATCTAAGTACTACACTACCTACCTACCTACCACATTGTTGGGATGGTAGGTACCTACCTAGTAGGTAGGTAGTTATGTGATACAGCTTTATGATAGTACCTAGGTAGGACCCACCTACCTGAGTACCTACCAACAGGACTAAACCTATTAAAAAACTCTACGTAGGTACCTATTTTGGTACCATACTACCAATGTAGGTAGGTACCTAAATAAATACTTACACGTACCTAAGTAGGTAGATAGATGAGAATATGTACCTAGGTATGCTACCCGGGTAGGTAGGTACCTATGTACATACTTCTAAGTAGTGTTGAGAACCGTGTTACCCTAGTGAGATGTACCTACGTACCCTCATCAACCTACATCCGAAGGCTGCGAGTTCGAATCCCAGACGCGCAGATATGTAAATTTATACATAAGTAGGTACAAACTTACCTATCTATATTATATATGTGTGAAGATTTTATACAATAAAAAATTGTAGGTAGATAGATAGGTACATAATATTATGATACGTAGGTAGGTACCTACTACATTAGGTACCTACTGTTCGCCCAACGAGTCTAAGCTTTCGTGAAGTTAGCCGTTTGTCTGCGCAGCAACCGCTTTTTCATACAAAATTGTGTTCTACGCAGACAAACGGCTAACTTCACGAATGCCTAGATCCCTTGGGCGAACTGTACTAGAGCACTATGTCAGACAACCTTCTCGTGTGCCCAAAGCTGCTAGTCCCTTAGGTACGGAAAAAAGACTTTCGCTCGGCACTGACGTTGCTACTACAGACAATGTCAGAAAATAAATATGGGGAAATATCCCGACAATCGAACCAATAAGGCTGGCTCAATCAAACAAACAAATGGCTGCTATTGGCTGGCTAGTGGCGGGCGATGACGCACCGACGAGGATTGCGGCGCGTTCATAGGTTGTATAATATAAGATGCGTTCAAAAAAATAGTTCCGTTCGTTCGTACATGATTCGATTCGATTCAAGTACATTTGTTTCGATACCAAGTAGGTACTAGTATGGTACCAAAATAGGTACCTACGTAGAGTTTTTTAATAGGTTTAGTCCTGTTGGTAGGTACTCAGGTAGGTGGGTCCTACCTAGGTACTATCATAAAGCTGTATCACATAACTACCTACCTACTAGGTAGGTACCTACCATCCCAACAATGTGGTAGGTAGGTAGGTAGTGTAGTACTTAGATAATTACTTTTTTGTTCGGACACGTTTTGGTAATAAGTTACTCGCTACTCGACTAAAATACAAGACTAGTCCGAACTACGCATTAGTGTGTGTCACAGAACTATAGTTCTGTGGTGTGTGTCATTCACAGTGTCATTATTACTGTCATTTTTATCTATTCTCCGGTAGGTACCTAGACAATTCGCTACTATGATGCTAAGGAAGCTGAGACAGGTACAGTTCTTCCAACGGATCTTGACATTCGTGAAGTTACCTACAAATTTTTATAGAATAAAATCTTCACAGTTAGGAAAGTTTGTACCTACCTAGGTATAAATTTACATATCTGCGCGTCTGGGATTCGAACTCGCAGCCTTCGGAGGTAGGTTGATGAGGGTACGTAGGTACATCTCACTAGGCTAACACGGTTCTCAACTCTACTTAGAAGTATGCAGGTACCTACCTACCCGGGTAGCATACCTAAGTACATATTCTCGTCTATCTACCTACTTAGGTACGTGTAAGTATTTATTTAGGTACCTACCAACATTGGTAGTATGGTACCAAAATAGGTACCTACGTAGAGTATTCCTGTTGGTAGGTACCTAGGTACTCAGGTATAAACGCATATAAATTTTTCGAAACGAAAAATCCAGTGATGCACGGCCGGGATTCGAACCCACGACCTTCGGATTGAAAGTCGAGGCACAACCCCATTCGACCAACACGGCTTCTAGGTAGGTAGGTTATACATTTATAGGTAAGGTAAGTATACTAGTAGCTAGTAGGTAGGTACCTACTTATTCACAATTTCGCAAAATTTCCCAGTAGATAAGTACCTGCCTATTTAGAAACACATTAATGAAGCAACTCTCTGTCGTTTCTCTAGACTTCTATAGTTAGATACACAGCCACAGGCAGTGTGGCCAACTCCTCAGTTTTAACTGTAGGGTGCTGTAGGTAGATCCACAGCAAAACCTATTCCCTATAACAGCATAATATGATCTGTGCCTATACGTGTGTAAGTACAATATTATGTGTAATATATATGTTATGTGTATGCCTGCGACGCAGAAGGTTGCGGGTTCGATCCCCGCCGCGGGACAAATGTTTGTATGACCTACAGATATTTGTCTCGGGTCTGGGTGTTACTATGTATAATATGTATGTATTTACAAACAAAAAGTATATAAGTAGTATATCAGTTATCTGGTTCCCATAGTACGCAAGCTTTGCTTAGTTTGGGGCTAGATGATGCTGTGTGAAAATGTCTTAAAAAAAAAAAAAAAAAATGTAACCAAATAGGTAGGTGCTACCTACTTATTTAGTTACATACTTAGCCACGGAGGTACGAGTAGGTACCTACCTACCTATGTAGTACTCATACGAACTTACTTACCCAAGTACCTACCTACTTTTTATTAATTTTGGAAGCCTATCTGATTTACCTACCCCTTTGACAACTTTAAAGTGTTGAAAGGATCTTGAGTGACGATCTGAAAAAAATGTCTACCGTGCCTTGGAAGTCGTGAACCAGTTTCTTTTAGTTTTTGCTTCACTTTTTTCTGTTAGGTATGAGCATCATTAGGTAAACCTACCATTAGATAGGTAGGTGTCATAGGAACCATACCATTTAGGTATGTACGTAGGTATCATGGAATGGTAGGTATGTAGGTACGTTGTCCTATGATAGTCAGGTTAAAATTGATAAAATTACCATCTAGGCAAGTAGTGTAAGTACCTCTTTTTAGACCTTGAAATTTGATTTTATTTGCTTTTTTCGTCATTAACATAAAAAATTACAAACTAGTGAAGAAAAAAAAAAGGAAAATTATTCTAGGCAAGTAGTGTAAGTACCTCTTTTTGGACCTTGAAATTTGATTTTATTTTCTTTTTTCGTCATTAACATAAAATAATTACAAACTAGTGAAGAAAAAATAAAACAAAATTATTCTAGGCAAGTAGTGTAGGTACCTCTTTTTGGAACTTGAATTTAAATTTTATTTTCTTTTTTCGCAATCAACATAAAAAAAATACAAAATAGTAAAGCAAAAAAAAAAAGCAAAATTAAAATAATTTTCTAATGGTATCGAACCGGCACATCTCATATTGAGAACCGGCGGACAAGACCTCTACACCAAAGTGTACTTGATTTGCACGCCGAAATTTTAAAAAGGTTCATACAACATTATATCGTATAGTCTCGTTATACCGTACGCTAAAACGCATGACTAGGTAACTATGACTGGTACTCTCTGTAATCTGTGGCCTACTTTACAGTGACCATACGTTAAAATTTCTCCAGACATGTCGTTTTATTTTAGAATTATCAGGATTTTTCTAAGATAATAGGATACAAAATATGTTTAAGATTCTTTTTTTAAGAAGAAAAATAATCAAATTCACCTACAACAGGACGATTATTATTATTAAGATAAAAATATCAACGTGTACCTATACGTACATTTAGGTATGTGAGCTTGCGGAACGCACGTGGCTTCACTTACGTGGTACCAACAACACACGCGACTTTTCCATTGAAATTGATTTTTTTCTCTGGTCTTTGTCCGCATTTTAAATTTTCCGTATGGTAACCCTACTCGCCGCAGACTTAGCCGCCGGCGCGCTCACCGTGCGACTAGGTAACTAAGTAACTTAGACCCGATGACCGTCGCACTTTTTAAGACATTTAGCGTGCGGTGAGCATTTACACGGGAAAATTGGCATGCGATGTTAAATCGTACGTGCTTATACCGTGTCGTGTAAATGCACCTTAAGTAATATTAAGTTAGTCATAAGGTTGATTTTTGTGAAATGCACGTCATTACTCAACCACTTTCCTTAATTGACGTGACCAAGTTATTTTTAGTGAACATTAATCATCATCCGCGTAATTTAATAAGTTACATAAACAAACAAATACGTCTTCAGAAAGGCTTGCGTAACCATTCTTGTCAATGAACGTAGGTAACGGAACATAATTATAGTAATTTTCCGCAAAGCATTGATAAAATAATTGTAAATAAATATTATTAAATATAATTACTGTACCTAAAGCCCTATAGGGTCATCCTTATCAATCATAATACCTACTAGCTACTTCCCGCGTCTTCACTCAAATGGTATTATCGTATTTTGTTTACAAATTCATGGTATTTAAACGGCCAATAAAAGTTCCGTCATATCATAATCGGTCTGCCTGTCTCGGAAATCACGGGTAAAATGACAGACGGATAAAACTTTGAAAATATGGTTTCGTCTAATTTATTGAATCAGGGCTACTTTCTTAATTCAAAAAATATATACATCTGAGATAGTAATTACGCACGCATTCCTTGTACGCACTCCTTGGCGAGAAGTTTAAAAGAAATCCTTATGTAATCAAGTTTACTTACGTCAATGGTGTTCTGTCGTCCGTATTGAGATCTATAGCTGCTACTTCTTGCGAAAGGCGACATATTACTCCTCGATTGGCTTAGATAGGATCGAATGTCTATAATCTCTTTCTCAAACGACGCCACTTCACGGCTGATAGGTATATTCAACTTGCTACTGCTCTGTGGTTTCGAGCTCTTATTGTCTTGAGATTCTATCACAATGGGCACTTGATGGTAACCGTTATTTAACTGGTTCGTCTCGCCTCTCTCAATGAAATGCAAAGTTTTATCGCTTAATTCTCGTTTCTTCATCTCGTGTAGCGGTGTGTCCGAATGTTTCCGTAGAAATCTTGGCACTTTCCAATTCTTCAGTTTGTTTGTGTATTTGCCGTAGCTCCCTGAAAAAGTGTTAGTGTGAGTAATTGTAAACACCCAACAGTCACAAACATAGTCTTGATTCCACACTGGGATTCCCTGGTCATAGGTATCAGGACATCAGGACTCTTGTAAAAATCTATACTTGTACCTACTAGAAGGAAGAGATTGCTCATAGCGATATGGCCGCCCATTGTACTTTTTGTGTTATTTATTTCTGTTATCTGTTTTTCTATAAGTGTACAAAAAAGAGTTAATTCTATTCAATCCTACTATGATACCACATGACAAGCAGACTTTTGTCACGCTGCAATAATCGAACTCGCACCTCTTGCGCTTCAGCCGAGCATTTACCCGCCACGCCACCGCTGTCGTCATGATTTCATTGGCCATCAAAATTTTATGGCACACTGATAAATTCATGGAATTCAAAGATTGAAGATGATTTGCAATAAGACTGTTCAAGATGGACGCTATCATTTCGGAAATCACGTAATACTAACGGGACTGTATAATGATGTATCAGTGACTATTGTTGTGAATCGTTATTTGCGATAACAATAGATACTTAAATATTATTCGGACAGGTCACGCTCTAATAGATTTCATTTCTAGATTAAATACTGAAATGGTGCTAATTTTGTGATAAAACGAATTTAATGTGCTAAACCAAAGTCGTGTTATTTTCATTACCTACTGTTTGTCACTTTCATGGTAACGTACTGGTAATAAATACCCACTGTGATATATAAACATTTCTAATATCACAGAACGCATGTTTAGTATCTAGAGTACGGTAGGATACTGCTTATACCTACTCGAGGTGCAGCGCTCTCGTAATGTAGCTTGCTTAGTCGTTCTTGTTGGATTGTTGAAGTTAAGCATTCTGCGCGATTACAAAATGGATGACCGATAGTCGCAAAACTGAGAGGCCTAAAGCGGCCTAAAAACTCAGTTTGAAATAGGTAACAAAAAATAAACTAAGTATACTATAATAACTGGTAGAGTCCATACTGAAAGAGATGAGACATAAAAGTACCTGAAGCAAACACGAGTTAAAATTAAAACATTGCCCACGATCTCTCGAGCACTCAAACGGTAAATAAACAAACATCCTATTGCTATTATTAGGTACAGTCAGCGACAATAAAATCGATAAGCATGCCTATGGTTCCCGTTACCAAACTCTGACGTATTCTGTGTTACCAAGTCCAGAGATTCTTGGTATTCCAACTATTTTTAAACTCTCTACATTGTATATCGAGAGATTATGTCTAACATTGTTGTTATTATACAGGTGAAGTTCTTTTTCATTTATGATTTATGTTTAAATCTTTACATCACTAACTCATGTGTAAGCGTTTTATCTAGAAATTATTGAATACGGTGTCATGGCACTTCATAAAGAAGAGTTACTCGTATCTTATCTTCTACTTGTGCAGCTACCGATAATCACTTCTTCTCTATAAACTGATTTATAACGTAGGATTTACCTAACTATTGTAGGTATCTTCTGTGTCAAGTCAAGTATATCCATAAAAGATAAGATTTTTCGCAACAACACCTAGCATTATCACTTTGTTACGATTCACGTGCTCCATGATAGTCGAGGTCAAAAAACAGATTGTTGAATGATAAATATAACTTACCCACAGATGTCGGACTTTTTGATGAGCTATCCGTGCGCTCCGGGAATCCCTTATCCCGTTTCTCATCCAGCTCAGTATCGGAGTCCAGAATACTGGGTAGGGAGCTGGCTTTGTTTCGGAAGTAAAATGTGCCAGGGGACAAGAAATTACTGGATTCCGGTTTCTTAGAAGGCTTCTCGTCGCCTAACAAGCCACTGTCCTTCGAAGCGGCGGGAGTAGTGGAATGATTGAAGGAAAGGGCGGATTGGGGAGATGCTGCGGGAGATATAATGAGGCGTAAGTTTATAGGATTGGAAGGAGTGAGGCAATGCTCGCGATCGTAAGCGGCGTACAGCTGGCGACCTTCTATGAAGTACGTTTTGTGACCTGGATAACAAAAACCATTTATCACAAGAGGTTTAACGACGGAACACAGCTTTATACATTGCAGACTTACCAAACACTTCTTCAGCTTCTTCTAAGACGTAAGACCCTTCAAGAAACGTGCTGGTTTCTTCAGATATGTGGACGCGGCCCGGCTTGCCCGTAGATTCCATCTTATTGGCAAAGGACACATCGTTACTCCACACGTCGAACTTGAACCTGCGCGTCCCCACTATACCGCACAGCACGGTTCCGGTGTGGACCCCAACTCTCATATTAATACCCTCTCCGCGCTCTCTGTCGAATTCCTGAATGGCATCGATCATACCTAAAATAGCACATCAGCTTTAATAAATACCTACGCTAGATAGTAAAGTGGCTAGCATGCATTGGCTGGTGAATCACTCACCTAAACCCATTTCAACGCAGCATGTGGCGTGGTCCGGTCTTGGCTCGGGGCAACCGGACACGCAATAATAACAATCTCCTAATGTCGAAATTTTTTCGCATCCATGCAACTGGCAAAGCTCGTCAAATTTCTCAAATAAGTCATTCAATATATTCACTAATTCTTCAGCACCTTTTTTACTGGACATTCTGGTGAAGCCCACGATATCGGCGAATAATATACTAACGTTATCCATGCAGCTCATATTGAAAGGCCGGAAGAGGGACTTAATATCGGAGGCTCCGGCGTTGGAGCTCCGTGGCCCGAAAGGGTTGTGAGGCTTCAGGCTGGGCTCCGACTCCTGCACCTGCTCCTCCATGAGCCAGCTCGCCAGCTTCGGCGGCATCACTGAATGTATCATTTTCTCCTTTAGCTGCTTCTCCATTTCTAGCTGACGTCGGACTAATAAACTCTGACCTACTTTCATAAAAGTTCCGCGCATTCTCACGAATGTCATCAAATAAATATGTACACCGATTATGTGCACACAAAGCTGCAGTAATATGCGTACAAACATTCCGGGGCATTGCCATTCTTGTTCGGACAGATGCAGGACAATGTTGAGCACTTCAAAGACTATCGAATAGAGTATGCCGATGATGACGCAGGCGTAGAGAGGCAGAGGCGTGAGCGTGTATATGATGAGAAGGATCTCTACGCACATGGTGAAATGTCCGGATTGGCTGATGTCAGCGGCGCGGCCCGGGCCGAGGTCCGCGCGCGCTTCTGTCGTCAGCGTTACTAGCGACAGACTGAGCGTGCACAGAGCTAGCGCCATCACAAGCGACAACTTGAAAGTATACACTTTATATATATCCGTAAATGTTACAAATAGCATTACACATGTTATCAATAGGACTCCAGCAAATAGAGAACACAAAAATGGCCATTTCACTGTCACACCATTCAAGCCAAGGACCACAAAGTAGATAAACCACGATATAGAAAATATCAAAATGTATAAAAGTGCAAATCTGAAAAAGGAGAAAAATAACAACATCAATTACAAGGTGTCTTCGGGGCTGATAATGCAAGATTAATTGAAGTCATGCAGGATTACATCATAGTGATATAGAAGAACTCACCTAAATCTTAGTCTTATTTGCCTAAAGGAACTACTCCTGTATTGGCCTTCAAGTATTTCGGAATCAAATCTGGGATTCCACCATGTGCCGGTCGCCGCGCGTTCGAAGGCGATGGGTATGGCGAGGCCACAGCAGTTTGTGGTAGAGTTGTTTTGTGCGAGGTAGGCCTGCACGTGAGGCGCCATCTGTATTTGTGCATCATCCTCCTCGGAGCAGTTAGTGTCATGTTTGCTGTCCAACTGCTGGGAGCCATTGCTACAGGTGACACAACCACTTGGAGCGCTCATTGTACAACCTTCAATTGTTTCATCATCACAATGCCTGCTGTAGGTTTGTTGACTCTGTTAGACAAAACAATTTCATTTGAATCAGCTGCTAAATAAAATATACAATATTTTCTACTGGCTCCTATATAAAACTGGGTTGAACTGTTTAAGTTTACAGCTATCTTTGTTATATTTGATAGAGTAAGGCACATTACAATTTAAGTTGATCATCATCATCAGCCTATAGCAGTCCACTGCTGGACATAGGCCTCCCGTAATGCAACTGATAATTAGGTAAAAGATTTTGATCACCATTGCATTGTTTATTTTTTACACCAGTTGTTGAAACTAGAATCTTCACACAACAGGTACTTTTTTAAATTTTGCAATTTGAAACAGAATTAGTTAGTTACCAGATGCAAAAATTAAAAAGTATTGTTGATCACAACAAAGATCTTACAATTGTTATTCAATAGGGAAATTAATTATATCTAAACTGAGATTTGAGTTTGACCAAATAAAGTGTACAACAACAATACTGAAAAAAACTGTTCTATTTGACTATTGATTTCAAAGAGCCTTTTATATTACGGTAAGTTACTAATGGGGGTCAAATTATGAGCATACACAAGGACAGTGATCTCTTGTAAGATAATTGGCATTCATTACCAACCCATGTAGGTAACAACTTCATTACAATCATTGAGACTGCATAAAGACATGGTTATTTTGGTTGAGAGCTTATTACAGAATACTAAAAGGCATTTTTGAAGATTGGAATAAGTAAGTAATCAAATTAATTTGCCAAGACACCAGTAATCTCTGCAAAAGATTAGTCAAATGAAAGGCAAAATATTACAAAACTTAGAATATTGAATTTCACCATTTGGTGTGGATCAGTGGTAGATTGAATCATAAGTAAAAAATATGGGCGATTCAAAACCAAGTGATAGTACAGACAAGTAGATGATGACACATGCATAAAGTATCTAATTTTAGTAAAAGAAAAGTAGGAATACATTGTAAGTCAATCAACATTTTATCAGAACTATTTGGGAAGGTAAAAGGAAAGATATTTAATTAAACCATTTCATATGATATTCATCATTATATGATTATAGAAATACTTATCTACGTTTTATAACGAATCCAAGTAAGGAAAGAAACTAATAACATCTTGCGAGAAATTACTTACCAATTCATAGTCGTTTATTGATCAAGGTTAGTGCAGAGATTTAGACACAACACTGTTACACAGTACCACAATAACTTCCAACTTGAATGGATTATTGATTCCAATAACTATACCAGATGAATTATTTAGAAATATCTTCCAAAATATCACATATTAAACACATTTTACAAGAAACCCTTCTTTCTAGTTTCTTCCCATGTTCCGTCCGTCCGTCACCGAACCGAGCGAGAGTGAAAAATGAAAGGTGAAATAGGTACGTACGGCTGAAATGAAGTATGAAGTGACGGAAAATTGAAAATGACACGATCACTATGCTGACATTGAGATTGACAGCAGGTAGTATGCCTCTTTATCCGAGTATTATGCTGAGCTGAGGTAGAGTGAATTACATGTATTTATTTTATTTTATTTATATGAACAAAAAAGAAAAGGGCTTTGTCGCTGAGCGACTATACCGCCCAATCAGTAACATCTTAGCTCAGTCTTCTTCTTCTTCTCTCTCACTTCACTTCTTGGTTTCTTCTGGTTTCACTTCACTCCCCGGCTTCTTCTTCTTCTCTTTATTCCTTCTTCCTCCCTTTATTCCTTCTTCCTCTTCTTCTTTTTATTAATGGCAACTAACTGTATTAACCTTAGATCTAAGGTATTAACAGTATAATTCTGCCAATGTCAAGTATCCTCACCTCTCAAATATGTATTATTTCACGTCAATTTGATTTTGAAAAAACATGGCGGCTTTTCTTTCAAAACTCCAACGGAAATCTTTCGTTAAATGAGAAATCTTCTTGAATACCTACTCCCCCATTCCATTTGCCAAATCTCTTGTTACGTGTCCAAAGCTTCATTACTAAAACGCCATCGAAATTACATAATAAAACCTAGTAAAACACGAGAAAACTAAATAAAATAGCAGAGCCACAAGCTCCTTCAAAAATGGCGAATGAAGTCCTTCTTTTTATTAATGGCAAAGTGGTCGTTCTTTCGCCATTTTTGAAGGAGCTTGTGGCTCTGCTATTTTATTAACTTTTCTCGTGTTTTACTAGGTTTTATTATGTAATTTCAGTGGCATTCATGTTTTTTCAATTGACTCAAATTGACGTGACATAATACATATTTGAAGAAAGATTTGAAGTAAAGTCAAAGTGAAAAGAAGAAGAAGGAATAAAAAGAAGAAGAAGAAGAACCAAGAAGTGGAGTGAAACTATGAAAAATAAGAAGACTAAGCTAAGATGTTACTGATTGGGCGATTGAGGTGATATATTTAAAGTAAATAAAATTATTAAAATTTTAGTGTTAATTTTAAATTATTTTAATAATAATTAATTATTATTGTAGTAAATAATATTAAAAATTTAAGTCGCTCAGCGACAAAGCCCTTTTCTTTTTTTGTAAAAAATAAATAAAAAAAAACTACAATAAAAAGAAGAAGAAGAGAGTGCTCGGCTATATAGTATAATATAATGTACTCTTTGGTGCTCGGCCGACGCGCGACGCGCGACTGGCTGGACTGACTGTTGCCCATATTATATGTACCAAAAAAAAGGTACCATGCTAAATCTATGCTGTTGCCCATAGATGCGCGCCGCAACGAGAAAACGAGACTAGTCTCGTCTCGTTTTCTTGTTAAAAATCGAGATAACATCTCTGCATGACGTCAGTCATTATTATTATTATTTATTTATATGAACAATAAAAAAAAGGGCTTTGTCGCTGAGCGACTATACCGCCGTTGAGTCACTCAACGGCGGTACAGTCGCTCATACTTGAGTGTGGTGTGCAACACAACTTCGCTTAGATCGAAGAGCTACAAGATTGTCCAAGGTGTAATGCTACGTTTAGATACCTGCCAACTTAGACAGACCGAGCCAAACCAAACTCCTGCTGTCTTGCTTGCACACCATGATGTATAAGCAAGACAGCAGGAGTCCGATCCGGCTTGGTCTACCTAGGTCAATAGGTCGGCCAACGTCTAAGCCCGCAAAATACTTATTACGCAGACGACAACCGATGTGCACTTTTGATTTTTAGGTGTGCGCTCAGCCTAAGATGTAGACGTAAAATAGTCTTAATGCTACTACTCCACCTGCATCAATTAGTGTGATTATTTGACATTAGATGCATACATTTTGTTTTATGTCCAATATCACAGGTTGAGTAGCAGCGGAAGTAGGGCTTGAAACCCAATAAATACATATTTACTAGGCAAAAGTAGCTGTATTCTGTGTTATTAGATTCGGATTGAGGGCTAGCATCTTTTGTCATCACAACAAGCCCAAAGCAAGCTGGATCCACTACAGCCTAGATACAGAGTGCCGAATTACTAGGGTCTATGAAAACTCACTTCAAGCATTTTATATTATTTTTTAACTAATTTTATTTATGTTATTACAAAATTGTATAAGTTTGCAGTTAATTTATTATCAAAAACTCGTACATATAACTATCAAAAATAAGCCCTTTTTATTAATTACAATATCACAATGTAATATTTCATCAAATACAAGATGAGTCTTGCACACCTCCGCCTGAAGACAATTATTTATCCATTTATTATTATGATACAAAATTAACAACATAAATGTGTTTTTTAAAACTCAAACCAATATTGGCTTATGTGTGCTACTAGGTGCATCATACTATCAGTTCTGTCAGGAAGACTTGATTCTCATTTTTTAAATGTAATATCTTATTTAAGGCACATCAAGCACCATTATTGCTAACAATGGTTATTATCACAATTTACAACATTACAACCAGTGAATGCAAAATGCAAAAAAAGCAAAATACATTCACTGCATTCAAAGTTAACGAATTTGATTCTAAAATTATTAAATTAGTCATTATACATCCCATCAAGCAAAAAGTCCATTCTCTTATAGTGTCTATTTTTCCATGCCTCTTGACCTCGTTTCAATGCCAGGTAACCCACTATGGCAAACATTGGTACAACTAGTATTGTTATCACAACAGGCATTATCATTCCTGGGTGGCTTGTAGCTCTTGATGGATAAACTTTTATTACATCTTCCTCTTTGGGTGAGGGTATCTGAGTTTTGGCTAAGTTTGGTAATGTTTTAGAAGATGGATTTGTGTCCTGTATCTTTACTTCATCATGAATATTTTTATCAGCATTGACAAGCGCTTCGTAAGATAAAATCAGTGGTTTTTTTGGAACTTTAGTGCTATTTGTTGTTTTAGAAACGGCTAATGTAGAATTATTTTCTTTTACATCAGTTAGAGTTTTGGAAGTATTAGGGCTTGATTCATGTTTTGGATTACTGATGTTTTCTTCTTCAGTGCTGTTGTGCAAATTAGTAGCAAAATCAGCTGGAGCTCCTTTGCGAGGTACAACAGATTTCTGTTTAGGTTTATTTAATTCTTCATCCAGTGTCAGAAGGCTTACTTGTTGTTTATCTTTTGTCAATGAAAATTCTGGGGTATTTGCAATAAGAGTTCCACCTTCACTAGGTACAACTAAACTTGTTTTATCACTAGAAGCTTCCTTCAGAGGTAAGTTAGAGTTAATTTCCGTAGCAGCGTGAGGAGGTAATAAACCATTTTTTTCACAGTGCACTATTGAAAATGTTAAAACAGTCCACAAAACGAAATACAACATCATTGTTCTGATCACAAATGATACTATTTCAGTATTAAATAGAGCATAACATGCAAATCTTGTAAAATAAACAAATCTGCTTTGCCGTTTGCCTACTTTGCCTCGACAGGCGACTGCAACAAAAAATAAAAATTACTCGTGTGGGCGACTGGCGATCGACCGACCGACAGTTACACGTAAACAAACATAATTATGTATGAATGAATGAATTGAAAAAACAGTTACGTCTATGGTCGGTCGAAGAATGAATTATAGAATCGTGAATAATCGAATGACGCTTGACATTGACTGCGACAATTTCATTATGACAAAGACATATGATAGTGATGTCTAATTGAATTTGACACTTACGACTTTCAAATGACTGACGCAACACGCAAACTGCAAAATTAATTTTACAAAATTACAATTGTCAGTTGTTTTGGAATTTGTGCCGCCGTGTGAGTTAGTTGCAATTTTTTTTGAAATCGAAATAATGGCCATGGGCAAATGAGAAAGCTCTAGAGTTTATCCAAAATGAGAACCCGAAGTAATTCGGGGGTGCGTCTAGATTATTATCAGAGAGTGGTGCACAAGTTAATTTTAGACCACCAGCAACCAGTCACAGGTCTTTTTCCTGCCAGCCCTCACAATGACCACGCATGGATCAGAGACAACTTGTACTGTATATTGGCAGTATGGGGCCTTTCGATGGCCTTCAAAAAAATAGCGGACCAAGATGAAGACCGTGCCAAAACATATGAACTGGAGCAAAGCTGCGTCAAGCTAATGAGAGGTTTGTGATTCAAACAGTCATAGAATTAATATATGTATAAAGAAAAAAAATATCAAAATTTTTGTAAAAAGCCCCGCCTACTAATTGCTGCACACCCCACCGCCTTGGTACACCCAGACCGAATGAATTCTAAACTAAGTGTTTTCACTGTTGCGTCAGTGGATTCATTAACCACAAATAGTTTACATAACCATTGTTTATTTGAATGAAGGTACATACCTGAACATTATGAACAAATTAAGTGATGACTGCAGTATTGTTTGTAATAAGATTAATGAATTCCTAAAGTATTTGGACATTACAGGTCTACTCATGGCTATGATGCAGCAGAAGGAAAAGGTAGAAAAGTTCAAGAGTACTCAACATCCATTAGACTCTCTCCATGCCAAGTACTCCTCTACTACTGGCCGCACCGTTGTCAAAGACAATGAATGGGGACATTTGCAAATAGATGCTATCTCCCTCTACCTGCTTATCTTAGCCCAGATGACAGCATCAGGCTTACAAATTGTTTTTTCCCTTGATGAAGTTGCCTTCATCCAGAATCTTGTTTTTTATATTGAATCAGCATACTGCACCCCTGATTATGGGATTTGGGAGAGGGGAGATAAAACCAATCATGGGTTACCTGAGCTTAATGCCAGCTCCATTGGCATGGCCAAAGCAGCTCTCGAAGCAATGAATGAGTTGGATCTCTTTGGTGCCCGCGGTGGCCCATCTAGTGTAATTCATGTGTTAGCTGATGAGGCTCAGAAATGCCAAGCTGTATTACAATCAATGCTACCTAGAGAATCAAATAGCAAGGAGTTAGATTCAGGACTTCTCTCAATCATCAGCTATCCAGCGTTTGCTGTCGATGACCCTCAACTAATAGCCAAGACTAGGGATACTATTGTCACAAAAATGCAAGGCAAATATGGCTGCAAGCGATTCCTTCGAGATGGTCACAAAACTCCTCGGGAGGATCCCAACAGGCTTTACTATGAGCCGTGGGAGTTGAGAATGTTTGAAAATATTGAATGTGAGTGGCCTCTCTTCTTCTCGTACCTTATCCTTGATTACTGCTTCCAAGGGGATAAGGGTAATGTGAATGAATACATGCAGAAGTTGGAGAAAGTGATGATAAGGAAAGATGATGGGATCAAGTTGGTTCCAGAATTGTATTCTGTGCCAGCAGACAAGGCAGATTTGGAGAAGAGTGATCCAGGGAGTCAAGAACGTATCCCACTCGGTAGATGCCCATTTATTTGGGGCCAATCTTTGTATATATTAGGAAAATTGCTGCAAGAGGTAAGAACCATAAAAAATACTATGAACTGAGTAAAAAACCATTAGTTTAAAACTTCTGCAATTATATCTAAATGTATGTGGACCTGATCAAAGTAGTATCAAAGTAGTATTGTATGACTGATATGCAGCTGATGCTATTTCAGTAGATGATCATTTTCTTTAATGTGTAAAGGGATCTAGAACTTAAGCCCAAGAGATTTGGTTGCTCCACATATTATATTCATTACTTATTATAACAAAATTGAAAAAATATTACAGTTAAAACAATGTGAAGTGCTAGCTAAAAAGTAAGTAAGTTCGTATGAGTTATGGCCCTCGCCCACGGCAACTTTTACACCCCTTAGTGGTCAACTCTGGTGACTGAGTTTTAAGGCAGCCTAAAAGCCTCCATCATGCATGCTTTAACGACTTAATAGCATGGACCAACTTTACCTGATTTCATGGTCAATTTGACGTGTTTTCCGAAGGAAACCGCTAGCTAAAGCCACTTTTATACTTCCAGGGCTTCCTAGCTGTGGGTGAACTAGATCCACTGAACAGACGTCTGTGTTCTGAAAAGAAGCCAGATGTGGTCGTTCAAATCGTGATACTGGCGGAAGACAATGAGATTAGAGATAAACTGCTGGAGTATGATCTCCATGTGCAGACTATAAGCGATGTTGCGCCTATTGAAGTTCAACCAGCTAGGGTTTTGAGTCATCTTTATACTTATTTAGGTAAGTGACTTCTATTTCTAATGTTACGTTCTTACCAGTGTGGCAACGGGATTTTAAGTTGTGACTGTTGAATTTATAGATTAATCATGACAAGACTATTTTTATAACGATGTTGATGAAGTCGCGCGACACTTCTGACTGTTGTAAATGCAACAGACGTGATTCGCACGGTAATTTATTACGCGTGTAATCGCTTTCGTGTGCGAGCTAAATATTACTACGAACTGTTGAGGGGAATTTTTGGCTCAACTAGAATTGAATACAGTGAAAAATAAAGCTTGTAACATGTTTCTTTATTTCAGGTAGAAATAAAAAGCTGGGCCTGTCTGGCAGAAAATCACGCGACGTCGGCATATTGAGTACAAGCAAACTGTACTCATTAAATGACCGTATATTCGCATTCACGCCCCAGGTTAATCAATTTTCCTTATCATACTCATTTCATTTAGTTAATGGTTTAACAATCACTTTTTTATTTCGCAATTCGAGCAAGGCCGTCAAACCAATGCTTTTTTAATCTATCTGGTTTTTTTTTTCTATTATAAAGCTGACCCGCGGCAAACGTTGTTTTGCCTTATGAAGTCCTAATATCGCTATAAAAAAAATAAGGTTTGGTGGTAGAAGGGTGAAAATTTAGGGTTAAATGTATTTTTAATGCAGATTCTTAAAAAAAATTGTCTAAAAATAAAAAATAAATTGGGGTGGACCACCCTTATCACTTAGGGGGATGAAAAATAGTTTACATCCGATCCTCAGACCTACTGAATAAGAATATACACACAAAATTTCATAAGAATCGGTCGAGCCGTTTCGGAGGACACGAGAATTCTTAATTTTATCAAAATCGAGCACGTGACTCCTAACATGACTTTTCGATAACTCTCACGGTTTCAGAGTTACCCTCAGTGGCCCTGAAAAAAAAAACTCGCCTGTATATTAGATATTGCATATTTTGTCAAGAACTTTAAGTACAACTATGTGATAATTAGCAGTTTATGTCAGTCATGTCCACAATAAAGCTCCTTTCGTAGCCAAGGTAGTCCTGCATCTAAAAGCTCACTATTAAAAGTAAAACGTACCTAAAAGTTTCCTTGGCATCATCACTACCAAATCTGACGGACTATAATAGTTCAATTTTGGCACAATTTTCTTTCGATCCGTGAATTATAACTCTTTCTAACAGCAGAATGCGAAATGCGTTTGTTTCTCACGAGAGTATTATTTAAGTACTAATTTGTTTGTTTCGTTTAGTTCTCTGATATGCAGCGTTTCTACATAGCTTCCGATTATGAGCTGATGGTCGATACGCTCAAAGCTGAAATTAATTTCTTGAAGTCTTCTTGGCAAAATCTTCTTGGACGACCGCTTGTTGTGTTGAGCTTGAGTGAAATGCACTTAGGTATTATTGTTTTTTATGGGTTTGCGCTTGCTGATTCCACAATATCTAACAGGTTTACATGTAGTTAGTTTATAGCTTGTGCGTTTTCCATTAACTGTTTAATTTTAAACGTGTTTAGTATAAGTTTGTATATGTCCTAATTAGGTAAATACGTCACTTACTCGTCGTAATCTTTGAGAAATTATCTTATGACCAGAAATTGGGAAACCAAACAACTGCCAAAATAAAGATTTTGCACTGAATGTGCACATTGCACAGCTCTTCCATACATTATATAGATTTAGCTAAGTGTTTACTTTTTTTTAGATTGCTTATTACGAAAGATATTTGGCGTGTTACGATAAGGGCATTATACCGTCTTAGGTAGTTTTAGTAATTTGAGTATTGTAGAGAAGACCATTGATTTGTAGGTTTATTAGCGTAGTGGTTGGTTTTTTAATTGAATTCCCCTGTAACTAGCTAGCTAGGAAAGAAGCTCGTAGTGACAATATTCGCTTGATATCTTTACGCATTTAGTTACGTGAGATTTTTTCTTCGCGCACACGTAACTTCTATTATTTTCTGTTTCGTTAGTAGTACCGAAAATTGTATTGACCTACTATAGCAAACATACGTATCATATTTTTTACTGATATAACCCCAGTCCAATTGCCCAGCAGTGGGACAGGTTAGGAAAAATATATTTAGATTAGCAGTTCTTTCGTATAATGTCCACTTTGTAAAAACATACGTGTAAAATTTTACGTTATTTTGCTCAATTGTATACTTATATCTGGCGAATATTGTAATATTGTCCCTACCCTGTGATATTAACATGGCATGGTGTGGTGTACCGTAGAATTTCGACTACGAAGAGTACTACATGTCGCGAGACCCGGCGCTCCTCGCCAGCACTTTCATGGCGAATGTCGCATTTCTCGGCATGAGCTGGAAACAGATGTTAGGACGGCCCACAATCACCTTGCTAGCTACGCAGTACTTGTTAGGTAAACATCATTACAATACTTCAACTAACAGCCTGCAAAACATTAAACATAGCAACTAACTAATAACGTGGGATTGAAAGAATGCATTTGAATAATAGACCACTTGCTTACAAATAACTTTTTCTTGATTAAATAAAGTTTAATTTTTGGTTGTATGTGAAGAAGCTTCCTCCTTCGCCTAAACGTCTGCTTAATTTACTATACCATCTCTTTTCTTCTCTACTCCTTATGAACCAGAAAAAAATACTTTACCAACAGCTGTGTTATATTGACGATTCGATGAAAAAACTGATCACTTTTTTGAATAAACACATATAATCTCCCCTTTTACGTATATTGCATAGTTAGTTCATCACTGATAGTTCGTGGGGTTAGAATGGTAGGGGAAATTAGTCTTATAATTGGCGTTTTTATGCCGCTATTAATAACTTTTGTATGAACAAAATCGTATCGCCATTGTCTATTACGATCTCATACTCAGCTTATAACTAACAAATCATCAACGTTCTATGTCCGCTTGAATACGCTTCATTACATTTCAAACAAAACAATTCATAAAATAAACAGCTTTATAATTTCAGATCAGGGTAAGATACCTATGGCTATGATCACAACTATGAAAAAACTCAAATCTGGATACATAAATGGAACTAGAGTGACTCTGGGAAATCTGGGAGAATTTTTGAGCACCTCAGCTATTACAAACCTGAGTTTCTTAGGAAGCCAGGAAGAGGGATATCCTGATAGTAAGTGTTCTCCATTTACGACTAAAACAGACTTACAAACAGTAATTTACTTACTGCAAATCTTTACTATGACGATTTATTTAACGTCAGGATGCAACCTATGCCTGCACTCAATTGGACTCTGTAGTGACTGGAACATTGTTTGCGATGGTATAGGCTTACCCAGCACTAAGAAGAAGAAACCAAGAAGTGAAGTGAGAGAGAAGCAGAAGAAGACTAAGCTAAGATGTTACTGATTGGGCGGTATAGTCGCTCAGCGACAAAGCCCTTTTTTTTTTTTTTGTAAATAGAAAAAAAAATCCTTATTTACTAAATGTAACGTGCTTATAGCTCTTGATTTAATCTGAGAGAATGTCTACTAACGATTTCGCGATACTTTTATATACTTACAAGTTTCTAACATATTTTGTGAATGTTTCAGAGTTGAATCCCCAAGTGCAAAGCTACTTGGAAGAGCACCTCCTGAAGTCTTTCAGCAACAAGATCAGCTTTCTACCTCGTCCGGCGGGTGTGAAGAATACTCGCATGTTGCGACGACGCATGTCGGTGCGTGGGGCCATCAAGAAAACCAGGTCCATCAATGTCGATTGTGAGTATTCTTTGTTTTGTCACTAGTTCTTTCGTTCTGTGATAAAGTAGACCTAACCGTGTGTCTTGCTCTAATTCTTCACGGTATTGGTCGCAAAGAATGTTGTAGAATTACGTAGCATTTAGTGATCAAGTTCATGAATAAAAGCTTATTTTCTTGGTGTTTATTCCAGCGGAGACTTTGGGCATGGAGGGTGAATATGTGGGTCCGTCTTTAGAGCGCAAGGCGTCCTGGCTCGACGTCGACCCAACGGCGTCTGGTCGCAGTCCTTCGCCAGAAGAAGCGAGGAAGAGGGCCATTAGCAAGTTAGTACTCTCAAACGGTGAAGGAAAACATCGTGAGGAAATCGGCATGTCGTACAACCTAACAAGTTCGAAAACATGCGTCAAGCAAGTGCACGAAAGGAGCCTCTTTGAGGCGCACTAGTCCTTTCACCATACTGGTTCGAAAGAACTAGTGTCACGACAAGAAGAAGAATATATCAATCTGGAAGTATGTTTGTTTTCAATCCAAATATTGGACAGATTTGTTTGTATTTTTTTTTAATGAAGCAAATAGGCTTTGTAAAATGATGGACACACGTGAAGTCGCGGGTGGAAGCTAGTTTGACAGCCCTTTCGACTTATTAAAGTAAATATTCTATCGAGAGGCTAGATCAAACGCCTTAGTATTTTTATTAGGATGTATTTAAATTGTTGTGTATATTTTAGGGGCACTTCAACTACTAACTTAGGCGTTGTAGCACCAACTATCCAGGTCACTAAAGAGACAACTCCATCACCGCCGAAGGAAGAAGGTAAGATTTTTATCTTTTTTTCCAGCTGTATTCCACTATTTCCATTAGGTATTTCTATTGATTGAAATACTAGGATTGATTCTCCAACTGTTTCCATTGCTGGCGGCGGTGGCAAAAAAACACTGCATCACCTCTTATGACGGGGTACGGCACATAGAAACTAACGAGAAGTCGTGTTTTTATATTATTCTATTGATTAAATTCTCAATATCTCTTTAGAATTTTATTTATAGATACTCCGCACTAATATTAATGTGAATAGTGAAGCCAATGAGATTGAATATTTCTATACTAAAAAAGTCAATGGGGTCGTTGGGAATACAAATTACTACGCCACTAGTGGGGACGTTAGTGGGGTCGTTGAGTATATATCGTCATTAATATTAAAGAGGAAACAGATTCTTAAATAATACAACTGCGTTTTTTTTACCGCAATATAAATAATGGGATTCAATTTTGAAAAACAAACACTAGTCCCACTTTTTCTATTTTGTTTTTCCATGTAAATAGGAGATATACCTTTTTTCCTGTCTCTAATATTAAGCCAAGCCAAATCTTTCTAGATTTAGCTCTCTGATTCTTCAGAGACTAAGCCGCATGAAGACCCCCGCCACGGACATGAAAGCGCTTTATTGATATTATTAAAAAATCGTCCTACCAAACCAGATAGCATGCCTCTCTTTATTACACTAAACTTTTAAGAATCTAATAAAGCCAACCAAACTAAATACATATTTTATAGGTATTGTAAACAAGAATATACAACAAGTGATCCGTAGTAGAACAACATCTGAGTCTCAGAACCTGCTATACGCGGAACAAGAGACGGACGAATTGATCGCTATGCTGAGGGAGACGGAGAGTTTGGACGAGCAAGGCGATATATTGCAGTATCTGGTCGATACGCATGGACTTGAGTTTAGTTCTGGTGAGTTGTTTGTGAAGTAAATTTAAAAAAATCTAACATAGGTTTTTTAGCTTGAAAGATCCCAAACACGAGACTCTGTATAACTTAATTTAACTAATATTTTAACATTATTTTAATCACACTAAAGTTCAAAATGGCATGAGACATTTAAAAAGTTTAATAAAATGTCTTCAATTCCTATCCTATTTTTTATTTGTACCATGTTTTTGTTTCCTAAATAAAAAAATTGAAATTTGATTTGAATTATTGACAGCAAGAAAAATGTTATTGACGGATTCTACCTCGAAACGTATTTTTTAGAGTTTTAAAATACCACTGTAATAGTCATTCTATTTTTGTCTTTATCGAGAACGAAATAAGAATGTATTTAGCTCAATTATGTTTTGGTTAGCTGAACAAATTACCCATTAATTCACCAAAATACCCTTACCCATATTGCTACTACTTTATATTAGTCATTTTACGAAACGAAAAATCCATTGATGCACGACCGGGGTTTGAACCCACGACCTTCGGATTGAAAGTCGAGGCACACAACCCCATTCGACCAACACGGCTCTTAATTTAAGAAAAAAAATTATATGCGCATTAACACGAGCTCTTAACGGTGAAGGAAAACATCGTGAAGAAACCCGCACTTAGTCAGCTACACACGTATAGACGTTGTCTTTCCTGTGGGCTAGGCTGATTAAGCTGAGAGGATGGTTTAGGTGCTGGGCAAGCCTATTCCATCTCAAACAATATCCCAGGCACTACAGCGTCAGTGGATTGCCTCCTCACGCTGTATAAATCATCTAATATAGATGTAAAGGCCTAAGTTTTTATATAGTCATTCTATTGTCTTTATTGTGAACGAAATAAGGACGTGATTTAAGTACAATTAAGTTAGTAGAATCACCATTTACCTAATTTTTATTACAGGTATGCAAGAAAACGGCAAAAATGTAACCGTGAAAGACCTCCTAAAGGTGTTATACGAGAAGGCATGCACACAAAAGCTTTGGGGCCTAGTGCGGCACACAGCGGGAATGCTTGGCAAACGCGTCGAAGACTTGGCTAAGGCTGTGACAGATCTGCTTGTGAGACAGAAGCAAATTACAGTGGGCATGCCGCCTAATAATGAACATACTATAACTGCTCCACTACCAGAGAATGAACTTAGGCAGTTGATACATGTGGTGAGTACCTGCCCTTATTAATAAACGTGGTGTAAAGTTAAGCCAGGTTTAAACTCCAAAAATTGTATGGTTACTCCTAAGTTACCTATAAGGGCCATAATGTGTAACTAGTCGTAACTTGTTAAAAATATCGTGTTGATAGTATTTTTTTTATTCAACCTATACTGTCCCACTGCTGGGTATTGTCTCCCCCAGTTCTTTGGGTATTACTGAATTTATTAAAAATGGATATTTAAATGTTTATTACACGCAGTCGTTTCGTAAAGAGAAAGAAGAAAATGGAAGTACTAAGGTAAAGACATAAATTCTATTCAAATTGGCTTCAATCACTTTTTGTTCTATTTCTATAATTATTACTTTTCGTATTTCACAACAACTTTTTTTCACTAATAAATAGGGTTTGATATCAATATTTTTCATTGTTTTTCGTTCACTTCGAGATTGGAAAATGATATAAATAAGGAGTCACGATGGCTGAGTATTGTTTACTCACGCAATGTAGGTATTCATAAGCAAAATATTTCTATTTTAAGTGGGTAAGACTGTACTGTAGTAATAAAAGGTTATTCCATGAACTCAACCCGTCTTATTATAAGAAATATAAACCGAGTTTAGCGAAGCACTGACTAAATAACTGTCTATAGAAAAACTATCTTTAAATACTCGTACATAGAACGCTTTTTTTTGATAACAGTTTTGTTTTGACATGTGTCAACATGGTGTTCAACTAAGGTTTAACTTATTTTATTTTTAATAAGACGGATGAACCGAGTTAAAAAACTGTCTCTAGAAAAACGATGTTTAAATACTCGTACATAGAACGCTTTTTTATGATAACAGTTTTGTTTTGACATGTGTCAACTTGGTGTTCAACTAACGTTTAACTTTTTTGTAATAAGGCTAAACGCGTTTTAATATTGTTAATTTACTCAGGCGTATGGCGATGACGAGAGTACCGCGATGCTGACACAAGAGCTGCTGGTTTACCTTGCAATGTTCATCAGGACAGAACCTCAGCTGTTCTTGGAGATGTTAAGACTCCGAGTCGGACTTATTATTCAGGTAATACTGAACACATGTACAATACGCACAACCAATCTTTGTCTCTCTGAAGTAGCTGCGCAGAACCCATTTTTGATGGCGCCTAAAAAACGAAGATAGCGTTGTATAGCTGCCTCGCTCTACCAAACCTGCGCAATCGTTTAGTGCACCTAACTTCAGGGAGACAAACATCGGTTGTGCATATTGTACATGTATTTGAGCGCGTATGTTAGTATGTTGCTATCCCTCTAAAAACCATTTTTGAAGTGAAAACTTCTTAAGGCGTGTTGGGCATTTTTGAGATGGGTAAACATTTTTGGATTCACGTCGCGAGTGACGTGACCTGTTACGACACTGCCTTATTTTGTCATCAATTTTCATAATAACAATCTAGTAATAGTAAGTTTAGCCTCAGTGTGACTAAAAGTAAGTTTGAATGAGTAATTAATTGGCCAACTTTTTAGGCAGGCAAAAAATTCTCGATCTCAAAACATTTACTAAATAACAACTCTCTATGTAGAGTTTTGTTAGCGTATCGTTTCAATGTGCGATCATTTTGTCTATCCTAGCGCAATGCAGCTCTGTTTGGTGAACTATTAGCCTTGATTCTTTGTTTGAAATGGGTTATTTCTAATAATTAGGTAATGGCGACAGAGCTATCACGTACTCTATCGTGTGACGGGGAAGAAGCCTCGGAACATCTTCTCAACCTCTCACCTTTCGAAATGAAGAACCTCCTCTATCATATACTGAGTGGAAAGGAGTTTGCTATCAACAGTGGTAAGATATTTTAAACATTTTGTCAAAAAATTTCAATATCCCTATTATGGAACAATATTATTTTAATGTAACGACGACCTTTGTGGCGCAGTGGGCGAAGGTCCGCTTGCGACGCAGAAGGTTGCGGGTTCCATCCCCGCCGCGGGACAAATGTTTGTATGACCTACAGATATTTGTCTCGAGTCTGGGTGTTTCTATGTATAATACGTATGTATTTACAAACAAAAAGTATATAAGTACTATATCAGTTATCTGGTTCCCATAGTACAAGCTTTGCTTAGTTTGGGGCTAGATGGTGCTGTGTGAAAATGTCCAGCATTATTTATTATTATAATTTGCTAGTTTTCGCATGCAGAATAATATTCTAAACACTAGTAAATACTTAAATTCCCCTGGTAACGGTATAAAGTTAAATATTCTTTACAGCAGTCTCCCAGTTTGGTTTAAAGGACAAATACAATAAAAACAAAGGCGAGTCGACAGAGACGCGTAATTTTATGTTGCTTTATGCATTTCGAGTGATCCCTTTTTGTAAACGTCCCACTGTCTAGATTTAGTTTTATTCACAATTCTAGAGTCCTATAAAAGTATGGGTATGTGTATGTGAAATTAACTCTATTTCGGGTGTTTTTTTTTTTTTTGCTTTCCCTTCTGTTTTGTCCATTATCCTTTAGTGTCAGTTTATATAAAATGTTTTGTGTGAAACCCTAGCCGAGGTTAATAATTATTTTAGCTTTTACCATTTGGGTCTGTGCTAACACTCAGAAATCATTCGTCGTCGCCATAGTCTTTTTAGATATCGACAAAGTTTCTTGCTTCTGTCTCCATCTGGGTAAGAAATAGAGAGGAATTATGAAGGTTATTATTTTGTATCCCAGCTTCGCTCTTTTCCAACCGAATTCTAACTTAAGTTTCATTTACAAGTTAATAATGTTAAATATTTTCAGCAGGACGCGGAAACTTCTCCATAGTGAGCAATAAATCGAACCGCTATGGGAAGAAGTCGCAGATTGTTCTCGAAGGACAATCTATGCAGGGCGGCACTATTGATGAAAGTAAGCATTATTATTTTTTATTGTTAGAACTCTTATTAGTATTGGATTTTCAGCCAATATGTAAAAAAGATTGTGTCAAAAATGTTGTAGATGAAATTTGACGAGTCCATAAAATCGTTGTTCTAATAGAGTTCATAAAATCATTGTTTTAAGAATCCGATGAAATTAATTTGTTTTGTTTTCAGTCTCCGCACCAATCGCAGAGCCGGATCGTCAGGGCCAATGGCTGCGCAGGCGCCGCCTCGACGGAGCGCTCAATCGTGTGCCGCGGGACTTTTATCCTCGTGTTTGGGGCGTATTAGAAAAGGTACAAAAATGTAACACATGCAAAAAATTGTATAATGAACAACAACTCGGCCAATGGCGGCCGCGTCGACTGTCCATTGGCTCAGTTGGGAGAGCATGGGTGCAATTTTTGATGCATTTTAAAATCTTCAATACGGTATGGTATTATTTTTATTACTTGTACGGTAAGTTTAAATGATTTTTGAGGATTAACGTTATAAAAGTAGATGGTTTATTTCTAACAAACGTTAACGTTGTTGGCGATTTAAAAAATATTTTTTTTAATCTAGAAAAAACTTGTAAAAACGAAATAGTTTTATAACTCAAACTTTGTCAGATATTCTGTGTTTGTCAACATACAGGGTGTAAAAAGACTACTACCGAAAACTGAGGGGTTGCAATCAGACCATGATTCTAAACATATTTAGCAAAAAACGCATTTGCTTAGCTACGTCATTTTATGTTATTTCCGGTTATTTACTACTAGTACAATATAATAAGTATGATCCTATTCTTATCTACCTAATAATTTCATTTAGAAAATAAAAACAGTTAAAACTCAAAATCCAGCAATCTACGTAAAACAACGCGCCAAAGTAGGTAGGTACATACGCAAACAGTAATCTTCAAACGCTGTTTTCTCCGGATATAATGATTTTTTCGGAAAATCCTTTTGGATTTGTTTGTGTGTTGGGATGCTGTACCTACCCCTTTCGGCTTCGGTAGAAGTCTTTTTACACCCTGTATTCATCTTACTTTTAAACACCTATTCCAGTGCCAAGGCCTAGTCATCCAAGGAAAAGTCCTGCAACCGAATTTGACCCAAGAGATGACGTCTGGAGAGTTGAAATTCGCGCTCGCCGTCGAAACAGTTCTGAACTCGATACCGCAGCCGGAATACAGACAGTTGGTTGTCGAAGCTCTGATGGTTTTGACGTTAGTTGTTGAATATAAGGCTGTGGCGAACTTGGGTGGAACTATACATGTTGAACAGCTTGTGCATTCTGCTAATCAGATATTTTTGGAGGATCAGGTGAGATTTCAGGCACTAGGATAATAAAATAACCGAAGACGATTCTAATTCTAACGTTTCATTAGAATAAGGGTCGTATTACCAGTAGTTTACGTGTTGCCTGTACTAAATGTCAAATTATTGGTCTTAGGTAGGTGCTCACTAGGGTTTCTCGATTATCTCGGTTTCTGTGAAAAATTGTTTCCTATTTAGGTAACTTGAAACTTTAGACTTTTCTTTTAATTTTTTCAGTTTGGTATATCAGATCTATCATCAGTTATTATAATCCCACTATCCCACTAATATAAAAGTTTGAGTTTGTTTAGCTGTTAGGTTGGATGTTTGTATGTTTTGATTTGTTGTAAATACAAACATTACACATAGAAAACACCCCAACCCGAGACAAATACTTGTAGATCATACAAAGTTAGATTATTCTACTAAAGTACTGCCTCTATAGACGGCCTTCGTCTTCCCGATAGCCATTCATGCCAATTTATATAAAGAATTTTAAACATAGAATTCTAATTTCAGATTCGCATCAGTGGCGACGCCACACTTTGTTGCGCGAAGGCCGAACGTTACGCTAGCGATACGCTACTTTGTGGCGGAGCGGCCGGCGTGTGCCAACACTTGTACGACAGCGCCCCTAGCGGCAGCTACGGAACTATGACTTATTTAGCCCGCGCTGTTGCGGCTATGCTAGCCAGTAACGGCACTACGGATAATATAGAATGTACTATCACATAGAAGCAACCTGTGGAAGCATTTGACTGGGTTATCTGTATGTCATAGATACTTTACATTACACTTGTACGAAAGCGCCCCTAGCGGCAGCTACGGAACTATGACTTACTTAACTCGGGCTGTTTCGGCTATGTTAGCCAATAATGGCACTACGGATAATATAAAATGTACTATCACATAAATGCTACTGTATATCTTTGTGTCATAGAGAATTTGTTTCCCTTTTAGGTTTTTTCAAAGAATCTTATAGTAGGGGGTAGTTGCGATCCTGTATATATATATATATAATAGTCCTCGTCCGATCCGACAATGGCGAACCTACTTATTTTCGGTTATAAGCACGACATTTAGTCCATCTTTAAAAAAATAAATATCAATAAATAAATATACTTTTTAAATATGTCCCGACTCTGATGATGATACACTTTGAGGTGATGTTTATTATTAACTATATATTATGTGTTAAAAAATATATAATGTCTTCAATTATGTAGTTGTATGTTAATCACATAGTATTGATTTATTTTGACAATTGTGATGAATTAGTTGTGAATAAACTTTTATTAATTTATACAATCTTTTATTTCAGCACTTTCTAAAATAATCTTCTCATGTAGTCCCTAATGTTGGATGATAGAGGTAAACCAAACACATTATCCTTACATGGTACTCATCTACTTCAATACATTATCTAAAACACAACAATTTTAACAATAAATTGAATTTATATAGTCATCTACTTATGCTTCGTCTTTTTTGCCAAAAGGATTCATTTTTGACAGCCATGATGTGGTTGATCTGCAAAAAAATTATACAAAAAAATATTTTTACTAACTACAAGAGGAAATCTTCAAAACTCAAAGAAAAAGTAAAGTTCAAAAGATATCAGAATTAAAGTGCATCAGACAGAACAGACCACTTCAAGGTGAGAGAGAAATCAGTTAAAATATGATTATATTTCCGTTAAGGCAGCCAAATGGCAACAATTTTAATTTTACCTGTGTAACATCTTTAGGGACATTTATGAAACTTGGACCCTCCTGTAGAATAGTAAAAGTGAGTTATGCTTTGTGAAACTTACGTAATGTCCTCTGGAGTAGTTGTTGCTTCTATTCCAGCAGCTTTCAATTTCTCTACAAGGTTCTTTCTGTACACATTTTTCAATGGCACAGGTCTATTAGCCGCTTCCTTCTGCTTGGCTACTTTGCTCAACGCCTCATACCAAGTCAGGCCATACCATTCAATTTCTTCAGGGGTATACTAGAAAAAATAGTTTTTTAATAGGTAATATGAGTTCGGTAGGTTAGGAGTTTATAAATTTACTAGCTGTACGCCCCGGCTTCGCACGGGTTTATTATAGGTATTTAACAAAAATTTAATAACAACATGGCGATCCCGGAGCGGGATGTATGATCCTTTAAAGTTTAGAGGTTAATATGTAGGTAAGGTCTAAGGTAGGTAAGGGAGTATTGGGCAGTAAGGCAGGTTTGGACACCACCGGCAAATCCCCGTGTTATGCCGGCCATACACCATCATGCCAATCCACCCCTATACATGGTCAATTCTAACTGATCAAATTCCGATTTGACGATAGGCATGATGGTTTATGGCCGACATGACACGGGGGTGTCCAAACCTCTCTACTGCCCAATGCTCCCCTACCTCCCATATATATTTCTTTGATATATTACCACTCCCTTCCATTCATTCCATAGTTCCCAGACACTTTTTAAACTATCATGGTTTTCAACATTTTTAACACAGTTAACGGGATATTTACCATGATTTAATGTTTTTTGAGTTTCCCGATATTTCGGCGCAGTTGCATACGCCATGATCAATAGTATCTATAGTATTAATCATGGTTAATATCCCGTTACCTGTGTTAAAAATCCCAGACACTTGTCCTACCGTACTAACTGATATTTATTCTGTGGTCGCGATGTATCTTACATTTTTAAACTCATGATAACTTTTGAATAAAATGTCCGATTTCAATCATTCAAAAAGTAATCGACGGGTACTGAAACAGCCTTTACTACGAAGGAATTTATTTGGATAAGAATAAATACCAAAATAAGAATATAGTGGTCTGCTTTTGGTCGTAATTTTTATTCACTTTTTAAATTATAAAAGTTGTTATTCTGACACAACCACAATAGTTGGACATATGCTATCGCTGACTTTTATGTAGATATTGATACGTTCTTTAATATTGTAGAACATTTTTTTGTTCTATCATCAATAGTTTTCGCAGCGCACGCGATATGAAGAATTTTATGTTCAAAATTTTTACACCTTTGGTTACATTATTGCAATTTTCATAAGGATCTCTAATTTTTTTGAAAATAATTTATAGCCTATGTTCATCACAGATAATGTAGGATTCTAATGGTGAAAGAATTTTTCAAATCGGTCCAGTAGTTTCAGAGCCTATTCGATTCAAACAAACAAACAAACAAACAAATAAACAAACAAATGTTTCCTCTTTATAATATTAGTGTAGATAAAATCTCCCCTCTTTCCCGAACGGGTAGGCAGAGACCACAGATCTCCACTTGCTATGAGTTCATATAAGTATTTTGTCAAAAAGTATTACGATCATCTCAGCTAATTACAGACATCAAAATATATATATGCCTCCATTCTTATTAGCACAATTCTAAAAATTGGTATTTTAATGTTTCAATTAATTTTAAACCAGCAGACAAATGTTTGAAACTCTATAGTCTCACATGAGTGGAGGAAGTTAGGTATCATACTTAATGGAGAAGTTATGCATTGATTCAGCTGATTATAATAGTGTATAATAGTCTTTATTAATCCAATATACATAAGCATTTCACAAATTGAATTAATCTATTTAGATAAGTTCTACCAAGGATCTGATAACAGTAAAGGAGGCTATTCACACTCTATACAAGGCTGGGCCCAATAGTAAATAATGCTGGACATTTTTCACACAGCATCATCTAGCCCCAAACTAAGCAAAGCTTGTATAACTAATAAGATAACTGATATACTACTTATATACTTTTTGTTTGTAAATACATACATATTATACATAGAAACACCCAGACCCGAGACAAATATCTGTAGGTCATACAAACATTTGTCCTGCGGCGGGGATCGAACCCGCAACCTTCTGCGTCGCAGGCGGACTTTCGCCCACGTCGCCACAGAGGTCGTCAAGAAGTAATCATTTGCAAAGTAGTTGACTTAGAGCCTATAGGAAAACTTCCTCCATAGTGATGACACCTTTATTTTCGTTTGACTTTTGGGCCCAAAACAAATGATCTACTTTTAATTGTAAAACTGAACACAGGTACTTACTGATGATAAATAGGTCCTGTACTCTTCATATATCTCTGCCTGCTTTACAGGATCATTAACATGTCTCGGGCATCCATTCACAAGTTCAGTGAGGATTTGTTTCTTTAGTTTCAAGGCCAACACCGACACCAGATCACATGCCGGAGTCTTGAGCAAGTAGTGATCGAAACCATAGTGGTCATTGATAAGACTTATAGTTCTGTCGGTGACGGTAACTGACAGGTGTGTGTTTAGAACTTCCGATTTCACAACAGTCCTTTTTAATACGGGTACCCAGTAGTGAGGGACTCGACGACTACGTTCTCCACGCTTTTGGAAACCTGTTGAGAAATGTAAAAGATGAGATTGTTTAGATAGATTATTGACCTCGATCAGTTGAGCTATCTATAGATCGTTTCTAACGATCCTTAGATAGCTTGACTAATCCTGTTGTATTTTGTAAATTTATGTATATATGTAGTAGCTTAGTTTCTGTAAATAAACCCTAGGTACTCACAGTTATCTTAGATAGAATACAATAAGTTTATAGTACTTAAATATTTCATGGCGAATACCTTTTATTACAGCTTCTCCTCCCCATATTCCTTCATTTATTTCCTTAGGGAACTTAAGAGGGAGTGGTATGTTCTGTATGGGAAGAGTCTCGCCCGTCAGATCATCACGTCTCCACTTTCCTTCTTGCGGTACATAATGAACCGCAGCAGGCTTCAAAACCTTCCATTCACGCCAGAACTTTTTGTACGCTGCAGGAAGCTCTGAAGCAATGCCAACATCGAATCTGGATCGATTTTTGAATGTTTTCGACAATTGACGCGCAGTAACCTGAAAATGTACACAGTAAGGTCGTACGTAACAAGGGTGTTTTTCATTAGTCATAGATTGGTGTAATATGAAAAATGCAGCCAGGTCAGGTTTACCTTGATGCGAGTAGATGCCATTGAAATAGAATGCTGTTAGAACTTAAATTTATTTAATTCACGTATCTACTGAAAATAATTTCATCAGCTAAACCTCAAAATGCCAAAATAACTTCAGACTACAGTCAGAATTCGATGGATTTGGCATTGACATTCTGATGACATTTACATACATAGACTACGTAGTAGTTTCTCTGCATCTAGTCTTGGCCTAGGATAAATAAATAAATAAATGATGCTGGACATTTTCACACAGCATCATCTAGCCCCAAAGTTTTATGTTACTAGCTGATTGATACCCGTGACTTCGTCAGCAAAATAACATAAGTAGGTACCTACCTACTTATGTTATTTTACTGACGAAGTCAGTTTCAAGTACCTACTTGAAAACCTATAAAAAGAATCGAAAACTCTACTCAAAATGTATCTCGAGCTCCGCTATAGTAGAAACGCCACCTAGGAGAAAAAAGTTAAAAGCAGTTTTGACCTCGGTGATATAGATAGATAGCGTTCTAACCATATATACCATGCTAAATCTATGGTTCTAACAACGGATTTCGGTCTGGTCTGTGGTTCTAACCAAAGCCAAGGAAAAAGTATTTTAATATCAAAACAATCTTAGTTGGCACATAATTTACGTTTTTCAATTGAGATCGCACACACATTGTTTTACTTTTGCATGTAATTTTTTCGTTTCAGGATTTTTTTTTGTACATTAATTTTGCGGTACATTTATGTACATCTTCGGATGAATTGATGAGTGGTAATACGAGTATAGGTACATACCTATTACATGTAGGTAATTAATTATCATTAATTTTATAAAAATTTTTGAAAAAAATATTGAACCGACTTCACAGAACACAAACAGACGAACCTTCTACACACTAAAAAGAGAAAAATAAGAATATAATTTGAAGTCGGTGCCAACTATCCATTTACATTTTTACAGAAATTCAAAAGAACTTGGGTGCAAAATTGTATCCTGGTACTTTTTTTATAGGTACCTAATCGTATTCACTTGGCACCGACTTCAAATTATATTCTTATTTTTCTCTTTTTAGTGTGTAGAAGGTTCGTCTGTTTGTGTTCTGTGAAGTCGGTTCAATTTTTTTTTCAAAAATTTTTATTTTTCACTTTTTAGTGTAAGTAAATAAATACTGTGTAAATAAAAGTGTAAGTGTAAATAATTATAGTAAGCTACATTAAGACCCTGCTTATCGTAGCTTAAGTAGGAAAGGATAAGAGAAGTCATGGGCAGGCCTACTAAAGGACACACCGGAGTTCAGCAAGGGGGAAAACTATCAAACCCTCAGGATAAAAAATATTTTGGACCACCTCGGGTGTAATATACCCTTTCAAACTATTTAATGTTTGACTCAGATTGTGAGTTGTGTAGTGAGAATGAGGTTTTTTGAATGTTACGGGAAAACTGTCAATCCCTCAGGAAAAAAAAATATATGGCGCCACCTCGAGAGTATACTTCTTTCTAACAAAAAAAAAGTTTTGGAAATCGGTCCACAATTTTCTTAAAGATCAGTGATTTTTTTAGTTTTACGGGAAAACTATCAATCCCTCAGGAATAAAATTTATATGGGACCACCTCGAGAGTATACCCTTTCAAACAAAAAAAAATTTTAGAAATCGGTCCACAATTGACGGAAATATCGCTGTACATACATTAAAAAAAAAAAAAAAAAAAAAAACATACATACAGCCGAACATAGAACCTCCTTCTTTTTTTGAAGTCGGTTAAAAATCATTTATCATGCAAAATAAAAATTATATTTAAAAATTCCTTAAATATCCCATAAGGCTTAATTTAATTAAGGCGTTTTGTATTTGTTTGTAACTGTTAATTTTGTTTGTTTTTTGTACCACTTGTGCCTCTATAGTTAAGTTAAGTTTTAAAGATCTCACTAGGTTTACGCCTTAGATAAGAAAATATCTGTAATGTTAGCTTAAGTTGTAAATAAATAAATGACTCAACTCGGTCAAAAATTTCTCTTCGAAGTTATCATGCGTCATTTCGCACTGAGTACCACGGGTAGAAATGTTCCCAATCAAAAGCGTGGACTTGTATATAATCTGTGCATGGCTCAGAAAATGATGTATGACAACGAATGAGTCGCTATTTTGAGTCATGAACGATTGAGATCTATTGAATGAATGAGTGTGTTTGTTTGTATCTCTCTAAATAACCGTCTGTGCAATGTGCATTTGTTGTTATTGTGCTGAGCGAGTAGTTTGCGTCGATTAATTTCCGGCTATTTCTGTTCCATATTTGCTGCAAATGTACGGTTTGTACCTTCAGTGCGATGTATTTTAAGTGCTGTGCTGTGCCAGGTTGCACCAATACGCGAAAGGACGCTATATTTCACAAATTCCCAGTGTGTAGTCAAAGACTCAAAAAGTGTCTCGATTGTATAAACAGTGATGCGTTGAGAAACAAGAGCTTGAACGAGATTTCAGGACTCCAAGTGTGCCACAGGCATTTTGAGGCCCGATTTGTGACTCCTAAAACACGACTTCGACCGATACTGTAAGACTAGAAAACAGGGTGCTTACTGAAATGCAAAAAAAGCACATATTAAATATAAGGAAAAAATTGAAGAAACAAAATAAATGAATCTTTGTACTTTCGTTGTTTTCTATCAGCACAACACCTTCCTTCCCATAAAAACTAAAGGTAGGTAGGTACTACCCCAGCTAATATGGTAGAATGATCATTCTGCTCATTGCAGTAAAAAAAAAAAAACAAGAATGAAATAAAATTTTAAATGTCATACATCATTTTCTGATAGCCAATCAGGAGTAAGTAACTACTACATAGGCTGTGACACAAGTACTTATTTATTTATTTATTTAACTAAACATAAAAGAAAAGGGCTTTGTCGCTGAGCGACTATACCGCCCAATCGGTAACATCTTAGGTCAGTCTTCTTTCTTCATCTTCTCTATCACTTCACTTCTTTCTTGGTTTCTTCTGGTTTTACTTCACTCCCCGGCTTCTTCTTCTCTTTATTCCTTCTTCCTCTTCATCTTTTTATTAATGGCAACTAACAGCTGTAAACTGTAACAGTACTTATATTCTGCAAATGTCAACAAGTATCTTCACCTCTCAAATATGTATTATGTCACGTCAATTTGGTTTTGAAAAAACATGGCGACTTGTTATTTCAAAACTCCAACGAAAATCTTTCGTCAAATGAGAAATTTACTTGAATACTCCCCCATTCCATTTACCAAATCTCCTGTTACGTAATCCAAGGCTTCATTAGTAAAATGCCACCGAAATTACATAATAAAACCTAGTAAAACACGAGAAAAGTAAATAAAATAGCAGAGCCACAAGCTCCTTCAAAAATGGCGAAAGAACTCTTCTGTGACACAAGTCTACACCAAAATGTTCCTGACATGTCTATCTGATTTATCTCTACCTAATCTGTGCTGAGTACGTCCACACGCCACGGACTCGCGCGTACTACTGGCTGGACGCTACAATGGCGCCAGAGTTTCTCGACTATTGCGAGTAGAGTAGTACTATTGAGAGTCGAGAGTCGGGCGTGTTGCACGCGTCTTACGCGCGGGTGAGGAAACGCGACGCAGCATCTGGACGTGATGTAAGTAGCTCTAGTATCTGGAGAACGCGCGAGTGCTTACGCGCGTGAAACGCTCCATATGGACAAGCTCTTAGTATAGAGCCTTTTTTATGCTAACCTGTGTAAGTTGGCCATTGGCCACTGACTCATACTTTTAAGTTTAATTAATCTGTCAGTGTCAATGTCAGAATTACAATGCAGCTGACGTGGTTAGAAAAATAATAAAATGGCATTTGGCAAGGTGTTGAGTGGTGGTGTTAGATAGCTAAATAAATTAATAACTAATGCTTTTTATGTAATTTACTCCTTCATTTGTGTTTCGTTAAGTACAAAATTTGAAATAAGTATCAACCAATACCTTGTTTCTAATATCTTGTCCATATGTTGACAAAGCTAAGCAAGCTATGTCGGACAATAAAAACATCAATATTGCCCCTGAAACGGGCAAATTGGACCTTACCGACGACAATATAGCATCAAGCGAAGTCTCTAGTGCTACACAAAGTGTGAAAACTGCAAAGGTAAGCTAAATTATCCCGCAATGTCGCAAACATTGTTACGTACTTAGCTACGTATTCTATGGTATGTCGTCGTTCGTTACTCGCTTTTTAAGTAGATTGCGTGACTACGTGACAAGGTCGCGGCACCTTACTTATTTACTGTTGCTCGAGCACTCCGCCTCCCTTACAAAATTCCTCATGCAAATAGAATTTTTTAATTTTGTTCTCAGACACCTCAAAGTCGAGTATCCTCATCTACTGAGCGGCAAATCAAATTTGAGAGAGCCCAAAAGTGCTTAGAAAATGCTGCACTTGTGTCAAAACGAATCAAAGAACACCGAAAAGCAACAGCGGAACTGTTGGGGAGACCTTTTGGTGAGTGACTTAGGGAAAACTCAACAAATCAGAATAGGTAGCTAATAATAAACTATAATAATAAAAGCTATATATTATTATCATATTATGTATTAGCTTACAGCAAATGAAGGTTTTGTAAAGCATTAATATAAAGACTGCACAATTATTAAATTATACAATACCAGTTTGTTCAATTTCAAAATACCTATCTTGACCTTCTAAGCTATCTGTGTTTTCTGATGATTACAACATCTGATGTGTCAATATTAAAAAATCAATATATTAAGGGCTTAACGCACAATGAACTAACATAGCTTATGGCACTCAGGAATAATGTAGCCTACTCATAGTATTATCAATTTTAGAACCAGCACAGTACTTCCATTATTACACAAACACATAAACAATCTTTTGTATAAAAGTAAATTATATTGTATTGATTTTTAATATCCTTGCGAAAGAACAAGAGTAGAATCAACTAGCTTTAAGATAATTCTAAGCGATTCCAGTGGTCCTACTGAATAAATTAGTTTTGACTTTGACTTATTGTTGCAGAGGATGACGATGCTGGAGATACTGCCTCTGAGGTAGCATCCACCATGAGCGAGCGAACTAGCTACTCGATCGCTACAGATACCTCCACAACCATGTCCGTTCAGGAGGCACTTAACAGTAAGTTTAAATATACAATATTCTGATAATGATCTGATTCTGAGAAAAGCTTGTGGTATAACTAACTTCTTAAGATGTTCTAGATAGATCATAGGAGTTTTTCGACACTCTGTTTAAAACAAAAAGAATTTCTCTACTTTGGATGGCATGTCATTATTTGGCATTGAAAATTATGAGGCATCGTTAGATTACATTAAAAAAAATATATTTTTTTCAATTTAGTTCCTGGAATCAGTGAGAGCCTGGCCAATACCCTAAAGCAGAAAGAGTTACTTATGGAAAGGATAAAACAATACAAAGAAATAGGCAAAAGACCTATGGCTAAAACCGCAACAACTCCCCGCAGAGATTCTATTTCTGATTCTAAAGCAGACATAAGAAAGGTATGAATTGTTATTGCATATTTTATGGTAGTGTTCAATACTGAACACATTTGGTTGAAAGAATGAAAGGGATTTCAAGAAACAAGGTAGTTGTAGACATAATTAATTATATTAAACTTTACTAGTTTCAGAGTACAGACAAAAATTCAGAACAGTTAATGAACACTTTGAAAAACAAAGAAAATGCACTAAGCGTGATGCAAGTCAAAATGAGGGCAATGGAAACCACCATTCTGGATCTGCAGGAGAAAATAAACGAAAAGGACCAAATAATTGAAGCTAAGAATAAGGCTACTACCCTTATTTCTGATAGCATGAGTAAAAAAGGTAAGAACAGTAAAATTTGGGTTATATTTATTGTCCTATCATGTTTTTGGAATAACAGCCAAATTTTACCTTTCTTTCAGAAAAAGACTCAATGGCTTTACTTGAAGATACAAGGCAGCAAATGACGAAAATGCAAGAAAATTTTATAACAATGGAGACTGAATGGAAAGAAGAAAAACAAAGGTATCTAAAGGATATCGAAGCAAAAGAGGAAAAGATAAAAAGTTTGGAAGAAGCAAACACAATATTAGAAACATCTAGGTTTGAAATCAGCATTGAGCACTCAAAACTACTTGAAGAATTAGAATCGAAAACCAAAGAAATTTCACAACTGGAAGAAAAGATCCAAAGTTTGTCTTTGATAGTTGAAGAGAAACCTTCCGAAAAAGAGAAAGATGATCATGATGAGGAGAAGGGTTCTAGAGAAATTGCCGACATGGTAGAATTAACAAAGAAAGTAGAGTTGCTTGAGCAATTGAACTGCCAAATAAGACAAACCAATAAGGAATTAGAGAACAAACTGACAACTATAACAGAAGCAAAACAACCTGCTGCAGTAGCTTCACCAAGCAAAAAAGGAAGCCCCCTGCCTGTTCGTAAAGGCGGAAGAAACACTGCATCTAAAATGAAATCTCCATGGAGTAATTTATCGTCTGAATCATTACCTCAAGAAACAGACAAAAAGATAGCAAAAGGTGAAATATCGAGGTTGGAGATGCTAGTCCAATCACTAAACAAAGATCTCCTTGACAAGGAATATGTAATATCACAGAAAGATGAACTGATTACTGAACTCAAAAATACTAGCATTGAATCTAGTGCTGATATGGTGGATGCTGGTACTATTACAGAAGTAACTGAACCCCTTGAAGCTAAACTGCAAGATGAAGTTAAACATACAACTACAACATCAACAGATGAACCGCCAAAAGATATGGCTCAGCTTGAAGAAGAATTAAGAGATGCTCAAGAGCAAATTGTCTTGTTGACAAACGATATTGAAGCAGCCAACAAGAACATGATAAAAGTTAAGTCAACTCATAAATTGAAATTGAAACAAATGCAAAAGACTATTGATAATTTCAGTAAAGTGTCTGATTCAAATGCTGAGATTGTGAGGTTGAATGAGGAGCTACATCAACTCTCCCAGAAAGTCGCTGAAGTTGAGGAAGAAAAGGGAAATCTACAGTTACATTTGGTTGATTATGACAGTGGGAGACGTAAGTTATACCTTTATTCGTTTCGTTGAAATTCATATTTTTATGTTTATAGGTAGAGTGTTGATGGTTTTATGATATAATTTTTTATTCATTATTTTAGTGACAGAATCAGATGTGTACAAGAAATTGGTGGAAATGGAAAACTTAGCAGAAACGAGACTAAAAGCAATTAGTTCTCTGGAAACTCAAAAGTTTGATTTGGTGCAAGGTAATTTATTGATACCTAGTACATTTTACCGTTTTTCATTTTATTTTATTTGGTTGAATAGAGTTTAATTGCAAGTATTTGTTTTCAGAACTGCATACATTGCAACAGAAGAATCTTGAAATGGAAGATAAACTGGCTGACATTTCACACTTGCAAAGTGAACAAGTAACTACAGAGTTAAAATCAGTTGAGTTAGAAGAAAAAATTGATGAGCTCACTGCCTCAAAGAATGAACTGGAGCTCATCATAGAAAACCTTAAACTTGACAAAGAACAATTATGTGGTACTATAAAAGAAATGAATAAAGAAAAAGATGAGTTGAATCAAAAACTAGAAAATTACATTCAAGAAAATATGGATCTTACAGACAAACTTGAAAAGCTAAGTGCTGAAAAAGTAAGTTCTGCAGAATCTATTGAAATTGTAGAATCTTTGACTACTCAAGAAAAACTAGAGCTTGAAGAATACAATCAAGGCATGCACGGTGACAAAATGGAAGGTTCAGAAAATGTATCAAGTCACAGTGATAAGAACATTGAAAACTTAATTGAACAAAGGGAAGAACTAAACAAAAAAATCGATTTGTTTACTCAAGAACGAGAAGAAGTTATGGAGAAAATGAATGGAATCAACTTGGAGAATGAGTCCCTCCACAAGAAAATTTATGAACTAACAGATCAATGTAGTTCATTGCGCTTGAGTGTGGAGCAGTGTTCAATTGAGAAATTCAAGCTACAAGAACTGAATCAAGAGATTAATCGTCAGATAGAAGAGTTAAAACGTGAAAGAATTGAAATCATCAAAGAAACTGCAGACGTCGCGAAACCAGTTACTGATGATACTAACGAACCAGCAGCGGCTGAAGTGCCGCAAGATGACAAATCAACAAGCGATAAAGGAATGAACAGAACTAAATCTGTCAAACAACTTACAAAGGAAATACTGAAGTTGAAAAACACTATCAAGGAAAGAGAAGCTGAAATAGGCGACTGCCAAATGAAGATCCTGTCGTTAGAAGAACAACAGCAAAAACAAAATGAAACTTTGAAGGCTAACGTTGGCATTGAAAATAAGCTAAAAAGTATTGCAGATGAAAACCTTCAGCTGAGGGAAGAACTCGAGCATTTGAAGAGTAATAAACAATCGGAACAGCAAAGGTTGGAATATAAGCAAACAGTTGAAATATTACAACAAGAATTGCAGAAACTACACCAAGAGTACACTCTCACTTTAAATGCGCGCGATAATAGAATAAATGAATTAGAAAAGCTTTTAGTAGAATATGAGAAACAAATATTTAACTACGGTAGTACAATTCAACAGAAAGACAAAGATCTAGCTGAATATATCAATCAAGTCACTAAGTTGAACGACGTTTCACTAAAATTGAAGTCGACTATTGAACTACTTGAAGAAGAAAAGGCCAAAGATCAAAATGCAGATCTTATAAAATCGCTCAATAAGCAAATAGTTGCGTATCAGAAAAAGATGGCTGAAAACGAAGAGAAAACCAGAATATATGAAGAAGAAAAAGCGCAGCTGTTGTCTTTGAAAACAGCGTTGGAAAATAAGAATATTAATCTTGAAACAGAATTAAAACGTTTGCAAGAAACCTTCGTAGAGAAACAAAATCTTCTTAAAGAGTTGCAAACTCAACAACAAAAACATGCTGATGAAATATCCGCTGTAAAGCTAGAAACAAAAGAACGAGACGAAGAAATCCATGAAGTGAAACTTCAACTACGAAAAGAGTCAATCGAAAATGAAAAACTACGAACAACTTTAGAAGAAAAAGAAAATGAACTCGAGGAGTTATCTCAGAACTTCAATGAAACTAAAATAAAATTGGATATTCTTTTAACTGAAAAAATAAGTTTACATGAACAACTCGTCACTATCGAAACAATGAACCGTGAAATGTTAGCAGAAAAGAATAATTTGAATGAACAATTCACTACTATGGAGACTAAAAACAAAGAACTACTAGAGAAACTAAAAAAATTTGCTGTAAACATAAAAAAGAAGTCTGCGATGTATGCAGATTTGGAACATCAGTTGATAGAGACTCAAAAAGAGCTACAAGCTAAAAATGAGCACCAAGAGCAGTTTTCCATCCTATCTGAGACCTTACCGGCTTTGCAAGAAAAATTAAAACACGCCGAAGAAGAAATAAATAGACTCCAGTCTTTAAAAATATCAATTGACCAACAAAAAACTCATGACGTTAGCATTTTGCAAAACCAAATAAAGTCATTAGAAGAAAATTTACTTGTGTCTTCTGAAGAAATAGCTAAATTAAAAGAAGCCACAAACAATTTGCATAAAGATTTACACTTCGCTCGCGAAGAAAATACGAACCTTAAAACACAGATCGATAGTCTGAACAATAAGATTGTTGAACATGAAATAGAACAGAAAAACAATATAAACTTTGTAACGAAAATATCAAGCTTAGAGGCTGATCTTAGTCAAAAACAGAATTACATTACAGAATTACTGAGCAAGCTTGAACACCACGAGCAACAAGGTGCACAAACTCAATTTGGTTACGACGCTAAAATCCAAGAACGAGATCTTTATATTGAAAGCATGGAAACTGAAATAAGTAAATATAAAAACCGAATTTGCCGCCTCGAAGAAAGTATCTCCGTCATGGAAGACAGTAGACACTCTCTTGAACGTAAGGCGGACCAATTGGGTAGTCAACTGCTAGAAAAGCAAAAAGCTTATTCTGAATACACCAACCAAGAAGACGAGCTGGTTGGTAGACTTGCTGTTTTAATGGATCACGATAGAGTTGTTGAAAAACAACTACATGAAATCGATGGAGAAAATAAAGAATTACAACACAAGCTTCAACAAATTAATGAAGAAAATCAAAGACTACGCAAATCTTTATCAGACATTCAAGAATATTGTAATACTTTAACTGAAAAGGCTAGTAAAGCTGACTTCGCCGAATCAGAGTTAGCTAAATACCAGTCAAAACTTCATGAGCTTGATGCTCATTTGAAACGAGTGACACAAGAGCAAAATTCAATGATCACACAAAAGAAGAAGGAAATAGAAGAAATAGAATCAGAGTTTAACACTCAAATAGAAAACGCGCTTAAAGAGAAGAAAGCTTTTGGAGAAAAGTTTGAAAAAATGAACGAACGTGTAATTCAATTGGAGACAAAACTTCAAGAGTATAAAACCAACAACGAACATCTTACATTTAACCTACAAGAACTGCACCAAATGAACCAAGATCTAACAGAAAAATCTTCTAAAGATACTCCAGTTGTTCCGGATTATACAGATCAATATATAAATGAAATAAATAGACTTAATGCTGTCATCAATACGAAAAATCAAGAAGTTTCTGATTTGGTTATAAGCATCCAAGAGTTACAATCGAATCACCTCACTTCTAATTCCAACTTCGAAGGCAAAATATTAGAGTTGAACCATACAATAAACGAGCTAACTCTTAAATTAGAAAATGTCTTGAAAGAGGTAGACGATTTGAGGAAGAATAATCAATACTTACACAATGCCGTGTCTGAAAAAGAAGAAGCGCTAAAAGAACTAAAAGATAAGAAATCATTAACGTTTGAAATGAATATACCTAAAACGGAGGGAATGATTATATCATCTACGATAGAAGCAGTTAATGAAGAGCCGAAAACCTTTGATTGGTCAAGTCTTGATTCACAAATAGTCACTGATGACATGTTGAAACCATCAAATCCAAAGCCACACAGCAAAAAAACTGAAGAAATGGTGCAAAAACAATCAGTGAGCCACCTTGCTGCTGACCAACCTATAGAACCTGTAATCACTCCTAAAAAAGCTTATATTTGTTATAAGACAGAAGACGAGAATGTAGAAAAAGAAACTGATCCATTCAACTCTGATGAAGGTTGGGGACTTGAAGAATGTGAGGAAATTGGAGACGTCACTCCCGGAATATCACATCTCAACGAACAAATCCATAAAATGACAACTGAAAATCATAAATTGAAAGTTGATCTCGAAACTAGTAATACCAAACTAGTGAAAGCTCTACGTAAATTAAAAGAACTTAAATCAGCGAATGTCGTTTTGTCAAGTGAAATAAAAACGTCTAAACAATTGTCACAATCTACCTTCTTGGATTCAGCTATCGAAGATGAATTAAGACTTAATGTTAATGAACTAGAAAAGAAAGTACAAGAGTTAACTACTGAAATCAATAAAGAAAAAAGAGATAAGGACTCGCTTCGCAAACAAAACGAAATATTCAATAATGCGAATGATAGGTTAACTGAAATCAAAGAAAAATTAGAAAATGAGATCGAGCTGTGGAAATATAAGTTCAAAGATGCCAATGATAAAGTATCTACTCTGCAGTGGGGAGCAGATGCCAAAGAATCACCGCATCATAAACCTGTTATTCCCACTAAAGATGTTTCAAATGATAAATACAAAGATGAAATGATAAAGATAGAAAAAGAAAATGATGAATTGCAACTTGTTATTGATCAATTGACTTCTCAAAATAAAGAACTGCTGGCTCAACAGCAAGAATTGAAGAACGAAATCGAAAAAGTAAACAAGGAGCTAATTCAGAAGCCATCGCAGTGTGGAAACTGTGAAGTATTACAAACCCAAGTATCCGAGTTACAAAGTAATAAATCTGCATTGCTCGAGAATATTGAAATACTCAACCAAAAGCTGCATGACATTGAAATTCGTTATAACGAAGTGGAACAAAACTATGAAACACTTAAGATTGATAATGAAAGCGTACAAAATCAATTACAATCTGAAAATATACATCTAAATGAAAATTGTTTAAAATTAGAGGAAGAAATCAAACATTTACGGCGTTTAGAAGTAGATTGTAATGTTAAAATAGAGGCACTCTCGTCTGAATCAGAAGGTCTGAAAACGAAATTAGTATGGTTTCATGAACAACAGGCTTCCGAAAAACACGATGCAATTGTTTTGGAACTTTCAAATAAGTATCAGAATCTGGAGGAACATTGCGCACAATTAAAATCTCTTTTAGATGAAGCTAATAATAAAGTAGCCGTACTAGAAACAACATCTCAGGATAATTTTTCGGAACAACAAAACGATTCCACTGAACATGATGCTATCGTTTTGGAATTTACAAATAAATATGAAAGGTTAGAAGAACAGTGTTCAGTTCTTAAAAATCAACTTAAAGAAGCTAACAATAAAGTAGCTTCATTGGAGAGTTCGAATCAAAATGTACCAGCAGAGCAGCCCAACGATTACTCTCAACAAATAGATGAACTGAATGCTAAAATTCAAAACTTAAACGCTGAAAACGATAGTTTGCTATCCACAGTTACAGAATTGCGTTCGTCTATATCCAGCGCTGTTGACCAGCGAGGGTTCGAAATAGCTGAACTCTGGAAGCAACATCTAGGTCAGAGAGAAGCCGATTTCCAAAAGGCAGAAATTGAGCTCCGATCTCAACTAAATGCTTCCGAAGCTAAATACGAACAGTTGTTGGATAACATGCAGTCATCCAGCCAAGAGGAGACAAACCAAATGGTGATGATGGAGCAAGTCAGCTCCTTGCAAACTAAAATTCAAGACAAAGAAGAACATTTACGAGATCTTCAAGATAAATACGCCGAAGTGATGAATCAATTAGACATGTTACGGTCTGAAATGCAAGACGAAAAAATTACGTATGAAAACAAAATACTTGAACAGCAAGAAGAGTATGAGAAAGTTATTCAAGACCTAAATGGAAAACACAAAGAACAGTCTGATAGTTATGAAATAACATTCAAGAATGTCCAAGCTGAATTGGCTGCCTCTAAAGCAAGAAGCGACGAATTAAACCAGAAAGTTGAGGATTTAACAGAACAATTAAAATGTTCGGAGGAAAACATAATACAATTAAATAATCAGATACATATTAAAGACAGGGAAATATACCAGAAAGCTAACGAATACTCTATAGTATTAGCACAAAGGAATGAGGAATTCGAAAATATTAGACAACAATTAATTCTTTATGAAAAAAAAATTGAAGATTTGACTTATGAAAAAGAATCAGAATTAGCTGTTCTTAGGTTGAAAATGCATGACAATAGTACCTATCACGAAAAAATGCAAAATGAATTCGAGAATGAAAAAACAGCCCTAACTGAAGAGCTGGCTGCTAAAATCACCGAATGCACTAGCCTTAACAAGCAAATTACTGATTTAAATAAGACTTTAGAAGAAGAAACCAACAAAAGTTCT